>WNGS01163555.1:10965990-10987788 GCA_020271785.1 Procambarus virginalis
CAGAATATTCTTGTGATTTTTTTTATACTCAATATAGAAGAAATTGATAACAAATATTAGCTTAAAAACAAAAGCTTTTAAAAGATTTGTCTATTTTAGTAAGGACCATTTATTAAGAGATCATCTATCGGATGATCTAAGATAAGCACCTTTTTGTATTCATTTTTGTATCAACCTATGGCATATCTTGTAACCATCAAATACATAATAAAGCACAAAAAAAGGGAAGGGGTGGTAGGAGTAAAAGCACACAGAAACTGTATTGGAGGGGATCTAACATTCCCTCTAATGCGTTATGTGGGGTTTCCTCCGAGGCTATGGGTCCCCCTTCCTTTCCAGCCAGAGGTGGTACTCCCTTCCAATATTTATATATATATAGCATAATATATTATATATAATATTATATATAATATATATATATATATATATATATATATATGTTGTACCTAGTAGCCAGATTGCAGTTCTTGGCCTACTGTGCAAGACCCGACAGGCCCGATTTGCCTAATAGGCCGAGTGATTTTCTTTATTTTCCATAAATTGTTTCCTATGGGTTTATTTGAATTATTATTATTATTATATTATAATAGGAACATAAATTATTGACTTAGTTATATTGGTTTAGGCTAGGTTAAGATAGGTTAGGTTAGGTAAGGTAGGGTAGGTTAGGTTCGGTCATATATCTACGTTAGTTTTAACTCAAATAAATATAATGAACTCATACATAATGAAATAGCTTGGGCTATCATTCATAAGAAAAAAAATTTGAAAAATATATAAATTCAGGAAAAATTGGCTTCTTAGGCAAATTGGGCCCTGCATAGTAGGCCGAGTACGATGTTCTGGTACTAGGTACAACATATATATATATATATATATATATATATATATATATATATATATATATATATATATATATATATATATATATATATTTATATATCATATCAAAAGAAAATATGTCTTTTCTATGTTCTAACAATAGTTAGACCATAGAAAGCTTTACTATAAGATCAAGAACGCCAGCAAGTTGGTCATATTACTCACCCCATCTAATCTCTGTTTTTATATAGACATCGTCAGCATAAAACCAATTATATGGCGCTTTGATTTTTTATATAAGGATTTATAAGTGCCATTATTCATATTTTGTAATTATTAGACCTAATTCATTTATTTGGAATACTACGCTTTTGGCCTCATTGGAAAATATTTTTAAATTGAAATAACCTGGAAACACAACCCGAAACTGTCTCTATTTTCCGCTTGTTTACAACTTGTAATAAAGTTGTTACCATCTTGGCTTAAGTGTTCATGACGTATTAGAACGTTGTTACAACTTGCTAGATTGGTTGTTTAACTGGTTAGGAGGTGTTAAAACTTGTTCGAACGTTGTACCAACGTCGTAGTTTCGTGTGTGTGTTTGGCGGGAATTTACGTGTACAAGCCGCTTGAGTTGCCTTACATCCCCAGGGACGGAGCCCAACCACTTGGGCTGGATGGTAGAGCGACGGTCTCGCTTCATGCAGGTCGGCGTTCAATTCCCGACCGTCCAAGTGGTTGGGCCCATTCCTTCCCTCCCCCGTCCCATCCCAAAATCCTTATCCTGACCCTTCCCAGTGCTATATAGTCGTAATGACTTGGCGCTTTCCCCCTGATAGTTCCCTTCCTTCCCAGGGACGGAGCACTGCCGGTGTTCCGCTGCACGCAGTAGCACCACATACTGCAATATGCAGGCGATGAGTCACAATAACGTGGCTAAAGTATGTTGACCAGACCACACACTAGAAGATGAAGGGACGACGACGTTTCGGTCCGTCCTGGACCATTCTCAAGTCGATTGTGAGAATGGTCCACAATCGACTTGAGAATGGTCCAGGACGGACGGAAACGTCGTCGTCCCTTCACCTTCTAGTGTGTGGTCTGGTCAACATACTGCAATAATGATCTAACAAGGAGCTGATAAACGTCGGGTTCCAGGAAATATGGAGTAATAAAGATGGAAGCTTGAGACACGATGTGAGCGTACCCAGTGTACCGGCTGACACAGCTTTGGTGGGAGGCATCAGTCCCCAACCTCAGGCACGCGTTGTGTTAAATTGGTTATCATCAGCGGCTAATTCATCGTTGGACCACATTAAGGACTTCGTGAATCTCAAGAATATATTCTTCAGAATCCTGCATATCACGCATGAGTGACCAATTATGATATTTGTTGCGCTAACCTGGAGTGAAAAGCTAATCGTGCTTAGCACAAGACAAAACTGGAGAAGTCTGTCAACAGGTTGTTCCTGAAGCTGAAGATTAAAGACTAAAGGAACCAAACTTCATGACAATGGAAATGAAGCAGGTGTGACTTGATCACGATATACAAAATGATCAGGTCATTTGGTAGGGTTGACAATAACAAACTTTAGTTAATATGGCTGGATCACGAACAAGGGAAATGAGTCATGAGGATATTACAACAAATTATGCTCGCAGTCTTACGACAGCGAGCATAATGATGAAAAATCAGTTTGGTGAGTACAAAACATACACACACACACACACACACACACACACACACACACACACACACACACACACACACACACACACACACACCCTCAGTGTGTGTGTGTGTGGGTCACAGTCCTCAAAACCAGGGTTCGATTCCCAGTCGATTCAAAGTCAAATAGGCAGAGTTTTTCACCTGGTATCCCTGTTCACCTAGCAGTAAATAGGTACCTGGGCGTTACAAAGCTGCTACGGACTGGATTGTGGGAATATGTGTGTGTGCTAGAGAAAAAATGTGTGTAGTAGATATGATGGAGGAAACAAACTGGTCAGGAGTAAGTACATTAGACAACCGAGGGTTAGAAAAGCCGGGGTCCAAGAGCTAACACCTCGATCCTCCAGGCACAAAATAGTAAATACAAATAGCAAATATGAATACATATACATGCAGTATGTATATGTATTGTATTGCTTCTTTGTCCTGTCACAATAACCATCATTATTCACTCGCCCATCAGATCACCTAAATAAGGGATGGAAGACAATGAGGGTAATAAGCAGGCAGTGATGAATGATAGCTATATACGCGAATACGTAAGAAGTTTTCCTAAAAAGGGGTTTGTTGTTATCTTGATATCGTATCATACCTGTGATGCTTTTATTGGAATATTGAGTGTTTTTCCCCAAATGTTAAGGAAGTAGTGTGTGTGTGTGTGTGTGTGTGTGTGTGTGTGTGTGTGTGTGTGTGTGTGTGTGTGTGTGTGTGTGTGTGTGTGTGTGTGTGTGTGTGTATACTCACCTAGTTGTACTCACCTAGTTGTGTTTGCGGGGGTTGAGCTAATAATGTTGTGTGTGTGCGTGTGTGTGTGTGTGTGTGTGTGTGTGTGTGTGTGTGTGTGTGTGTGTGTGTGTATGTGTGTGTGTGTGTGTGTGTGTGTGTGTGTGTGTGTGTGTGTGTGTGTGTGTGTGTGTGTGTGTGTGCGCGCGCGTTTGCGTGCGTCACTGAGGGACCTAGTTCTTCAGTGAACGAACTCTGAAAGCTATTGATCATTCTGGGAGCGAAACCTGCAGCCAGTGAGCCTTCTCTGAATGGACTGTATAACGTCCCTCTTGCTACACGGAAAGATCAGAAACCCCTCTATCCTTTTTTTTCAGTTTATTTTACCTATTATGAGCTTCATAATTCGTGAACTTCATGAATTATGAAGTTCATAATAAGTGACGTTATTAAGTTAGAGTGTAACTCTAATTAATAACTCTAATTAAGTTAGTGTATTATCTACATTCCCAAATATGAGTTTTCATCATATCTTCAACCAACAAGAAAAGCCGAGACACACACACACACACACACACACACACACACACACACACACACACACACACACGCGCGCGCGCGCGCGCGCACATCCTGGAGATGGGTGTGTAATAGAGATAAATTTATGTAGTAAACATGATAGGTCAGGAGGTCAGTACATAAACAACCGATAGTTAGAAAGGCGGGGCACAAGAGCTAATTGCTTGATTTTACAAGCACAAATTGTAAATAAAAAAAAGACAAACACACATGTGTGTAATTATATTAAACACTAGGAAAAATAGTTTGTCGTTTTCTGGAAAATCGCAGCCAGAAACAGCACAATGAGCTGATCCAGATTTTGGGATTGTTATAACAAAAATATTGAGGCAAGTTAGAAAGAAAAGCTGAATAGCATACAAATATATATATATATATATATATATATATATATATATATATATATATATATATATATATATATATATATATATATATATATATATATATATTAAATATGACCGAAAAAGTAAGATTAATAATTCTAACACGAATTTTCTCGATCTTCCTTATGTTTCTTTTTACTGTTGATGGTAAATGAAAAATCAATTCTCCAAAATTCATTTTTATTTCTAGTCTGAAGTGGGTAGAAGTGTCTTGAAGTGGGTAGAATATAGTTGTGCATTAAATGCACAACTATATTCTACCCACTTCAAGACTCCGCTCCAATATAGAAGCATCAAGAAATATGGGCCAATTGGCCCTCTGCAGTTACTTCCATCCTTCCCTTTAGCTCATACCCCGACTCTATACCCCGATTCTATACCCCGTTCTATACCCCGTTCTATACCCCGTTCTGGCTTGTGTTGAAAATCTGTTTTCACCTCATCCAAATACTATTGTAACATGTCACCTCACCCAAATGCAGGTATATAAAATCGAAGATGTTTTACCTCTATTCAGTTACAATTGTGTGTGTGTGTGTAAACTAAAGTCTTTGAAAATGTAATAAGTTTTACGAAACGCGCTCAAGTATCGCGTCAGACTAGAAATAAAAATTAATTTTGGAGAATTGATTTTTCATTTACCATCAACAGTAAAAAGAAACATAAGGAAGATCGAGAAAATTCGTGTTAGAATTATTAATCTTACTTTTTCGGTCATATTTAATAATATATGTCTACAGGAAAGACTGCTACCAAAATATACTAATATAAAAGCTCTTGAATCAGTTTTAATTTATCTAAGGATGAAATAAGTGTCTCGAAGAAAGCTAAAATCCTGCTTTTCATAAATGGACTGAGAACCACTTAGCTTAAGGAATCTAGGTTAGGGTCATGTTTGGGTTAAATCTCACGTGCAACGACGTTAAAACAAAAAAAATCGTAATGTTTGGAGGAGGCTGGAGGAAGGGGGTGTTGCTGGTGGCAGCTCTAGATGAAGCAACAGAGATCACCAGTAGCAACTGGAAAGGATTGAACACCACACACACACACACACACACACACACACACACACACAACACACACACACACAGTGCTGGCGTCGACGTAGAGAAACGTCGAGTTAAGAGCTGACTTCATTCAATATTTTGTTTTACCTTCAGGGCTTTCTCAATTCTCGAATGAAAATTTTATAAGGTTTTGTCTGTCAAAACGTCCTCTTCAGTAAAGTATACACTCATCTTGGTGTTTCTCCTCATAGTAGAACGAATCTGGTTAATTGAAATTAAGGTACTGAATGCGTTGGAAGTACTGAATAAATGGTAGTACTGCAAATTGTGAAGACACAGAATGAAATGCAAAGTCCTGATTGAGATGCGGGAAGTATACAGCCACGTTTAGAACATTCTCAGGCTAGGGCAGAACTGGGAAGGAAAATATTTTTTAGGTCAAGAAAGGACCAATTCCAGCAGTTGGCAAGCTACACAGAAATTTGTTATTGTTATTTGTTATTCTTAGTTATTCAAATTTGTTTTCAATAGGAAATATTTGTTATTCAATTTGTTATTAGATATGACAAAGGAAGAGAGAGACGCAGATGTAAGGTAGAAGCGGAAGTAGATGGAGGTTGTTGTTGTTGTTTTAGATTTAGCTACTCAGAACGAAATGTCCATGTAGCACGGGCTATGGTGAGCCCGTCTAGATGGAGGTAAGCGGGGAAGCCATATATCAAGTCGCCACAACAGCAATATAACACATGGAGTATCTCACCCCCCCTGCACCCCACCTCAACTCAAGCAAATACCTATAGCAACTTTTTCAGCTCTTTCCAGTCTTCACCCGCAACCATTTTCTAAATTTTCCCACACCCTTATCCCTACCTTTACAGCCAAACTCCTCTACCCTTTTCACATTTACTCCTCAAAATACGTATTTTTAATCCACCCATCAATCTACCACAGCCCACATTCAGGACAACTTTCATACTTCTATTCCCCCCTCCCTTTCCTTATACTCTTGTATTCCCCTTTTCTCTACACTTCTATTCCCCCCTTCCCTTACACTTTTATCCCCCCTTCCCTTACGCATCTATCCTTCCCCCTTCCCAGCACTATTTATTTCCCCCCTTCCCTACACTCTTCTTTCCCCCTCCCCTCCCCCCCTTCCCCTACATTCATCTCTACACTCTGGGAGCCTCCATACTCAGAAGACAGAGGATGAAAGAGTGAAAATGCACGAAAGGAAAAAAATATTTGTAGTTAAGTTGACCAACGAGGTGGGGTCAGAAACTGGACAACCGGATTGACATATGAGGATAAACTAAGTGTCATTGCACTTGCAGAAACCAAACTGTCAGGAGTCTTAACAAATATACCATATTGAGAGAGGAGGAAAGCTAGAAGTATACGATTATTGTTCAGGTCCGAGAACAGTTTATTGTCCAAATAATGAAACTGTGAAGACTTCGGTAATAATACAGTTTTAGACATAAGTCTCCCCGTTCACAAAATGTCTCTACCAGTACTCTGTATTACTAGTATGTTATCTTATTTTTTTTAATTTCTACCAGTAATTTGTTGTATCAAGAAAGGCCAACATGTGTGTGTAGGATTCAGAAACAGAGCGATTCAGATTTTGTGCTGTATTAATTGTGCTGTATTCATGTATTTGTGCTGCTACGAAACCTGCAGCCAGCGTGCCTTCTCTGAACGGACTGTATATGGTTTACGGTAGTGTCATGGTGTTAATAATCAATACATATAGTCTGAGTGCTAGGGTTGTGTATCTTCTGTGTTACTAAATACCCTCCACATGCGGCTAGAATTTAATCATTGCTTAGTATCTCCTTCATGCAGGGGTTCACTGAGGAGAGGGGCAGGCGATAGTTGCACATTCTCTCGGTAGTTCTTAGCTAACCCGTCATCGCGAATAGTACGTCACATTTTGACGCACAAAGTCCCTCAGGGCAAAATACTGATGCACTAAAAATAATAGCGGCTCTCAAACTTGACGTAATGTCCCGTTTTCTATTCGTGGATCCTCGGTTAGGTTAGGTTCAGGCAATTTAGTACATCAGCTTATTGACGTTGAGCACACTAGTGAAATACCGGGGTCGCGTTAGTTGGTAAAGACGGAGGCTGGAAGAGGTGCTAGAATGTAAATGATCCAACAGAATGACGTAGCAACCCCAAGCATTGAGCCCCGGCATTTTCCAGTCCTCTACGGGCTCACCATAGCCCGTGCTACTTGAACTTTGTGTTCTGAGTAGCTGAATCTATAACAACAACAACAGGACGCTTAGGTCTCACACCAATCTTAAGCTGAGATTGAATCACCAACTTAATTCTGATAGATTAGTAGCTCCAGTGACGAGTAATTGAAAGAGGTCTTCACAGTGCTATGGGACAGTGGGAAGAATGTGTCCTCTCCGAGGAGAAGACGATTAAGGGCACACCAGTCATCCATGGTTTAACTAGCGGTGTGAAAACCAAGCTCGCAAGTGTGACATTATGGGAAACGTATTCGTCACGAAGGACCACAAACAGCAGAGGATAAAAAGGGGAACGAAAAACGAGCAAAAAGAATATTTGAAAGTGACTTATCTAATAAAGCAAAGAATGACAGATAAGGCAAAGATCCAAACCTAAATTTCTCCATTTCACAAACTTATAGAACAAGTTTGGGAAACAGATAAGAGATGTAGCAGATACATGAGGATACTTTCTTAGAAAATGATGAGGAAGTGTGTGAGGAGCTTAACAGACGATGTAAAGTTCCATTTTGCTAGTGTCTGGGTAACTTATATTGCCTTCATTTTTCAAAAGGACTATTGTACCACATTCTAGCGTGTCTCGATCTCACCGCACGGGATGGGCATGGGGTGCATAAATAAATAAATAAATAAAATCTTGATATACGGAACAAAGTTTACACGTGGAGTCAGTCTTCCTTAGATTTACAAGTTTATTAATTAGGGGATTTTTAGCGGTGCCAATGAATTAGTTTTTTTTTTTGGGGGGGGGGGCGGATTTGGGCAGATCCAGGCTTCGTATTTCGCCAGTCTTAAAGGTAGAAGTTTGAGCGGTACAATTCCACCTTAGAGAATATTTGACTTCAATAGTGTCATCATGCCTAGGTCTGTCCTCTTGAGAACATCTTGATTGCCAACCCATATTTTTTTCTCTGCAATCATGACAATTATTTGAAAGCCAATCTAAAAGAAATTCTTGCAATAATGACTATTAATTTGAAAGCCAATCTAAACATTTTCTTGCAATCATGACTATTAATTTGAAAGCCAATCTAAAAGAAATTCTTGCAATAATGACTATTAATTTGAAAGCCAATCTAAATATTTTCTTGCAATCATGACTATTAATTTGAAAGCCAATCTAAAAGAAATTCTTGCAGTAATGACTATTAATTTGAAAGCCAATCAAAACAATTTCGGTATATAAATTTTCTTTCAAATATGACCATTAATTTAATGTGTTTTTAAATGTAAGTTTAACCAGTATTATTACTCTGAACTCTTTTTATTTGTCTTCTGAGCATTGATATGTTTTGACCTTTTTTTATGCATTTCCAGTTTCCATTCCTTCCTTTTTTTCCTTGCTGAACGTGATATTGTTTTTGTTGCCAAATGTAAGACATTTTATACATCACTTTGGATGTTGTTTGTTATGTCTTCTAACGAAGCTGCTGCTCTTACGTAACAGTAGTGCAGCCCGTGAAGAATTATGTAATACTATTATTTATTTCTCCGTCTATTTTGGTTATTGAATAAGTAATGGGAGGAAGACGGGAGGGGGAGAGGGGTGGGGAGAGAGAGAGGAGAGGGAATGGGAGAGAAGGAGAGGGGAGAGGGAGAGGGGAAAAGCAGTTTTTCAAGACGGAAGCTTCTGATTTGTCGTTAATGATTGTTACTCTTTGGGTCTGATTTGTTAGCGTCGTGAAGATGCGTCTCCCAGTGTTTCCAAATTATTTATTTTACACGCGTGGAGACTGAGAGGAGGGAGTCGAAGCCCCGTGCTGACCACTCAGGGAGATATACACACCAAGTGATGTACACCAAGTGATGTACACCAAGTGATGTACACCAAGTGATGTACACCAAGTGAGGTACACCAAGTGATGTACACCAAGTGGCTGGAAGTATGAACGGCAATAAAGCTGGAGGAAAATGAGCTACAATAAACATGGAAGATAGACTGCAATAAAACTGTAAAATGAGCAGCAATAACATTGAAAGAAAACCAATGTAGTGGAACTGTACGAGAGAGAGAGAGAGAGAGAGAGAGAGAGAGAGAGAGAGAGAGAGAGAGAGAGAGAGAGAGAGAGAGAGGGGAGGGAAGGGGGGGGCCAGTCTCCTACAAGCATGCATAACGAAACACCGAGAGACTGCATGGACGGCAAATCTTGCCTCATAAACATGATAGCTCCGACAGGGCGACATAAATCAGCCAACTTATCAAATGGTAGATAGACCGTATATCCGGGGGTGGGGGGGGCTGCCTCAACGCCTTCCCCACAGTAGTCGCCAGGACAGTGTCTAATCCTACTATAGTGTGTAGAAGAGCTCCGCCACCTATCTTTATCCTTCTTTAAGCGATTGAAAACATGAAGATTGTGATAAACCACAGGAAGATTGTGAGAAGCTACAGGAAGTTTGTAACAAGCAACTGGAAGAGGGTGAGAATTTACAGGAAGGTTAGGAAAAATGAGAAGCTACAGAATATTGTAAGACGTTACAAGAAGATGTTTGTGAAGACGGTACTTCTAAAAGATCGGGGTGGTTGAGGGGCTTGGAGAGGGGGGAGGAAACTATCAGAACAGTCTAACCATGGGTGCCGGAGCTCACGCTAATGCATATTAATGAAGACGGGTGGTGAAGACACGAGCTACGCGAAGAGAAAGCTTGCTAACAGGAGTCACCGGTCGACTGCTCCTGCTCCTGTGTAAATAAAAATAGGAGGACGCATAGCAGTCGGGAGAGACTCACCTGGAGTTGGACAAAGGAAAGGATCTAAGGCTTGGTGGCTTCACAGACTGAATCTGTTGCTAGAAGCACACACATCGACAGAATACCAGGAGCACGGGGCTGGCCAAGCCCCAAAGCACAGGGCTGGCCAAGAGAGAGAGAGAGAGAGAGAGCTCACTGCACTCACTGATACTCACTGCATCAGACATGCGAGCTCAGAGTTGTTCATTGCGTGACCTTGTAAACCACATCACGCCTCACTAATTCTCTACTAGGAAGACTCGGAAAGAATGCCACGAGACCAGGTCCTGATTTGTGAGGTATGAGTTACAAGCTAATGATACATCTTCCCCTGAATGCTCCCTATCTGCCTCTCCGAGGCTCTGGGTCCGTAAACACCAGAGGTGATGGTACCCCCTTATATACATATACACATGAATACATAATTTCCTTCAGTTGTATGTGTTGACTGAGTCAAGACGACAACGACACAGTCAAGGAAAGTCTGGCCGCTACCTGAGCGCCTTCCCAGCAGTCTTGCCAGAACCCTGTGACCGTACGCGATAATAAAAGAAACATTCAAGAACTCTTTATCTATACTCATATGTTCATGTGACAGGGATTAGAACTTTATCGGACTTGGCAAAACGTATAAAAATAATTAAAGGGTGTAGGCAAACACGAGGAGGAAAAAGATAACGGGAAGCCAATGTAAAAGGGGAATCGAGAGAGAGAGAGAGAGAGAGAGAGAGAGAGAGAGAGAGAGAGAGAGAGAGAGAATGTAGTAGTGGGAATATAAAAAGGAAAACAAATGATTAATTTCTTGTTCGATTTCTGATTAATTGTTTCTGGAGAGGAGTCGTTAATGCCTCCAAGAAACTAAAAGTCTTCCCAGAAACTTGTTAAGAAGGTGTGGGTGACGTCGGCCGTATAACTGGTATATATCTGAAGAAATGAAACAAATATCCTCCGTGTATTAAATAATATAATATTGGAATGGGCGACAGATATCTGACTCCCGTGTAAAGTGATCGCTTTCTCTCTCTCTCTCGGGTTTTATTAGTTTCACTTGGTCATTTTCACTACAACTTCTCATGTCGCTTTCTCAGGCTTTACTAGTTCCTCATGTCACTTTCTGAGGCTTCATTCATTCTTCATTCATGACCGTCGTTTCGACTTTCATTTCTTCATCATCTCTTTGTTAATTCTCACCCAATGATCACCTTCAAACTCCTCATGCTAGCTTTTTGGCTTCATGAACGTGTAATAGGACACTTTTAAGGTCACTTATGCCTTATATGGACACTTCCTAAGTTCATTTATGCCTTAAGTCCAGTTTCTAAATTCAGTTATGCCTTATGACTACTTACTAAGTTCAGTTTTGGTTTATTGCTATATTCTAAGTTCAGTTATGCCTTATTGCTACTGTCTAAGTTCAGATATACAACCTTCGCGCCCACCTTCCATCAAACAAGATGGGTTCAAGGCCTCAGCGCCACAAGGAGTGTGGTGGTGTGGGCGGCGACTGTAGTGCTGAGAGTGCCTACCATATATTACTCTTCTGTAAGTTGTTATTTTATTGTACAGATTTGGGCCCAAGCCTTCGAATATCTTCCTTGTGTGATATCTCTTTCGTCTCCGTTCCAGAGAGTACCTACCGAGTAATTTGAGACGGCCCCCAGTAATTTAAGTTTCAGTGTGTGTGTGTGTACGTGTGCAGTGCAAGTTCTCGGAATACCTTATATGTCATATATTTCGCTTGCCTTGAAAGTGGAGATAAGTAAGAAGAGTCTGCTCCTGTGCCAGGTAAGTCGACTACGGGCTCACCATAGCCCGTGCTACTTGGAACTTGTTCTGAGAATCACGGGAGTGCCAACCCTTGTTTCGAAGGTACCCAATCCACACTTTTTTTTTCTTTTGGTTGAGTAGGAGTACATTGGACAGACACAATAGAAGACCTGCAAGTACATGACTTAGCTTGCTGGGAAAACTGTCAATCTACGTCAGTCTACCGTCAAAACTGTCAATCTACTGACTAACGACTGTGTGGATAGATTCGAATACGAAAGATGAAGGTTCTCTCACGCTCTTGCGCCATCGGTAAAGACACTTTGTTAGTAAGACGGTGAGAATCGGTGTGAAAATTTTGTGTAAGGGCTGGAGGATTGACGGAATATAAAAAAAAAGTGTGCGAGGCCCTCAATGACAAGCTTCAGATCTTTATAATAGAACCTGAGCTGGTCGCTAACTGGAGATAGAACACCGAGATAGAAGTGTCAGTTCAAGATGTAAACGAACACCTGGAGGAGCTGGATGAAACAAGGACCTGGAGGAGTTGGATGAATCAAACACCTGGAGGAGCTGGATGAAACAAACACCTAGAGGAGCTGGATGAATCAAACACCTGGAGGAGCTGGATGAATCAAACACCTGGAGGAGCTGGATGAAACAAGGACCTGGAGGAGTTGGATGAAACAAGGACCTGGAGGAGCTGGATGAATCAAACACCTGGAGGAGCTGGATGAATCAAACACCTGGAGGAGCTTGATGAATCGAACACCTGGAGGAGCTGGATGAATCAAACACCTGGAGGAGCTTGATGAATCGAACACCTGGAGGAGCTGGATGAAACAAACACCTAGAGGAGCTGGATGAATCAAACACCTGGAGGAGCTGGATGAATCAAACACCTGGAGGAGCTGGATGAATCAAACACCTGGAGGAGCTGGATGAATCAAACACCTGGAGGAGCTGGATGAAACAAACACCTGGAGGAGCTGGATGAATCAAACACCTGGAGGAGCTGGATGAATCAAACACCTGGAGGAGCTGGATGAATCAAACACCTAGAGGAGCTGGATGAATCAAACACCTGGAGGAGCTGGATGAAACAAACACCTAGAGGAGCTTGATGAATCAAACACCTGTAGGAGCTGGATGAATCAAACACCTAGAGGAGCTTGATGAATCAAACACCTGGAGGAGCTGGATGAAACAAACACCTAGAGGAGCTGGATGAAACAAACACCTAGAGGAACTGGATGAAACAAACACCTGGAGGAGCTGGATGAATCAAACACCTGGAAGAACTGGATGAAACAAACACCTGGAGGAGCTGGATGAATCAAACACCTGGAGGAGCTGGATGAAACAACGCAGATAGCGTCCGACGGATTGTATGAGTGCCACAAGAGACTCCAGAGACGCAATGCAAACCACTAACAATAATTTATATCAATTAAGAGGAGAGAGCTGCCAGACGATTTGAAAACATCATTTGTTACTGATATGCATAATTTGCAAGGTTTCAAGTCGACTAATTAGGATGACAGTTGCAAGAAATCTAGAAAGGAATTAATTACATAATTAAAAAACAAGATGGGATCCGCGAAGTCTTCGTAGACTTCGTAAGAGTACTATGGACGGCTACAAGAAAGTTCTTGAACCTGTGCTATACAGGAGTCTCTTACACAAACTCGAAGTACATGCTGGCGTAGCAAAAACAGCACAGAAATGTATCTTTCAGATCAAGTACAACTGGGTCAGGTCACTCACACAAAGTGGACAAAGAAACTATTAAAAATGAACACAGGTGAGTCGCGAAGACGTCATGAAGTAAGAGATCTTAGCTTCAAAGACAAACATAATTAATTACATGCAGGAAGAGTCATTGCATTAACTAATCAATAGCTGTAAAGGCAGGACTAAGGAGTTAGAGCTCGACCGTGCAAGCACATGTGGATGAGTAAATCCAGGTGAGTACACACACACACATGCACTCAACGTCACTCAAGCGCATTTTAACTAAGGGGGCTTCGATTCTAACACTAAATTTCACGACTCTTAGACTCATAAATCCATCTTCCGTCATCCTATTTTGGTTGCAAGCTATTATCACAACGTGCCAGCCTGCAATACCTGCACGTCTTGAAGAGAGAGAGAGGGAGAGGGAGGTTAGGGAGGGAGAGAGGTAGGGAGGGAGGGAGGGAGGGAGGTAGGGAGGGAGAGAGGGAGGGAGGGGGAGGAACTGTCTAGTGAGTTAAAAAGAGTCGACCAACAGCTTTAAAATTTTATTTCACATATAATATTAGCAAGAGGACGTCACCTTCATTTACCCGTGCTCCCCACCACCCGTGCTCCCCACCACCCGTGCTCCCCACCACCCGTGCTCCCCACCACCCGTGCTCCCCACCACCCGTGCTCCCCACCACCCGTGCTCCCCACCACCAGTGCTCCCCGCCACCCGTGCTCCCCACCACCCGTGCCCCCCACCACCAGTGCCCCCCACCACCCGTGCCCCCCCACCACCAGTACCCCCCACCACCCGTGCTCCCCACCACCAGTACCCCCCACCACCCGTGCCCCCCACCACCCGTGCCCCCCACCACCCGTGCTGGAGACCGGGAGGAGATGCACTGCTACCACATCAACACACCTGCCGGGTTTCCGCCAGTAACAAGGTCGCAGATACTAAGTTATATATCACCTTTGTGAGTCAAGAACACCTATGAGCACACAAATAGTGGATGTTACATCACTCACGGGTATATGGATGAATATCTAATGCAGGATTACTTCCCACCATTACAATAATTTAACGTAGAGTGGAAAGCTGAAGTCTGTCGGAAAATGTTTAACGTGTAGTGTTAAGAAGAATATTAAAACAGGCTTAATGAAGATAATCAAAATTTAATAATTTGATTTATTTTTTAAGTAAACCCAGACAGTATCGGAGAGAGAAATATTTGAGAAGAAATACCTAGGACATCAAGGTTTAAGGAGATCGGCAGTGTAGGGGACTTAAACTTTTGTCAAATTAACCTGGCAAAATTATAACAAGAAATGCTGAGGTAGAAGAAGATGTATCAAGAAGCATGCTGAGGTAGAAGAAGATGTATCAAGAAGAATGCTGAGGTAGAAGAAGATGTATCAATACATTAATTTACCTCCTTGGCTATACAGCCAAGGTGGTAAATTAATATATTAGTTTTAATGCTAAGTAACAAGAATAGGCTTATAAATAACCGAAATAGAGAGTAGTAAGAAAAAAACAAGGTAAAAGAAAGAGGTTCGACTGAATTTTTGTGAAATTGTGTAAGAAAAAATTTTGGAAATTGTGTAAGAAAAATCTGTCATCATCCAAATTATGTAAAAACTAATTCTGAGGGATTAAGGCTGGCCTAGAGGCGTGTAGCTTGGGTAACCCTAAATAAGGTGCATCGTGATATCACAGTAACGCGATATATCGATGAGAAAATCTTTGGAGAAGGACCGGGAATCGAAGGAGCGTCCGGGGTAACCTCAGACGCGCGTCTTAACCCAGGGGACCAGGGGCCAGATTCACGAAGCAGTTACGCAAGGACTTACGAACGTGTACATCTTTCCTTAATCTTTGACGGCTTTGGTTACGTTTATTAAGCAGTTTACAAGTATGAAAACTTGCCAATCAACTTTTGTTATTGTTATAAACAGCCTCCTGGTGCTTCAGAGCTCATTAACTGTTTAATTATTGTAAACAAAGTCACCAAAGATTGAGAAAAGATGCACAGGTTTGTAAGTGCTTGCGTAACTGCTTCGTGAATCTGGCCCCAGGACGCTGGTGCACCCATCGTCCTGCTCCAAAGATGTTTTCTTAAATACGGTTGACAGAAGATCCTGGATTAATAACGCGACTCCAGCGGAAGGTGACCAAGTTCAAGCATTGACGTGTTCATTTACGAAACCTGTACATCTTTCCTCCATCATGACAGATTAGTTTATATTTAATTAGTTTTCGAGCTTTTAAACTACTCAACTCAGTTATTATTGTTATCGACAGCCTGGTAGCGCTTAGCTCGTCTCGTTGTACTAATGTTAACTTTGCCGTCATGACTGAGGAAAGATGTACAGGTTTCGTCAGTGGACATTTGATTGATGGGTGTTAGTTCTTGTAAATCCTCATCAATCACGTAAGTAGCAATAATGGATGGACTTGAGGGTGAAAGTCAAACTCTAATTGGTAAAAAAAAAATGAAAGGTTTAAACACTCATAAATTTCAATATTTATTTTCAATATTTATTGAATATTTATTTTCATTTCAATATTTATTTTTTGGGAAGATTGTGTATTTGGTCACTGCATTAGTTTTGCGTCTTTTAAGTGTTCATAATTAATTAGGTTCACTAGGTATGGCATATTTTTAATGAATCCAAAATTCATCGTCTCTTTTCTTGGCCTTCCGTCACCAGTTATGAAGCGAAGAATAAGAAGAAGAATGAAGAAGCAATACCAATTACATGCGGCCAATTATATTGCTGCTTCATTTTCACTCATTCACGCATTCACTCTCATATTCACTCAGTTCCTCACCTACGAAATCTCTACGCGTCAGGAGACAATTTTAAGAGCGGATTCACCACGCCTCACGACGTCCCTCTCCACCTTGCTTCATGCCATCCACCTTGCTTCATCCCTCTCCACCTTGCCTCATCCCTCTCCACCTTGCTTCAACCCTCTCCACCTTGCTTCATCCCTCTCCACCTTGCTTCATCCCTCTCCACCTTGCTTCATCCCTCTCCACCTTGCTTCATCCCTCTCCACCTTGCTTCAACCCTCTCCACCTTGCTTCATCCCTCTCCACCTTGCTTCAACCCTCTCCACCTTGCTTCATCCCTCTCCACCTTGCTTCATCCCTCTCCACCTTGCTTCATCCCTCTCCACCTTGCTTCATCCCTCTCCACCTTGCTTCATCCCTCTCCACCTTGCTTCATGCCATCCACCTTGCTTCATCCCTCTCCACCTTGCTTCATGCCATCCACCTTGCTTCATCCCTCTCCACCTTGCTTCATCCCTCTCCACCTTGCTTCATCCCTCTCCACCTTGCTTCATGCCATCCACCTTGCTTCATCCCTCTCCACCTTGCTTCATGCCATCCACCTGCTTCATCCCTCTCCACCTTGCTTCATCCCATCCACCTTACCTTACTCCTCCTCTCCTTCTTGCCTCACCCCCCCCCCTTCCACCATTCCTCACCCCCCCCTCCACCCCACCTGAACCCCCCCCCCCACCCTCTGCACCCAATCATGGCCTGCCTATTCAACCATACTAATCTAAAATTGCAATTGATTTCACTGAGAGATGCGTTGCAATAAGTTTGCTTTTCCGTGCCTAAATGAAGCTGTATTTGAGCGTCTTGAAGCGATGAGATGAAGAGATTAGGACACACTCAAGAAAAAGAGGGAAGTAAAGCTGTGTAAAAACTCAGGAATTTGAAGAATAAATCGTGTTTATTACTTATTTGTTCGTAATTTATTCGTTATTTAATTATTTTATTATATACGTATTTATTTATCTTATTGGCTGTCGTAAAAAGTGAAATAATTATGAGGCGAAAGCGCTTAAGCCACTATGATTATATAGCACTTGGAAGGGATATGAGATAGACTAAGAGCTTTGTTAATTATGAGGAGAAAGTACTGTGATTATATAGTACTTGTAAAGGAATATGAGGTCGGAGTGCCCAACCACTTGGACCCTCGGGAATCGAGCACCGACCTTGCAAGAAGCGAGGCCGTCGTTGTACCGACCAAGCTAATGGGTAAAATGCCCAAGCAGTTTTCAGCCAGTCGACAGCACAAAGTTAACTAACAAGAGAACTATTGTACCGAACAGCTAGACGAGAGTACCTGTAAATCCTCGACCTGTCCTCACACTTGACGCACCGTAATGCTGACGCTCTAATTACTTAAGAGGCACCGTAATAACGACGTTTCTACCTGTCGTTGTTGTTGTTTAAGAGTCAGCTACTGAGAACAAAAAGTTTCCAAGTAGCACGGGCTATGGTGAGCCCGTTGTGGACTTACCTGGCACAGGAGCGGTGCTGTAACTTGTTCTACCTGTCATCTACTGGTTCTACCTGTCATCTACTGTTTCTACCTCTCATCTACTGAGCAGCCACGACCTGTGTCAGCTTCCCTACCGACCTGGTCCCTTTAAGAATGAACATATTTGACCTAAACCACTGAGGCATCGGAAGCATTCTTGCACAAGGCGCCTATTGTTGCAAGCAGGTGGCACGAGTTACGATATCCCCGGTGACTTACTGGGAGTGAAGTATCTTTACTCTCCGGTCGTTGCTTCGAGACAACAACAGGGTATAGGATACCATCACAAAATGCTGGTTAATGCCTGACAGGTGTGTGGTAAATAGTCGTTCTGGTACAACCGGTCATGCAGTGGTTGATACGGGATTAGATCACCTGGTGCTTTGCGGCCTCGACTGCCAGTTGTGGGAGTGAATGGCATCTGACTTAACTGGTAATACACTGACTGGAGGTAGATACATTAGCAATGCTCTGAGTGGGGTAGATACCTTAGCAATGCACTGACTGGGGGTAGATACCTTAGCAATGCTCTGACTGGGGGTAGATACCTTAGCAATGCTCTGACTGGGGGTAGATACCTTAGCAATGCTCTGACTGGGGGTAGATACCTTAGCAATGCTCTGACTGGGGGTAGATACCTTAGCAATGCTCTGACTGGGGGTAGATACCTTAGCAATGCTCTGACTGGGGGTAGATACCTTAGCAATGCTCTGACTGGGGGTAGATACCTTAGCAATGCTCTGACTGGGGGTAGATACCTTAGCAATGCTCTGACTGGGGGTAGATACCTTAGCAATGCTCTGACTGGGGGTAGATACCTTAGCAATGCTCTGACTGGGAGTAGATACCTTAGCAATGCTTTGACTGGGGGTAGATACCTTACCAATGCTCTGACTGGAGTAGATACCTTAGCAATGCTCTGACTGGGGGTAGATATCTTAGCAATGCTCTGAGTGGGGTAGATACCTTAGCAATGCACTGACTGGGGGTAGATACCTTAGCAATGCTCTGACTGGGGGTAGATACCTTAGCAATGCTCTGACTGGGGGTAGATACCTTAGCAATGCTCTGACTGGGGGTAGATACCTTACCAATGCTCTGACTGGGGGTAGATACCTTACCAATGCTCTGACTGGGGGTAGATATCTTAGCAATGCACTGACTGGGGGTAGATACCTTAGCAGTGAACTGACTGGGGGTAGATACCTTAGCAATACACTGACTGGAGTAGCTACCTGTGTTTTGACTGCCTTTCATATAATATAACATGGAGCATATAGGCCACTGATCCCCAGTATAGATACTGGGGATTAATGACCAGGGATATCATCATGACCGGTGTGTATGGTGCTTGAGCGGACCGGTAGCTCGCTGGAACACGTACTGGTTCAACCGGTGAGCTGATCCACTGGTGGTCAGGCAAGACCAGTCTTCTCGTGATGCTTTTCGGTCTTTTTTGTACCGTTATCGAATTTTTTTTTATTATAGCGTTTCCTGGGCATTTTGTTACCGTTTTCGAGGGCTTTCATTACTGTTATCGGAGCATTTTCTTACCGTTTTCACGGCATTTTGTTACTGTTATCGGAGCATTTTCTTACCCACAATGAATTAGTTTAATGAACTTTGAGACTAATTTACTGATTACAAAATAAATTAATACCATTTTTCAGGTTAATTTATCCCAAATTCCTCTTTGTTGGGAAGTATTGGTATCGTACTGTGATTCAGCTCCATGTTTTTTGTTTACAATGAACAACTCAAAACATGTATATGTTTAGATTGTTAAAAACACACAAGAATCTGTTTGTTTCTTTATGTTTAATGGTACTACAAGAGAAGCTGGGTTTGATGTGTTGACGTCAAAATATTGTTTCTCAGAGCTGTAAAACTCACATTAAGTATGTTTGGATTTTTGTTTGTGAGTCTGTGAGTCTATGAGTCTGTGAGTTTATGAGTCTTTGATCCTATGAGTCTGTGAATCTATGAGTCTGTGAATCTATGAGTCTGTGATTCTATGAGTCTGTGAATCTATGAGTCTGTGATTCTATGAGTCTGTGAGTCTATGAGTGTGAATTTATGAGTCTTTGAACCTACGAGTCTGTGAATCTATGAGTCTGTGAATCTATGAGCCTGTGAATCTCCGGTCCATCACCACAGTTTGACGTTGAGTGAACCTGTCAAGTTTAATTGTAAAGCATCATATTACTTTAATTTAATTATTATTATTTTTAATATTTCAGGTAAACTTATTATGATAAGATGAGTTTCCTCAATTTTCTTATTGTGTAAATAGACAAAATTTTCTGTGCTCTAACGAATAGGTCACACAAGTTTTTCTCCGTTGTTTAGCAAGTAGGTAAAGTTTTCAACTTCCAAAAGCTTAGCTAGTATGTAAAGCTTTCAGATTCCACAAGCTTAGCCATTAGGTAAAGTTTTCAACTTCCAAAAGCGTAGCCAGTACATAAAGTTTTCACCTTCAGAAATCTTAGCCAGTAAGTAAGTTTTCAGTTTCAGAAAGCTTAGCAAGTACGCAAAGTTTTTAGTTTTAGAAACTACAAAATTAAAGGCTTTGTCCATAACCGTGTGATCTATGAACACTGACCAAAGCGAACAATTAGCATCGCATCGTTCTTGATAATTTCTTGGAGGATACATAGACTCGGGATGAATTTAAATGAGCATCAGATTAATTTGAAAAGATAATACAAATAATCATAAGTGAATTTTGAAATTATGAAAATTCCACTTAAAAACTTGAAAATAATTATTTTCGATTAACGGTGTGGCAGATTGATTTTTTTTTACAGATAATACAACTTTTCTGAATTGAATTTCCGATAAAAAAAATTGTACTTCCTTAAAAAAAATTAATGATATTTTTCGCCAATATAATATTTTTTCTGAGTAAAATCTTGTATTAAATAAGTAAAATAAAATGAGTAACATAAGACCTTACAACGCATTCATCGTTTATAATAATTTACTGAACATGATTTATTAACTGGTAACACTCATTTAAATTATACAACACACAATGTATTTATAAAACAAAATGGAAAAGTTATTCGGCTTCCAAATAGTTCCAATTATAGAAAAGGACATAAATACATTAAGGACATGTAGACAGTCCTAACAGTTAACAGACTAACAGTTGATGTAAGTGTTTCCAGCACCACGTAATAATATCCGTGTGCTTCCAGCATTGTCTAATATTAACAACAGTGTACGTGTTCTCCGTTGTATGTTATTATAAAAACAATCACACAAAGTATTGCGTTGGAAAAAAACATTTCAGAAGTGAACGAAAATAACCTACGGTGCATTTTCATGACCAATTTCACAGTAAAATAAATCCTTCGCAGCCAGCTTTGTGCGGGTCTCCATAAAGCATTCTTCCTTTAGGGGAAACACAGAACCCATTATACCAACAAAGGGTATTACAATAGCGAACGGTAAAAAAATATCTCATCTTACAAACAGCTCTTCTCCTGCATTAACTACATCCAGCAGAGACACAAGAGCTACAAAAAAAAAAAGGTAGGAATACGAATATTCCGCGAGCGCATCTGCGACTCTGCGAGGCAACAAAGAACATCAACACTTCATTTCAGCGAACAAAAGAGCCTGAATAGCGAGGAAAACACTGCGTAAACAATGCGTGGACATTTGCTACCATGCCATCAGGGCTAAACACAATATTTACCCGTGTCTCCAGG
>WNGS01163555.1:11026062-11033562 GCA_020271785.1 Procambarus virginalis
TATATTGCTTAAGCCTTTGTTTGAATTAGTTAGTCACATCTCAGTGTAAAACCTCTCTCTCATCACTCTACTCCTCTCTCCCTCTCATCCCCTACAGTCTCTCGTCCTCATCCTTTCTCTCCTCTCCTCACTACTTCCACCTCTTCACCCTAACATCACTCTCATCTCCTCATCACTCCCGACTTACTACGGTTATTCAATCCTCCTCTCCACGTCTCTTACCTCCCAACCCCGTCTGACCAAGCCGGGCCGGAGCCTAATTGCGCTTTCCCCCTCTCCCATCGTCATGCAATTGCAGCTGCAAATGCATTGCCACTCATGTCATTGGATATCAGTTAGCAGTATCGCCGTCCAAATATTATCACTGTTTTTCGCCTCCCCTCCCTGCCAAAACTAACATCCCGTATTAATATTGCAAGATTATGAAAAGCGCCTCGTTGGTGGTATCCCAGATGTAACCTCCGGAACAGTGGAACAACCAAGTATGGAACCAACAGGTGGAGCCCTAGCAGAGGAGTCGTGGATGCTTTGTGAGCAATTTATGAAAATAGACGATGGAGAGAGTATGCACCCTGTTGAGGGAGGATCAGCATAAGAGGAGAGTAAGAAGATTGGAGATGAGATGAAATGGAGTAAGTCAAGGCGTAGTCTGAGTGAGTACATGAATTTGCGTGAGTGATGAGTGGAGGTAGTGAGTTAGCGGATAATACGCGCCCGGGTGAAGAAGTGAGTGAGTGAATTATGTAAGCAGAGGGGGAAGCGAGCGAGTGTTTGAAGCAAGGGTAAGATATTGAAGCAGAAGAGGGTAAGTGTTTAGCAGTTTAGGTATTCAAACACATGTCCTCTTTCCACACAGAAATCACCATAGCGTGATATATCAAATGAACAAATCCACAAGGGCCGTGATGATGGACATTTGTTCTTGATGCATCACGCTATTGTGGTGCTGTGTGTGTACTGAAGGGCGAAGAGGAGGTAGAACATCTGGTTGACAGAGCCCGGGTGCATGGGGGGAATTGCGTAAAACCATAGTTTGTGTTTCGGAGAAGCTGCGGGATCCTCGTGAGGGGAGTAGCACTCCAGGTTGAAATTCTTTTTGACCATGTCGTGGTACAGCTGACAAAGGCGCGTCTGGGATCATCCCGGCGTAGGTTCGAACCCTCATCATCACGGCCCTTGTGGATTTGTTCACATGTCCTTTTCAATATTTTGTTCTACAAGTAGGGTGTGTGAGTGTTTAAAGGGATGTGAAAGAGTAAGTGGGTGAATGTTTAAGAGCACTATTCAGTATGTGAATGTGTGTGTGTGTGTGTGTGTGTGTGTGTGTGTACTCACCTAATTGTGCTTGTGGGGGTTGAGCTTTGGCTCTTTGGTCCCGCCTCTCAACTGTCAATCAACTGGTGTACAGATTCCTGAGCCTACTGGGCTCTATCATATCTACATTTGAAACTGTGTATGGAGTCAGCCTCCACCACATCACTTCCTAGTGCATTCCATTTACTAACTACTCTGACACTGAAAAAGTTCTTTCTAATGTCTCTGTGGCTCATTTGGTTACTCAGCTTCCACCTGTGTCCCCTTGTTCGCGTCCCTCCAGTGTTGAATAGTTCATCCTTGTTTACCCGGTCAATTCCCCTGAGGATTTTGTAGGTTGTGATCATGTCCCCCCTTACTGTGTGTGTGTGTGTGTGTGTGTGTGTGTGTATTCACCTAATTGTATTCACCTAGTTGTACTTGCGGGGGTTGAGCTCTGCTCTTTCGGCCCGCCTCTTAACTGTCAATCAACTGTTACTAACTACTATTTTTTTCACACACACACACACCAAGGAAGCAGCCCGTAACAGCTGTCTAACTCCCAGGTACCTATTTACTGCTAGGTCACGGACATCAGGGTGAAAGAAACTCTGCCCATTGTTTCTCGCCGGCGCCGGGAATCGAACCCGGGCCACAGGATTAGATGTCCAGCGTACTAGACACACAGCCATGTGTGTGTGTGTGTGTATATGAGTTTCGTACAGTGATTTGAACTTGTCTAATCATCTAATCTATCTAATCATCTAATCTACCGCTCCTCTCATTTCACATTTTTCCTCTCAAATTCATTACCTTGCATTTACTGGGGTTGAATTCTAAAAGCTATCTAACTGCTCACTCGCAGATTATGTAGGTCTTCGTGCAGGCTTTCACAGTCCTCGTCTTCATATTTATCTGATATAAATCACCCAACGCCTCTTCTCTTAGCGTCACTCGTCTTATTCATTAGATATTCCCCAGATGATCGTGCTTGATGCTAGCGTCGCCTCCTTGTTTTCCACCTCATAGATGGACAGTTATTTGGCATCGCTGTCAACATTCTAAGCCATTTTGGCAATGTAGAAATAAAATAGTAGAAAGATACCTTAGAGATAATAAGAGATTATTATTTTCATCCTCGTCATTATCATACATCATCTACACTATTGTGTAGAAATCATAAAATAGAGAGATATACGCTCTGTTGTAGAATTCAATTTTGTTGGTGTTAAATAGTATTTATTGTTTGTGAAGAATGTCAATGTAATACTTTAGTTATAAAAGTTATCCACCCCTCTTGCTTCTCTGGCCTGTTTCTCACTAGTGTACTCTAATATGCTTGTTAGAGAGCATATTGAAAGTGAGTGAAACTGTTTCACTGTTTCACTCACTTCACTGTTTCCACTCTTACGATTCATAAATATTGGTATTTACATTTTTTCAGATGTATGTTGTCTTCCCCGTCTCCTGGGTGATGTATGAGACAGTCAGTAGCTTGCACAGGGTCTCGTCACCTTCATTCAGTATCCAGAGGGAGGCTTTCTCTAGTCCTATTGCCAGTGAAGCGTTAAGGTTATTTCGTCTCTTAAAACTGCTATCTGGGGTGCAATAGTACCCCAAGTTGCAATTCTTTTTACCATGTTGTGACGTAGTTGACTAGAGTGTGGATCTGGGAACACCCAACGCATAGGTTCGAACCCTTATCACGGCTCTTATGGATTTGTTCATTGATATGACACGATATTGTGATTTCTGTGTTTATATAGGTTTTTCCTTAAAGTCTTCCTGGAATTTCTTATCGAGTACTTCGATAGTTTCCCTCTCGACCCCTGATGAGTTACTTCTTGTATTTCTTCAGCCTAACTATCTAATCATTAACTATCAGGTTTCTAGATGTCACTATTCAGTAGTTCTGATTGGTCGTTTACGTCCTCTTGCTCAAGTGAACCAATTCCAAAGAATCCTTCTCTGTTCCTAG
The DNA here is from genome assembly GCA_020271785.1 of Procambarus virginalis. Taxonomy (NCBI): domain Eukaryota; kingdom Metazoa; phylum Arthropoda; class Malacostraca; order Decapoda; family Cambaridae; genus Procambarus; species Procambarus virginalis. The sequence continues at coordinate 11,029,334 of WNGS01163555.1, forward strand.
CTTGTGTCTTTATTCCCGTGTTTCTAGCATATATATTGGTCATTGTTTCTTGACTTTAATATTTGCCCTGTAGCACTGTCAGTTTTAAACGAAGATTATCATGGCCTCGACAGAATACTGACACACACACACATGTACATTCATGCCGCGGCAAGTTTTGCCCTCTAGCTCATCCTCTCGCTAATACTTCTCAAATAATTCTCGTAGTTTTGCATATTCTCCCCTGCGGTAATGTGTCTGATATGTTGAACTTCCTGTTCCTTTGTCTGTTTTTCAGTTGTGCCCAGTCATCACATGTTACACTGGGGTGTGTCAGCGCTCCTGAGACATATAAGAAATCTAAACCCATACATCCATATACATACATACATACATACATACATACATACATACATACATACATACATACATACATACAATACATACTGTTGATTGACGGTTGAGAGGAGGGACCAAAGAGCCAGAGCTCAACCCCCGCAAGCACAACTAGGTGAGTACATACATACATACATACATACATACATACATACATACATACATACATACATACATACATACATGGGGGCCTGGTAGCCTGGTAGATAGCGCGCAGGACTCGTAATTCTTTGACGCGGGTTCGATTCCCGCACCAGGCAGAAACAAAGGGGCAAAGTTTCTTTCACCCTGAATGCCCCCCTATTACCTAGCAGTAAATAGGTACCTGGAAGTTAGTCAGCTGTCACGGGCTGCTTCCTGTGTGTGTGTGTGTGTGTGTGGTGTGGAAAAAAAAAGTAGTTAGTAAACAGTTGATTGACAGTTGAGAGGCGGGCCGAAAGAGCAAAGCTCAACCCCCCACAAACAAAACTAGGTGAATACAACTAGGTGAATACAACTAGGTGAATACAACTAGGTGAATACAACTAGGTGAATACAACTAGGTGAATATATACATGTGCACGATAACTAAAAGGGTGATCGTAGATAAAGATGGCGCAAATGTCTCAGCAAGAGCGATATCTGTAGACTGCTAAAGAAAAGTAAGATTGTAAGTGTGCTTTAACAAGTGGTGTCTAGACTTCAAACGTACCAAATGCAAGATTATAAGGAAAAGAACAGGTGAACGGAGGTGTGAGAAGCTATAATCAAGAAAGGAGAAAAATCAACCTGATACCAGTAAGATAAAAAAAAAAACACTTAAGGATAAATAAAATACAGAACCTTTTACTTGGTGAACAAGAGGAAATAGTAGAAGTTATTCCCAGCCGTAGATATGCAAGCGGAGGTAGTAAGAAGCAAAGGGAATCTTGAGATGATTTCGGGGCTTAGCGTCCCCGCGGCCCGGTCCTCGACCAGGCCTCCTTTGTGTTACATATCCCCAGGAAGCAGCATGTAACAGCTGTCTAACTCACAGGTACCTATTTACTGCTAGGTAACAGGGGCATCAGGGTGAAAGAAACATTTTGCCCATTTGTCTCCGTCTCTACAGGGGATCGAACTCGGAACCTCAGGACAACGAATCCGAATCCATTCAGCTGTCAGGCGCCCTGGGACCCGGAATGGGGCCTTTACATTAGATAACTGAGATTTAGAGAGGCGGGGCCCAGGAATAGAAGCTCAGCGGTTTTAACGCAGCTAAGATAATTCATACGCACACAAACCAACGGACCGTTCCAAACAACAGCCTGTTGGACCAAGTTATCACATGTCGAGGCCAGGCTCGGGGAGTAGAAGAACGCTTGAAACCCACTTCAGGTATGCTCGAGGTAACCCACATACCCACCAGAAACAATCAAACAATCAAACCAACATATCTATCAGAATATAAAAAAAACAATCACCCCAACACACACACCAGAACCCAGCATCCCAACACACACACACACACCAGAACCAAGCACCCCAACACACACACACACACCAGAACCCAGCACCCCAACACACACACACACACCAGAACCAAGCACCCCAACACACACACACACACCAGAACCAAGCACCCCAACACACACACACACACCAGAACCAAGCACCCCAACACACACACACACACACACCAGAACCAAGCACCCCAACACACACACACACACCAGAACCCAGCACCCCAACACACACACACACACACCAGAACCCAGCACCCCAACACACACACACACCAGAACCCAGCACCCCAACACACACACACACACACACACACACACACACACACACACACACACACACACACACACACACACACACACACACACACACACACACCACCAGAACCCCAACACACACACACACCAGAACCAAGCACCCTAAAGTCGAGGGATGACCCACTCCCGTATAGAGGGCATGATGGCTGCTCCCGCCAAAGGTCATTGTATGAAATAACAATTAAAATAAAGGTCAGGAGTAGAGTACACGCCGTGAGACTTAACGAGAGACAAATTTAACTTAATACTAATGAGATGCATAAGGAAACCCAACAAGGAAGTCTCATCTTAATATTCAGATAAGCGTCTTCGCTAATTAGCGTCCTCGCTAATTAGCGTCCTCGTCTGGAGATGAGGATTTCCCTTTTTTTTCTCTCGTTTTTTTCGCGTTTCGAATAAGATTTCTCTCCTGCGTGTTATAATAATAATTATGAAACGGGTCGTATGTACTTAAGGTGTTTGGATAATGTTTACTATGATGAAATCTTTGGAGCAGAACGATGGGATCGAACCACCGTCCTGGTAAAGAAAGTGTCTCATAGATACATTACATAGATATTATTTCTATTATTATTATTATTTATTTTAAAATGTTATTATTAAATTTAAAGTTTATAAAATGAATAAAAAACTTAAAATTTAAAATTATTAAATTTAAAATTACAAATTATTTTTAAATTAAAATTAAACATTATTATTCCATTCAAAATTTAAAATGATTATTAAATTAAAAATTATAAATTATTATTACGTTTAAAATTAAAAATGATTATCAAATTAGAAATAAAAAAATTAGTATTAAATTTTAAATAATTGAAAAATTTGTATAAAATAAAAAAAAATTAGCCAAATTGAATCTCATAAATAAAACGTTAACTAATGATAGCAACACAATTTACGAATTTAAGGCAAACAATCCTCACAGGTATAGAAAATAGTTAACAATAAACTGTTGACTTATACTGTACTATTCAGAGAGTTGTGATTTCATAACGGCTCACAAACATTCGCGTTTTCTATGCGTGTTCCATTATAAGGTTAAGTTAGGGTGTTTTAATACATCCTTTTCTGTCTATTTTGGCAGCTGGAGAGGACGGGCTGCTAAATCCAATTAACAATAATTATAATAACAGAAGTAAACATATTGAATCATAATAACCAATGTTCCTCTATAATAATTTAAACACAAACATTTTTGCCCAAAAAACAAAAGATGCACAAAAAAATTAAAAAATAAATTAGTAGGTAAAACTGTGAAGAGGATGACGCATTACTCCAGAGGAAGTGATCAGTGCACAGCAAGCGATTCACAGTAGACAGGATATGGCCAGATAAATCACCTTCACCACAGTACACAGTACACAGGATATGACCAGATAAATCACCTTCACCTCAGTACACAGTACACAGGATATGGCCAGATAAATCACCTTCACCTCAGTACACAGTACACAGGATATGACCAGATAAATCACTTTCACCTCAGTAAACACAACCCCCTCAGATGCAGTTCACTTTAATTACCTCCATCTACATCAATACCAGCATTAACTATCCTTTATGTAGATGGACTCGAGTGGGAAAGAGCTCGCAAGCAAAGGTGAGGGGCGAAAAAAGAGTCTCACGTTAAGGACTATGATACAAGGAACATGAGTCTACATAAACCTCCAGTCGAATGGATTAATAATCCCCTCAAATCACCAGGTTCGTGTTGTAAGCCTCGGGATTTCCAGCGACTGCACTGACTCCTGCGGGTTCACTGCATATCACAGGGGATTACAAGCCAGTCTTAATTTCCTCTTAAGATATATATATGAGCAGGTGTGTAGCAATCACCTGCTGGAAACACCTGTGGTTAATGCTCGTAGCCCCCGGGATGGTGTGGATGAAGCTGAAGGTCAAAGCTATCATCTCATGAGACCCACAGAAGCATGTACTGAAAGGGTAAAGTTCCTGGCCATGCCAAGGTGCGTACTTGCCAGGTATAAGGAACTTGCCACAGGCGAGTACTTACCACAGTAAGGAACCTTATCTATAACACAAGAGGACGCTGCA
>WNGS01163555.1:11038562-11041980 GCA_020271785.1 Procambarus virginalis
CCACAACAACAAAGATCGTGTGTAGTGAGCAGAATTACTTGGACACAGCCGGGAAAAGGTTAATGTGTGTATAGCTGAAATATAGCAAAGGTATTCACTGTCAGCGAACTTACGTAGTGAATATCCTCGGTACAGCCGATCTTCACCTGGGGGACGCAGCCTCAGTGAAGATTGTATACTGTACGGTACGGATTGTGTATAATGAAGATTGTGGATAGTGAGGATCCTCGCTACAGACAACCGCCCACAGGGCTAGCCTTACCTACCTTCCTTAGGTGGAGCTCTGAATGTATAGCAACCACCGCACGCATTGTCTGCAGAAATTTTATGCATGTGAAACCGACGGGGGCCTTGATAACCATATTGATGAACACTAGCCAGAGTAACACGTGAAAAAAGTACCGGTTTTCAAAGTCTCTGGTAGTTCCCTCTCTCTCTTCTTTTTTTTAAGAGACGAAATGAAAACTCTTACAGTACCCATAGTAGGATCTTGTCTGTATCTGCAGCTTCCATTACAGGTTCCTTGGTGCAGTACTTTTGAAGAACAGGAGAACAAAAACCACCTTCCTTAGTTACACGTGAATTGATAAAAAGTTGTAGCACCGGACTGAAATAAACGTAATGAAGAAGAAAATCTCACAAAATAATTTTGTCATACAATTAAACGCAACTATAATGTTAACACAGACAAATTACACATTCTATATCTTATGGTTCACAACAATAACAGTCTTGTATAGAAAACTAAAACTTTGGATGTCTGAGAGACCACCTATTTCATAGCAATTTGCATTCACGATGCTACTTACCGCAAGGCGCCCTCAGCGGCGTACTGGACCAGAGGACAGAGGAAAGGTCGCCCCGTCGTCCAACCATCAACGTCAGCAACACATCAGGCGGGGTACTGGGTGAATTCAGTCGATAGTTAACTACGTATCAGGTATTGTTTGGGGCCAGCCATGTGTGTCTGGGGGAAAAGTAGGTAGTGCCAGGCGAACGTGGGAGGGAAAGGGTTCAAGTATGGTATTAGGGGAGGTAAGGGGTGGGGTGGGGGGGATGGGAGTCCTTGGATGGAGAGGACGGAGGAAAATATATAAACTGTAGACGAAGGCAAGGAGGGCAAGTGTAGGGAAGGCGAAGGGGGCAGCAGAAGAGGGCAAGTGAGGAAAGAGAAAGGGACCCAGAGGTGAGATTGGAGGGCACTGGCACACAGCGGATGAGCTCGGGCGTAGTGTTAAGCTTGCGTTCTCTCTCCTCTCTCCCTCGTCGCTCTCTCTCTCTCCTCTCTCTCGCGCTCTTCTCTCTCTCGCTATCGCTCTCTCTCTCTCGCTCTCTCGCTCACTCTCTCTATCGCTCATCGTCTCTCTCTCCTCCTCATCTCTCTCGCTCTCTCTCCTCTCCTCTCCAACTCTCTCTCTCTCTCCTCATCTCTCCTCATCCTCCCCCTCGACGCTCTCCCATCGTGCCTCTCTCTCTCTTCATCGCTCTCTTCTCTCTCTCCTCTCTCGTAATCCTACTCCTCTCTCGGGTGCTCACTCTGCTCGGGTCTCCTCTCTCTCTTCCTCGGAGTGCGCAATTCGTCATCTCTTCGCTCCTCTCCGTCTGCGTTCGGCTGCTCTCTGTTCTTCTCACTCGTCGTCAATCTCGATGCTCTGCAGAGAGGCCGTTTGTCTTTGCGGGTCTCCCTGGCGTCCCCGTCGGTTCAGGGTTCTCCTCTCTTCTGGTTCCTCATGTCTCTCGATGTCTCTCGTGAAACTGCATGCCTACTTGGTCTACTCTCCTCGTTGAGTGGCTCTCTGATTCTGCTCGTTCTTCTCTGCTTTAGACGCCGACCATTTTCTCATGGGGGTCGGGTGTGTACAGCCGTCATTCCGACCTCTGTGCGAGGACGTAAGGCGTCGGGGCGTCGATGTGGTCTTCGTCCTGAGTTTCTCGCGGGCGCGATCGGTTCGTCGCTCTCTCTGGACGATCGCTCACTGTCTTCTCGGGGTGCGTGTACCGGTTCTCGTCTTCTCCTCTCTCGAGTCTGCCCCCGTCTTCATCGTGCGTCTCCCCTGTGGGGTGGTCTCCGTGATCGGTCTCATCGGGGTCGTTATAGCCCTGCTCTTTCGTTGTTCGTCTTCTCGGGTTGGGGGTCCCGTCTCTTCTTTATCTGTCTTCTTCTGTCGGGGGTTCGCAGTCGTCTAGGCTTCTCGAGAGGCTCGTGGTTTCGATGGCGGTCTCTCTCTCATTCGTCGTCCGCGTTGGTCTCGATGCTCTCTCTCTCTCGTACCCAATTGCGGAGGGAGATTCGCCCAGCCGTTGGAAAATGTCCAAACTGTAGTGCCAACATACAGATAAAGATAAAGGATACAAGATACAGATAACAGATAGCAAGATAACAGATAAGGGGGTCAGGGAGGAGAACAGCCCAGCGAAAAGGAATTTAAACAAACATCAAAATGGCTTTAGGGAAGGGGAAAAACATGCCAAATAAACCTACTGGAATATATAAAAAAAAAAGAGTAAAATATATAGAATAGGTAGACTGCACATTACGGACTGCCCAAAACAACTGAACACAGTTCCGCGTAAGTTTATACAACCTTGAGACGCAGGCGGGAGTAGGTAAGGTAATTATCAGGAGAAATTACTAAGCCATTACGACTATATATACGCACATGGAAGGGAGAAGAAGTAATGGAATTAGATTAAGACGAAGGAAAGGAATGGTGCTCAGCCAGTTGGACGGTCAGGGATTGAACGCCGGCCTGCAAGAAGAGAGAGACCGACGATCTCTCCCGTCCAGACCAAGTGGTTGGAGTAAGTGGGAAAGTACTAACAAAGGTGAGACAGTACCTAGCAGACAGGAGCCACAATCACAAGTGAGGTCAGAGACGTCGGGCTGGTGAAGAATAACAAGCGGCGTCCCTCAAGGATCACTGCTGGAACCCATCCGATTTCTCCTTTATATCAATGACCTGTGTACAGGGGCTCGAGTTCGATACGACGATGTTCGCAGACGATGGCAAATTACCGAGAAGATTTGAGACAGGTGAGGCTTATAAATCAAGATAATCTAGACATGTTGCAGAGTTGGTTCGAGAAATAGCTCCTGGATTTCAACACCAGTAAGTGTAAGGTGATGAAAAAATGAACCGGTGACAGAACAGCCGAACGGTATACAATGTAGGGAAACTACCTCTACGTAACTACTAGGGAAAAAAGGCATCGGAGTGGACACCAGCAAGCACAACTAAGTGAGTACACACACACACACACACACACACACACACACACACACACACACACACACACACACACACACAACACACACACACAACACACACGCCAAACACCCACACCCACCCCAACACATCAACACCCACAACCACAACACACACCACTCCACACAACCACACAACAAAACACAACTAGC
>WNGS01163555.1:11048298-11065660 GCA_020271785.1 Procambarus virginalis
CGTAATAATAATAATAATAATAATATGATTGATATCGTATAGCTTGTCTAAGGAAATATATATATATATATATATATATATATATATATATATATATATATATTATATATATATATATATAATAATTATATATATAGATAATTTGATATATATGAAGCGGTGCTCAGCTCAGGGTGCCTGGCTGGTGTTATACCCGAGACGTTAAGCCTCACGATCAACACATAAAGGTCGTAATATTCACGTCAGTGTTCAGGAATCTCGCAATATTAAAATTACACCAAAAATTTATAGTGTTAAATGTATCCCTAAGTGCGATGGAAATTTAGGAGGAAATATATATTCAAATATTTTCCAGAGCAAAACATATATATATATATATATATATATAGATATATATATATATATATATATATATATATATATATATATATATATATATATATATATATATATATATTATATATATATATGTTGAATATGACCGAAAAGGTAAGATTAATAATTCTAACACGAATTTTCTCAATATTCTTACGTTTTTTTCACTGTGGTGGTAATGGAAAATCAATTCTCCAAAATTCATTTTTATTTATGGTCTTCCATTCTTATGTTTACTTCCATTCTTAGGTTTTTAAACCCATTGGTTCGTGTTCTATCATGTGTAAATGCCAATCACCTCACCCAAAACTTTTGTACCATATCACCTCACCTAAATGCGAGTATAAGTATGGATGTATATTGCGTGTTTACAGGTTACCAGTTGTGTGTGTAAACTAAAGTCTTTGAAAATGTAATAAGTTATTACGAAACGCGTTCAGGCGTCAGACCAGAAATAAAAATGAATTTGGAGAATTGATTTTTCAATTATGATCGATAGTGAAAGAACATAAGAATATTGAGAAAATTCGTGTTACCATTACTATACCATTACTAAGTAATCTTACCATTACTATATATATATAGTAATGGTAAGATTAATGATTCTAACACAAATCTTTAAATATTTCTTATGTTTTTCTTCATTGTCGGGGGAAGTTGAAAAATTAACTCTCCAAAATTCGTTTCACATTTTTATTTTTGGTCTGACGCCTAGAGATGCGTTTCGCAAGGTTACTCCTAACATTCTCAAGACTAATTTACCATGCTGTTGCTGTTATTTAAATTTATATACTCAGAACGAAATGTCCATATAGCACTAGGCTATAGTGAGCTCGTAATTGAGTTAATAGGCTATTAAAAGCATTAACACAAAATACAACACAAGACAATGTGTATAAATTAGATAAATTTAGATTTAGATTGTTTCATTGTTGTAACCCTTGATTGTTTCAAGCGTAGGTTAGACATATATATGAATGAGATTGGGTGAATATAAATAGGAGCTGCCTCGTATGGCCAACAGGCCTTCTGTAAGTTACCTTCATTCTCATATTCCTTCTTCCACTTAACAATAACAGACGCTGCCTTAAAGGTCACTAAATTTCTCAAGAACAAATCCAGAAGGGAATCGGCCGTGTCGTAGCTCAGTCGATTAAGGCAGCGTCTAGGATGCTCTCGGACGTAGGTTCGAATCCTCGTCACGGCCCTTGTGGATTTGTTCCTTTGATGCATCACGCTATTGTGATTTCTGTCTGTTATTTTCTCAGGGTAAACAAGGAGATTTATGGAGTGGGTTTGCTCCAGAACTTGAAACCTGGAGCTTAGTCTATTTTTCGCTTGTATTTTTTGACAGCGCTTCATTTGTATGGACATATACTACTACTATACGTGTGTATAGATCATTATACACACTATATCTAGCGATTAAGTGTTGTCCCTATTATCACATCGCGGCCCTAATTGGCCTATTACCTTTTCCGGTCCTGACTGTCTATTACCATATTAAGACTCTTATTGCCATATTGCCATATTATGGCTCTTGTTGCTCTATTACCACTCTGTGGCTCTTTGTTGCTCTATTACCATATTACGGCTCTTATTACCCCCTATTACTATTTAGAACTCTAGGTGACCTATTTTCGCCCTAATTTTCTGTTAACCGTCATTTGTGCAATTCATCTTTCATCCAGCGTGCAAAGAACCCACAAGAGTGCCTTTCAAGAGGGAGTCAGTCACCCAGCCGCTCGGAACTCAACCTATCACGACCTAGCATCTCCTATCGCCATATTAGACAAGGATCGCCGTGATACACACATTCCTGAGAGCCTCTCCTAGTGTTGCTGCACCAGTACTGATCTCACAAACATCTCGCTGGGAGAGGTTTAATTTTTTTTTCTCTCTCTCTCTTACACACGACTCGGGGTGCAAGGTTTCTTTATTTAGTTGCTTTTTTGTTACTCCTTTCTTGTATTTGTAATTTTTGTTTTAATTTTTTTGTTATTTTTTTATTGTTTTGGTGTAAATTTCCATTCAGTAAGTTGACCAGACCCACACTATTAGTTGAAGGGAACGACGACGTTTCGGTCCGTCCTGGACCATTCTCAAGTCGCTTGTCTTCAGTTACTTTCCATTCAGTAAGTTGGCTCTGATCTTCAGTCAAAATATATCATAATACATAAACACAGAATTGTTATGCCATGGGAAACCTGACACAATTCAGGGCACATATGTTCCATAGACGCTCTATGTAACACAGGCTAGAGAAAGTATTGGTTGAATATGTGTAACAGACGCCTCTAATGCCGCGTACAGAGAACAGGTTGGCAGCATAACTGGAGCTGGGACAGCCGGGACCAAAGAGCCAGAGCTCGACCCCGCAAGCACAACTAGGTGAGTACACACACAAACACAAGAGTCAACTAGAGAAAAGATCTGGGGGTTGATATCATGCCGAACCTGTCCCCAGAAGCCCACATCAAAAGGATATCATCAGCGGCATGTGCTAGATTGGCCAACATAAGAACTGCCTTTAGAAACTTGTGTAAGAAATCGTTCAGGGCCCTGTATACCACTTATGTAAGACCAATCCTGGAGAATGCAGCTCCAGCCTGGAGTCCATACCTAGATAAACACAAGACAAGGTTAGAGAATATTCAGAGGTATGCCACCAGACTAGTCCCAGAACTGAGCGGTATGAGCTACGAGGAAAGGCTATAGGAACTAAACCTCACGTCCCCGGAAGACTGAAGAGTAAGGGGAGACATGATAACCACCTACAAAATTCTCAGGGGAATTGACAGGGAGGACAAAGACAAACTATTTAGCAAGGGTGGAACACGAAGGAGACACAGGTGGAAACTTGAGTACCCAAATGAGCCACAAAGACATTAGAAATAATTTTTTCAGTGTCAGAGTAGTTAATAAATGAAATGCACTAGGCAGTGATGTGGTGGAGGCTGACTCCATACACAGTTTCAATTGAAGATATGACAGAGCCCAGTAGGCTCCAGAATCTGAATACCAGTTGAGAGTTGAGAGGCGGGGCCAAAGCGCCAAAGCTCAACCCCCCAGCAAGAGCAACTTGGTGAGCACACACACACACACATTCTGCAGATACAAATAGCAAATACACACCCACAACAAAAACCCAACACGCTTCGCTACTGTGTTGTGCTGAACAAGGGCTGGCGGAGACGTGAAGGTATTCCAGGAATCATCTTCACGTTCGAACTTGAATAAAAAAGTATAAATATAAAGTGACTTCCTGGACAAGTCCCGGCACTCTGGTTACTGTGTCTGGGAGCGGGCGAACTCTGCTATTCTTATTCTTAAGGAAGAATATTCTTCCTATTCTTAAGGAAGTTACTTCTGTAGTAATGCCAGGCTGTGATTTATCAATTATTATTATTATTATTATTATTTATTATTATTATTATTATTATCATCTCACGCACACTGGGAGAGAGATCACTGAGCACAGAGAGAAGGCTCTGACATTGTCGCACTCCAGCTCACAGGCCAAACCAGAAAAGAGGAACACGATAACCATATAAATAATTTATATAACTATGTGAGGAAAACAGAACACGCTATGTTGTGTTATCCTGCAGCAGGCAGCACAAGAGGACACATTTCCACAAACACTCGGGAATTAGCATGTCAAGAGATCCAAGAGGAGGCAGTGAACTAAAATAATTCACTATTCTCAACCACAGTGTGGAAATCCAACTCAAAAAGTCATTAAAACACAAAACATCAAATCAGAGATAAAAAAAAAGCCTTAGCCAATAGCCGGTCTGCCGAGCGGACAGCACGCTGGACTTGTGATCCTGTGGTCCTGGGTTCGATCCCAGGCGCCGGCGAGAAATATTGGGCAGAGTTTCTTTCACCCTATGCCCCTGTTACCAAGCAGTAAATAGGTACCTGGGTGTTTGTCAGCTGTCACGGGCTACTTCCTGGGGGTGGAGGCCTGGTCGAGGACCGGGCCGCGGGGACACTAAAAAAAAAGCCCCGAAATCATCTCAAGATAACCTCAAGATAACCTCAAGATATACCAAAAACTCCAAGAAAACACAAATACACTAAACATTAAATCGACGTATAAAAAAAAGTGCATTAGCATTAAACATTAAATTAAATCTAGACAAAAAAAAAGCATTAACCTATACCACTGTTCCCAGGAAGCGAGCATTAATTAATCTTCAAGTCTGTCAACACCTGACCTACATTTTACCTGGAAGATTTAATTAACACTTTTACAGCGATCTGCGACCAGCATTCCTGATGTGATTTATTACCACGTAACGCAGGCACGAAGCCAGGAAAAAAAACCCCACCCCCAAACCTCCCCCTCCAAACCCCTCCGTCACCCCCCCCCTTAATCCTCTCACCACCCCCACACATGTTGCAAAGGCCCACTCGTTAGACTAATGGCGTCTGGGAGAGTCTTTTGGGTGGGGGTGCGAGGGAGGTTGAGCAGTGGTAACACTGTAGACTCCCCTTGGGGTGACAAGGTGAAGGTGGGTGGTTGAGAGGGGGTGTGTGGGGGAAGGGGGAGGGGTTGCCTAGGGGGTGAGAGATGAGGGAGAAACATGGGGGGGGGACTAGGGGGTGGGACATGAGAGGAGAGGGGTAAGCAGGGAAGAGCTAAATCAATGAAAGACAATCTGGCAATTTTGACATTCATTGCATCCGCTTGTGAAGAGACAGAACTGACTAGTAAACACCACAGATGCTCATTCAAACTCACACACACATGCACACATATAATCGCACACAACTCACATATTCAAGTACAGAGAAAATACATGCGTATAAGCGCACTCACACACCCACATACACACACACACACACACACACACACACACACACACACACACACACACACACACACACACACACACTAAAGGTGTAAAGGAAAGTGTAAAGTAATTAAATTAGGCGAAGGGAGCAGAAGGCTGAACACAAGGTACCATCCAGGAGGTGAAATCCTGCAAGAGTCAAATAGAAAGATCTGGGGGTTGATATCACACGGAACCTGTCCCCAGAGGCCCACATCAAAAGGATATCATCAGCAGCATATGCTATATTTGCCAACATAAGAACTGCCTTTAGAAACTTGTGTAAGGGATCGTTCAGAACCTTGTATACCACTTATGTCAGACCAATCCTGAAATATGCAGCTCCAGCCTGGAGTCCATACTTAGTTAAACACAAGACAAAGTTAGAGAAGATTCAGAGGTATGCCACCAGGCTCGTCCCGGAACTGAAAGGTATGAGCTACGAGGAAAGGCTAAGGGAGCTGAGCCTCACGTCTCTGGAAAATAGAAGAGTTAGGGGAGACATGATAACTACCTACAAAATTCTCAGGGGAATTGACAAGGTGGACAAAGACAAACTCTTTAACACGGGTGGAACAAGAACAAGGGGACACAGGTGGAAACTGAGAACCCAAATGAGCCACAGAGACAATAGAAAGCATTTTTTCAGTGCCAGAGTAGTTAACAGGCGGAATGCATTAGGCAGTGATGTGGTGGAGGTTGACTCCATACACAGTTTTAAATGTAGATATGATAGAGCCCAGTAGGCTCAGGAACCTGTACACCAGTTGATTGACGGTTGAGAGGCGGGACCAAAGAGCCAAAGCTCAACCCCAGCAAGCACAACTAGGTGAGTACACACACACTGAAGGTGTATGCGAGCGTGACTCCTGTCAGCGACGTGGTGGGGGGGGGGGCCTCCTGCACCACTACCACCTCACAACCCCCCCACCTCACAGCGACCCTCACAGCCCCCACCTCACAGCGACCCTCACAGCCTCCCACCTCACAGCGACCCTCACAGCCCCCCACCTCACAGCCTCCCACCTCACAGCGACCCTCACAGCCTCCCACCTCACAGCGACCCTCACAGCCTCCCACCTCACAGCGACCCTCACAGCCCCCCACCTCACAGCCTCCCACCTCACAGCGACCCTCACAGCCTCCCACCTCACAGCGACCCTCACAGCCTCCCACCTCACAGCGACCCTCACAGCCTCCCACCTCACAGCGACCCTCACAGCCTCCCACCTCACAGCGACCCTCACAGCCCCCACCTCACAGCGACCCTCACAGCCCCCCACCTCACAACCCCCCCACAACCCCCCAACCTCACAGCGACCCTCTCAGCCCCCACCTCACAACGAACCCCACAACCTCATAACTTCCCACCTCACAACCCCCCCCCCCACCTCACAGCGACCCTCACCCCAAAGGCGTGTAGAGCAGACGTCGTTGGCCTCCGCGTAAACTCATCAGGTAAATATTGAAGCCAATATAATTACAGTCTTTAGCGATTCAACACGCTGAGTACGTCGTTATATCTTGTAGGTGAGGCAGGTAAGATGCCTCACAGGTGAGATCGGCAAGATTTTGCAGGCGAGAGGTAAATTACTTACAGGTGAGACGAGGCAAGATTACTTCCATCTTAGTGTAACACAAAGACGTTTTTGGAGACGGAGGAACACATCCGGACTACACATCATTCATCTCACCTGACCACTCATAAAGGAGCAATTACATTTCAACTTAGCTTTACGGGCTATTCATGCCCGTGCCACCTCATGGGTGGCTTAATCTTCATCAATCAATCAATCAACTTAGCATTCACCTGTGTGACAGTCTAATGACGATTTGACCCGTTGGATGTTAGCCATTGTTTGTTGTTTTAGATTCAGCTACACGGAACTAAAAGTTGCAAGTAGCACGGGCTATGGTGATCCCGTAAGTGGACTTACCCGGCCCAGGTGCGGGGCTGTGGGGTGTTAGCCCTGTTTTAATTTGATCATTCACTGGGTATTTTGACCAATTCCCGTTTGAATTGGTCTGACTCGTCTGTTAGTGGATAATGTATGTGTTTACTATTTGTGGCTGCAGAATGGAGCTACTAACTCTTGGACTGTGTGTGTGTGTGTGTGTGTGTGTGTGTGTGTGTGTGTGTGTGTGTGTGTGTGTGTGTGTGTGTGTGTGTGTGTGTGTGTGAAGAAGAGCGCCTGCCACCCCCCCCCCCCATCACACACACACACACCAGACCCTCATTAATATTTGCTGCACTCACTGTAAAAAATGTTGCTTGCTACTCAGCCAACAAATAATCACGCAGCTCATACATACATACATACATATGCATAAATGTAAACAACACAGGTATACATACATATACACAAATATGTTGTGGGCACATACATTTGCCTCGTTCACTGGAGGGATGACTCTGGACGCCGTTCTCTTACCTGAAAAAAAAGAAAAAATTAGCAAATAAATTTTTGGGAGAACGTGAAGAGAACATAAAGTGTAAAGTTGCGAGAGAGAATAATGCCTCACTTCACTTTATAAGTAACTTGTCAGCATATGAGAGCCTCCTGCTGACACCCTTAACTCTTAGAACAAATCACCTGCCTCCAGACCATTCCTTACGAGCTCTCTCTCTCTCTCTCTCTCTCTCTCACTCTCTCTCTCTCTAACATACTAGCTTGTTTAATTTTAAGCATTCACTAACTCTGTCTCCTCTATACATTCATACCACACATCACAGAGGAGCAATTTTAGAGAAAACCATGTCAGGAATTCAACGTAATCAAGGAAGATGAGACACACAAAGACACAGGCAAGCAAGCAAGCGAGCAAGCAAGCAAGCAAGCGAGCAAGCAAGCAAAAATAACCCCTCTGAAGCGAGCCTGAAAAGAACAAGACAAAAATGGTTTATGTAATAAAGTTTAGATCACGAGAATGATTTAACACTACTAACGAAGTTATGGAAGTAAGTAATTATCAAAAGAAGGAAAGACATATGGACATTTTATACACTCAAGCACAAAGTTACTCAAACGCAAAGCTACCCAGCACAAAGTTACTCAAGCACAAAGTTACTCAAGCTCAAAGTTACCCAAGCACAAAGTTACTCAAGCACAAAGTTACTCAAGCACAAAATTACCCAA
This sequence comes from Procambarus virginalis, assembly GCA_020271785.1. Classification (NCBI taxonomy): domain Eukaryota; kingdom Metazoa; phylum Arthropoda; class Malacostraca; order Decapoda; family Cambaridae; genus Procambarus; species Procambarus virginalis. The sequence goes on from WNGS01163555.1 coordinate 11,056,652, forward strand.
TCACAAAATTACCCAAGCACAAAGTTACCAAAGCCGTAACGCCATTCACGCATCGGGACATAAGGGGGAAAAATCCAATGCAAACGAAACCGCTCCATCGGCTCCACAGACCGAATACGACCGCCATAATGTCTGGTATCCTTCACTGGTTGTCATTCATGTAAAACATATTAAAATTAACTTCTTTTCCCGGCAATAGTGACATCAGAGGCACCTGTAGCGTACTGGGAGGCACCTGGGATTCCGATGCTTCTCACAATGCGTACTATACGAGGATCTTAAGAATATGTGAGAGCACAATATACATACAACAGTATAAGTAGAAGTAACATAATAAGATTATTATTATTAGTAGTAATAATAGTATTATAAATAGTAATTGTAACGGTGCTAGTAGTTTAATATTCTTCTTTTCTTTTAATAGTAGTGTCAGTTGTAGTAGCAAAATGACTACTGTACATGCTCCTTCATTCCTGTTAGATAGTCATACACGTTTATCAGTAAGGCATGATGAGTCTCCGCCCCTATGGTAACCCTACCCAGTACTCTGTCCCTGTACATGGGTCAGTAGTTATGTGTTCAAGGGGGCGCTACCCTCCGATTAGTTCCAGTGGTGTCCTAGTACTTATTCCCCATGGAGTGTGTGTCTCTCTGTCTCTGTCTCTGTCTCTCTCTCTCTCTCTCTCTCTCTCTCTCTCTCTCTCTCTCTCTCTCTCTTTCTCTCTCCAACAACTCAAGGAAATGTATTTATGCACCACTAAACATATGCCACCATTTATCTCCTGCACAATCTATTATCGTAAATCTCCATAGTCAATAACACATTAAAAGCAACAATGAACGAAGTCGTTGGGAGAATTTATGGCGATCAGACAGAATAAATTGTCAGACAACGATCAAAACCCATCGCCAGGAGATATGACGCTAAGAAAGGCGATAGTTGCCATGACTGACGCCCCAGCTACAAGCAGGGGTAGGGACGACGCCCCCAGCCACAAGCAGGGGTAGGGACGACGCCCAGTCACAAGCAAGGGTAGGGACGACGCCCCCAGCCACAAGCAGGGGTAGGGACGACGCCCCCAGCCACAAGCAGGGGTAGGGACGACGCCCCCAGCCACAAGCAGGGGTAGGAACGACGCCCATCACAAGCAGGGGTAGGGACGACGCCCCCAGCCACAAACAGGGGTAGGGACGACGCCCCCAGCACAAACAGGGGTAGGGACGACGCCCCCAGCCACAAACTGTTAATGTCGATGGAAAAAAAAACCAGCACCTCGAATTGTAATTGTTCACGTAAGGAGTACACGAGAATCAACCAGGGAACTGGGCACCAGTATACAGTGGAGGAACACAGCTGATCATGTACACATGAGCCGGTCGGAGGGGAGCCGGTCGGCCGAGCGGACAGCACGCGGGACTTGTGATCCTGTGGTCCTGGGTTCGATCCCAGGCGCCGGCGAGGAACAATGGGCAGAGTTTCTTTCACCCTGTGCCCCTGTTACCTAGCAATAAATAGGTACCTGGGAGTTAGTCAGCTGTCACGGGCTGCTTCCTGGGGTGTGTGGTGTTGTGTGGGGGGGGGGGAATAGTAGTAGTAGAAACAGTTGATTGACGTTGAGAAGCGGGCCGAAAGAGCAGAGCTCAACCCCCGCAAGCACAACTAGGTGAACACATCCAGTGACCGACACCACAGTACTCTGTGGCTCAACAAGAATCACCAGAAAATACTTTCCTGAAACATATTAGAAGCTAGACAGATATAAAAAAAATGTCGTAAATTGTTGTAATTATTATCTCAAGAATTTTAAAAAGGATGAGACTTCTTCCACATGAAGGGCGATCTAATTTTTTTGAGCTAGTTAGAGTTAGTAAAGACGAGTGAAAAGGGCTGTCAAGTTGTTTACACAACTTAGTAGCAGTCTTGGTCTGACTTCATCTTGTTTTAATGACCATATGCAGGACGACTTGAGAATGGTCCAGGACGGACCGAAACGTCGTCGTCCCTCACCTTCTAGTGTGTGGTCTGGTCAACATCTCACACAACCTCAACAATGTACTTGAAGCAAGACGTGCAAATATCCTTCAGAATCACCAACTTGCTCTTGGCAGCAAAAGATGAATGAAGAGGGTCAACTGTGTTTTTTTATATAAATTTTACAAACACAACCAAAAAACTGAATTCAACCAAAAACAGCACCTTTACAGCAGCCTCCCACAAAATAAAACACGAATAATGAAACAGGAAGCGTCCGCCAAGCTGCCGTCGGTTCATATTCGCGTCCTAACACATTAAATCTTAAAATCTTCACCACAAACTTAATATCAATGCAGCACTGAACATACAACATGCATAATGACTGATCATACAACGTCCACTTGCTGGCCCGATCATACCTGCAAGACCACTCGTTAAAATAAGGCCAAAAACACTTGCAAGCACAATCATACTTGCAAGTCCAATCATTCTTACAAGCCCAGTCATACCTGGAAGCCCGATCAGCGCCAAATAGTACATTTTAGCCAGAGTTAACACTCAAATAATGACAAATTATAACTACTACCTCTACCACACTAACCCAGCCTCTCGGTGGGGAGTCGAGATGCGTAAATTATGTGGCACAATGTCAACAATGTCAAATATGTTACACCTAACCTCAACACTGTCCATAATATCACATTTAAATCTCTCACCACACCACCGCTCCCGTGCCAGGTAAGTCCACTATGGGCTCACCATAGCCCGTGCTACTTGGAACTTATTCCGAGTAGCTGAATCCATAACAACAACAACATCTCTCACCAAAAATCAGTATTGACATCCCTCACCAATATCCCAGCTCGGGCAAATAACTGTACCATTATACCGCCTTCACAGCTTGAGACCAGAATTTATTTGCCGCTTCCACGGCAACATTAAAGTACTTTTTCACAGACAAAAGACAGGCAAAAAGATGGCTTTCGACTGACGTACGTCGCTAGTTAAATACTCACGTGACAGACTAAAAGCCGAAATGCGATTTGAAACATCTTATTGCCCACTTGAACTGGTTCGTACAGCGACGGCCTCGTTACATGTAGGTCGGCGTTCGAGCCCCCAGCAGGCCAAGCCAAATGGTTGGGGACCATTCCTTCCCTTCGTCCTATCCCAGCGCCTTGTCCTCATATCCCTCCATGCGCTATATAGTCGTACTGGCTAAGCTCTTTCTGATGATGCAAATATTTTGCCAGAACCGGATACCTTGGGACCTAACTATGGAGGCCGGGGTTTAGAAAACGTATATGTGTGTATATATATATATATATATATATATATATATATATATATATATATATATATATATATATATCCCTCTACTGGTATTAATATACCAATAAATTAATTAAACTAAAGCATAAACAAATAATAATACCTTTTTGCCTAACATAAAAAAAGCACCATTTGCAAGTCATGGTCACCAGAGGCAATAAAGAAAATTCCTCTGATGGCTTCTAATAAAAAATACAATTAAAAAGCGGGACCAACGCCGTAGTGAATCACTGGCCAGCAGACGGGGGCCCAATTAAAGCAAAGCTCCCACCAATAAAATCCCTCAGTCCCTCTGCTGTTATTGGTGCCGGTTATCTTCATAATGCTCGTCAGCAACTTGTTTCAAACGTGTCATTAATAGTGTCTCTCACCACACGCACGCACGCACATATATACATACGCCCACGCACGCACACTCACACACACGTACATACACCAATACACACACACGTACATACACCAATACACACACACGTACATACACCAATACACACACACACATACACATTAGGAAGCGATGTGGTGGAGGCTGACTCCATACACAGTTTCAAGTGTAGATATGATAGAGCCGAATAGGCTCAGGAAACTGTACACCTGTTGATTGACGGTTGAGAGGCGGGACCAAAGAGCCAGAGCTCAACCCCCGCAAGCACAACTAGGTGAGTACAACTAGGTGAGTACACACACACACACACACACACACACAGTTGATTGACAGTTGAGAGGTGAGACGAAATAGCCAGAGCTCAACCCGCGCAAGCACAACTAGATGAGCACACCCGCCACCAATAATAAAGGTGTGTGTGTGTGTGTGTGTGTGTGTGTGTGTGTGTGTGTGTGTGTGTGTGTGTGTGTGTGTGTGTGTGTGTGTGTGTGTGTGTGTTAAGGGAGGGACCAGATTTAGAGGACACTAGTGGCAGCTAAACTCCCAATGCGTCAAAACTCACAAGAAAGACTTTATTCAACGCGATGGTACTGTGAGGGGAGGGAAGAAGGCGTGTGTAACACCTGTGCTTGACTCTCCACTCTCCCCTCATCACCAACCACATAATCAACCTATCCCCCCCCCTCCTCACAAACCGTAAAAAAAATACGGGGTATTAGTACAGATTAAAACATAGTAATACTGATGCTTGCTATGCATCGGCTTTGATAGGTTAGGTGGGTTGCTTGGGTTAATGCATTTTTTGGTTAGACAAAATAGTTTTTTTTTTTTACGGAGTGTAAATAAATTTGGTTTATTTTGGTTTACGTATACACAAAGGCACGCGCGTAGACATACACACACACACACCACACACACACACACCCACACACACACACACACACACACACACACACACACACACACACACACACACACATCCGGATAGCGTTCAGGAGGTATATTTCAATTCCTGGCTAAGGAAGAAACAAACAGGCTCAGTTTCTTTCGCCTGATGCCTCTGTTCAACTATATGTAAATAGGTCCTTGGTAGTCAGACAGTTGCCACGGGTAGCACCCTTGGGATGTGTGTTGTGTGTGTGTGTGTGTGTGTGTGTGTGTGTGTGTGTGTGTGTGTGTTTTGTGTGTGAGACATATATAGTAGATAAGATAGAGAAAAACAAGTCTGGAGTCAGTACATTAGACAACCGGAGGCTAGAAAGGCAGGGTCCAAGAGCTAACAGCTCAATCTTGCAACCACAACTAGTAAACATAAATAGTAAGTATATACATAATAAAACACTACATCAAAGAGCCGTAGCAGTAAAGACTAAAGCAATTAATTTCCCAACCCAAAAAATAAAAATAAATAAAAGAAAAAAACACAATTTAGCACAGAAAAACACCGATGGCGACAAAACCCGCCACCAGGGCGCAAATAAATAAAACCGTAAATCATCATCGGTCCTACTGCAAGACCACGCAGGGAAGAGAGAGGAAAAAATGACGAGAGAATTTCACAGCAATTTGCTATAATTTGTGGTCGAATACATCATCTTCCTGTCACCTTGTGTGACTGGAGTGCTGAAGGTGAGGGGTGGCCTTCTGTCCGTGTCTGTCTGTGTCTGTCAGTCTGTCTGTGGCGTGGAGCAGCGCAAAATTCTCGTCCCTACCTGGGATTTCTTCTGATAATTACCCCCCCTCCCTTACCTTACGTTAGTTACAGGTGAGTATCGTTGGCTCGTGAGGTTGAAAAAACGCAGTTGAAACCTAACTCATGTCTAGAGGATCTAGCCCATGACAAGGGGGGGGGAGAGAGAGAGAGGGGGGGGGGTTATCTGGCTGCGCGAAACCGCTAGATTTCAGTTCAACGTTGTTTGTAGCAGCATATTGGTGGCAGTAGGCAACGATCGGGTGGTAAGTATGGCAAGCAGGGACATGTGAGTGTTATTATGGCAACATACATGTTGTGGAATGGTAGTATGGCAATCAAAGCAGGTGGTTGGTAGATATATGGGCAACAGCAAGGTGGGTGTAGTATGGCAACAGCAGGTGGGGAGGGGGGTCGGTAGTATGGCAATAGCAGGTGGTGGTAGTATGGTACACCAGCACGGTGGTGGCTGTATGGCAACACAAGGTGGTGGTAGTATGGGCATACCAGCAGGTCCCGTCCGGTAGTAGTACTCGGCACTCAGCAGGTGGGTGGCAGTATGGCAACAGCCGGGGGGTAGTCTATGGCATACAGCAGGTCGGTGGATTAAGTATGGCAAACAGCAGGGTTGTGAGCAGTATGGCAACAGCATGTGGGTGGGATAGTATTGGTCAAACCAGTTGCAGTGGTGTGGGGGTGAGTATGGCAACAGGCAGTGTGGGGGTAGTAGTTATGGCACTCAGGTGGGTGGTGGGTATGGCAACCAACAGGTGGTGGTCGTATGGAAAAGGCAGACAGCGGTGTAGGTAGATAGTATGGCAACTAGGCAGAGATGGGGCATGTCCCCCTATCCGGTCAACATCAGGGTGGGTGGGTAGGTATGAGGGGCAACAGACCATGTGAGGGTCCAGGTGGGGTAGTATGGCAAACGAGCAGGTGTGGTTGGTATGTATGGTGGGAGCAGCAGGGTGGGAGAGGGGGAGGTAGGTATGGGCTAACCAGCAAGTGGGTCGGTAGGTAGTTGCAGCTAACAGCAGGGTGTTGGTTTTGAGAGGGTAGTATATGGCAACGAGCAGGTGGGGGTAAGTATGGGCAACAGCAGCTGATGTAGGGGTAGTATGGGCAACACATGGTTTGTAGTATGGCAACAGCAGGGGTGGCAGATATGGCAACAACAGGTTGGTGGTAGTATGGCGACCAGCAGGTGGTGGGCAGTATGCACACAGTTGGTTTAGTATGCGAAACAGCAGTGGTCAAAGTATATGAGCAACAATCAGGTGGGTGGCTAGTATGGCAACACGCCAGGTGGTAGTTAGTTGGCACAGCAGCAGGGGTGGTGGCCAGTATCGGGCAACACAACAGGTGGTGTTAGTCATGGCAACAGCAGGTGGTGCAGTGCAAAAGGGGTAGTATGGCAACAGCTGGGTAGTTGGACAGTCTGTGCAGTATGCAAGCACACGGGGAAGTGGTAGTATGGCAACAGCAGGTGTTGGGGTAGTATGGCAACAGCAGGTGGAGGTAGTATGGCAACAGGCAGGATTTGGGGTGTTCGGCTAACAGGCAGCGTGGTAGGTATGGCAATAGTCAGGTGGTGGTAGTATGGCAACAGCAAGGGGGTGTGGTAAAGGTAGTATGCAGCAGGTGGGGGTTTATCTGGCTACTACAGGTAGAGCTGTGGCAACAGCAGTGTGAGTGGTTAGTATGGCAACAGCAGGTCGGGGTAGGATGGACAGCAGGTGGTGGTGAGTATGGCAAACACGCAGGATGGTGTAGTAGAGGTAGGGCAACAGCAGGTGGTTTGGGTGTATGGAAAGCAGGGCAGGTCCAGTGGACGGTAAGTTAGTGGCAACAGCAGGGTGGATGGCAACAGCAGGTGGGGGATGGCCAAAGCGGTGTGTGGGTATGGTAGAGTTGCACGCAGGTAGTCGTGGGTAGTATGCGGCGGACAACAGGGGTGAGGTCATGTCAACAGGCAGATGGTGGTAGGTAGTGACTGGCAAGCAGGGTGGGGGGGTCAGGGGAGAGGCATGTGAATTTCAGGGGGGTGTACGGGAACAGCAGGTGGGTGTATCATCAGACAGTGGTGTAGAATACATATACGGCGGAACTATCAGTTGTGGGTGGTATAGAACAGCAGGGGTGGAGTGGAACGGGGTCTACGCATCAAAACTTGCACATCGATTTTAGTAGATATGATAATAAACCAGATTGCCCTCAGCGAAGGCAGTATTGTACTTCTGCCTGGTGACTTGTATGATCTGGGATATACTCATGACTGGCGTATACCTGCTAGCAACCAGTCGGGTATCAACTTTCACTACCCACTCCAACTTAGCACGGGGTTTTATGGGTATTACCACCCACTACCAGAGCACCCTGAGGGTGTACACGGCCACACTACCCTTCAGGGGCTATACTCACACACAGGTCGGGAAATAACATGCAGAGTAAACTCCGTAAAACTTTGAAAAAGCAGAAATGTGGAAGTGTTAGGGTTCTGGGATCTGTATTTGCATTTAAATGGATTGTGGGCTGTGTGTGTGTGTGTGGTGTATGTGGTGTGTGATGTGTGTGTGTGTGTGTGTGTGTGGTGTAGTGTGTGTGTGTGTGTGTGGTTGTGTGGTGTGTCTGTTGTGTGTTGTGTCGTGGGTGTTTGAGCTCACCTAATTGTTCTTACTGGGTTTGACCTCCAGCTCTTTGGTCCCGAACTCGACCTTCACTGAACTGTTTGTGGCAGATTCCTAAGCAATTTGTCGCCTATAGTAATAGTATATGATATATATATATATATATAGTATATATATTATATATTATATATGAGTATTATATAATAGATATATATACTATATATATGATATTTTATATTATATATTGTAGTATATATATATTTCCGGTGCTTGTATGCTTCACCGAGCGACGTGGGGGTATCCCTTCGTATAGTTTTCATACTGAAAAAGAAAACTATTAAACTAGAAAAACTATAAATTTACTCTGTAAATAGTAAAACTAATATACAGAGTTAAAATGACCTCTGGCTTATTTGACCGAGTGACGCTTTGTTCGGCTTAACACCCTATTGCCAAATATTCGATCCTTATCTGCCTTTATCTATTCCCGAAATAATTTTGTATGTGGTAATCATGTCTCCCCCTCTTTCTACCAGTGACGTGAAGTTTTTCCTGTTAAACTCAATTAGCATTCAAATTGGTTAAGCGAGAACACTGAGCGCCACCATACACGCGTTTCCTTGCGATGATTCGGGACTCATCGCCCCCGCGGCCGGTCCCCGACCAGGCCTCCTGGTTGTGGCTGGTCAACTAGGCTGTTGGACCAGCTGCTCGCAGCCTGACGTATATGAATCCCAGCCTGCAAACACACCGGTTTAAAGCTCTTGATTACGTGCTCAGTTCAGCCCTCTAGTTGCGTTAAATTTCCGACGCGGATCTTGTTCACTTGACCTTCGCTTTTATTACGTAGTGTGAGAAGTGACAACAGAGAAGGAGAGATGGACAGGGCTGAGGTGTGAGTGCACGCGGCATCCCAGGAGACGAATCCTGTGGCTAGGGGACACCTAGCCATGGGTCAGATGCCCACACCCCCCCTTCCCCCCCTAGTCATGGGACCAAT
>WNGS01163555.1:11074308-11087672 GCA_020271785.1 Procambarus virginalis
ATAGATGTGTCGCATGTCACACTTCATTCCTTCCCATGCTATTACATTCCACACACATTCCTTGTTGCGCTCTCTCTGGGTGTTAATGATGGCTGGGCACTGGTGACAGCTGGGTGCTGGAGACAGCTGGTGGTGGTGACATGCTGGGTGCTGGAAGCTGGGGTGCATGGTGACAGCTGGGCATGCTGCGTGACAGCTGGTGCTGGTGACAGCTGGTGGTGGTAAGACAGGCTGGGGGCTGAGGGAACAGCTGGGTGCTGGTGAAACAGCTGGGCAGTCATGGGACAGCTGGGTGCTGGATGAACAAGACTGGGTGCTGTAATTAACCATCTGGCGTCTGAAGCTGCAGCGGCTGCGGTGACTAAGCGTCTTTTGGTGGGGCTTTCGACAGCTGGATCGCTCAGGTACAGCTGGGTGCTGGATTGAACGACTGGGTGCTGGTGACAGACTGGGGTGCTTGTGACAGCTTGGTGCTGGCGTGACAGACCTGGGCGCACTCTTTATGTAACAACTGGGGGTGCTGCAGGTATGACAAAAAGGCTGGGTGCTGGTGACAGCTGACGGTGAAGGACGGGGGAGAGGGGAGACAAGAAGGAAGGGGCCATAGAAGGCCCCCCCTAGGGGACAGAAAGGGCGTGGAAGCAGGTGAAAGAAGACCTAGCGGGAGGCCAGCAGCCGGGAACAAAGAAGACGGGGGAAGTGGGGACAGAACAGGGTTGGTGATCTCGGTGAAACGATGTGTGACGCGCGTGGAAACTTAGAATGGGTTGATGTGTGTGAGCAGACCTATCTGGGTGCTTGATGGTGAGTCAGGCGGAGTGCTGCGTGACAGTTCTGGGAGTGCTGGTGACTAGCTGGTGCTGGTTAATGCTGTGTGTGATGAAAATCTAGGGACTCTGTTTGCCACCTTTCATCTCCACCAATGGCATGACGGTAGCTCGTATAATGAGAGTAATAGGGATCAGTCCCGACCCGCTGTGTTGGTCATACACCCCTCTTTCTCTTACCTGTCACCTGCAATGTTAGGTAAGGCTGGCCCCATGCGCCTGGCATCTCATTGGTAGGACAGACAGACAGACAGACAGACAGACAGACAGAGAGACACACGTTCTCTCATATATATTGCTATACACTTCTTCATTTTTTGTATCATTTTTATACCTTTTCTGCCTGTTTTCTTCTGTTTCTTTCTGTTGCTTCTTCGTCTACGTGTTTATCTTCTTCGCTTTACACGTGAGCTTTTTTTTAACTGTTTCCTCGCATATAGTTTCATTTTATTCGTGTACATCTTAATTTAGTAACTTTATCTTGTTCATCTTTATCACCTTTAACATCTTCCCTTTCTTCGTTATCATCTTCTTCATAAGGTGTATCATCTCTTATTCATCGTCATCTCCACCTCCTGCTCCTACTCACTAAACTTACATTCATCTTTGCTTTGCCTCATCACTTTATCCACTAATTCATCTTCGGGCAGTTGTCATATTTTCTGGTAATGAGAATGATCACGACTCGCAACAGTGTAGTGCATTATGACGTGTGAACTGCAACATCCTTCTGCAACAATCGTTCACATTCATTCATATGATGCCTTGCTACTTAGTTAGCACAGCGATACTGTCAGCACGTCCACTACGGGCTCACCATAGCCTGTGCTACTTGGAACTTGTTGTTCCAGGTAGAGAATCTTTAACAACAACAACAACCTGTCAGAACACACACGCTCAGGCGTGAGGGGGGGGGGGGAGAGGGAGAATCAGGAGGAAGCGCCAAGCCATGACGACTATATAGCACTTGGAAGGGGTCAAGATAAGGATTTGGGATGAGCTGGGGGTGAGGGCGGAAGGGCGGGGGGGGGGGGGGAAGGAAGGTGCCCATCCACTTGACGGTCGGGATTGAACGCCGACCTGCGTGAAACGAGACCGTCGCTCTACCGTCCGGGAGGTCCTAATGCTGTCAGTGTTTCAGTATTCTTAAGGCGATAGCCAGAAATGTGTCATAGTGGTGTTATGGTAATGTAACTCCAAGCTCTCTTGAAATCTCCGTAAGACGTTCTTACCTTAAACGATCACGCGAAGTATTTCAGCACTTCAAACGTGTTTTATGATTTATTTCATTTAAGTTAAGAGATTTTTATTCAGAATCATTCAACCAAATCCTCGTCATAGCCTCAAGATGTCATACCACACTGGCTCGCGCCACTCGCTGGGCGGCTGTCTCCGCAAATCCATATACCATCAGAGAGATATTGCTAGTAAACACGAATTAATATGCGAGAATCAGGATTCGACTAACCCATACGTTTGAGGGAAGCAAGTACCAGCCTTGGGAACTTGGCGGAGGATGAGAAATGCAAGGCAGCAAGGTGTGCATACTGAACATCCGGGCAGCCTTGCATATGTGTAACTCAGCGCGAGGAACTTGTATTATGAATGAAGTGGACAATAGATCCAGTGATAAGGAGTTGAAGCTCGAGTCTTGTGCCAGGTTGGCCAAGAGCAAAGATAAAACAACACGGGTGTGAAATATCTGGTTTCTATTGCTTCAGTTCCTGGGCCTCTGTATTCTTTCCCTCAACCGCTCACAGGATGGGTATATGGGGTCCACTACCGCTCATAGGATGGGTATGGGGTCCATTACCGCTCATAGGATGGGTATGGGGTCCACTACCGCTCACAGGATGGGTATGGGGTCCACTACCGCTCACAGGATGGGTATATGGGGTCCACTACCGCTCATAGGATGGGTATGGGGTCCACTACCGCTCATAGGATGGGTATGGGGTCCACTACCGCTCACAGGATGGGTATATGGGGTCCACTACCGCTCATAGGATGGGTATGGGGTCCACTACCGCTCACAGGATGGGTATATGGGGTCCACTACCGCTCATAGGATGGGTATGGGGTCCACTACCGCTCACAGGATGGGTATGGGGTCCATTACCGCTCATAGGATGGGTATGGGGTCCACTACCCCCCGCGGACGGGTATGGGGTCCACTACCCCCCGCGGGACGGGTATGGGGTCCACTACCCCCCGCGGGACGGGTATGGGGTCCACTACCCCCCGCGGGACGGGTATGGGGTCCACTACCCCCCGCGGGACGGGTATGGGGTCCACTACCCCCGCGGGACGGGTATGGGGTCCACTACCCCCCGCGGGACGGGTATGGGGTCCACTACCCCCGCGCGGACGGGTATGGGGTCCACTACCCCCGCGGGACGGGTATGGGGTCCACTACCCCCCGCGGGACGGGTATGGGGTCCACTACCCCTCCCACGGGACGGATATGGGGTCCACTACCGCCCACAGGACGGGTATGGGGTCCACTACCGCCCACAGGACGGGTATGGGGTCCACTACCCCCACGGGACGGGTATGGGTACATAATAGATCAGCAAAATCTATTTGTCTATGTTTATACTTTGTCGAGCTGCACTTTTCCGGGCACTTGTGAGTTGGTCACATGGTGGTTGTGTCCCTCTCTCCTTTAGTTGGTCACGTGATACTTAGAATGCAACTTTTGATCACAGTACTGTGTGTTCACCACAAATCCAGAGACTGAACATTATATTGTGATTGTCATATTTGTTCTGAGACATTTAATTTCCAGTTATTCAAAAACCGTATATGGATCTTTATTTAGATCTATGATTATTTTCATTATCCAAATTTATCCACTGTTTGGTGAGCAGCCTCACCGTAGCAATGATGTATTCTAAAAAAAAAAAATTATGCATGTTTTAATGTGTTATATACATTGACCTCCTCCCCCCATCTTGTAGTATTCGTTCATGCGTGTAGATTACAGTGCAGGCTTTACGTGTTGTTGCAGCTTGCAACAGCAGCTCTACGTGCTACCTGCAACATTTCACAGTTTCTGAGGCATCACTTGTGTTGACAGTGCTTCCATAAATACGTGAAGCTGTTTGATGACAAATAATGAATTGCTACTTTTATAGGGCTGACGTTTTCACCTCGGTGTCTTGGTCGTCTCGGGGGCTTTTGTTGGGTGAAATGCTCCTTCCGACTCGCACAGAAGTTCTCTCGTTTATTTTAGCAATATCTTATTTTGAGAAAGTATTTGCATGCTTGTTTTGTCTGTCTGTCTCCATATTTATTTATCTTTCTGAGTCTGTCTCTCTGTTGCTCTGACATTTCTTTAAGTTGACTTGCGTGTGTCTATATACATCTCGGCCCTGCACCTCATACTGTGTTGCCAACAGTTACGATAATCTCTTATTTCTTGACCTGCCACTCCACGACTCGACTCAAGACGCGGGTAACAATGCAAGCCGGAACTCAAGGCTGGCCTGATGCACCTTGGCTGTGCTCCGTCCATCATCGCCTTGTGTCTGTTGCAACACTTCACAACAGTCACTTTCATGCAAAGGCATTTCCTCTTGTGCTTGGAATTTATGAGAAAAGCAAATGGTTCTAACGTCTGTCTGTCTAGTTATTAAGTTTGTATATGGCTTGAATTGTGTTTATCAGTGACACTTTATTTCTTTTAGTTTATCATACTTTCCCAATATTTTTTCCTCTAATTGTCTCTAATTGTTCTTTAATTTATGTAGGCGTATCATTTCTCCCCCGTCAACCACATGACTGCTCGACACAGCGACGGCTTCATTTTTTACAGGTCGGCGTTCGATCCTTGAGGGTGCAAGCGGTTGGGCACCGTTGCTTCCCTCCGTCCAATCACAGATCCTGGTCCTTGAATCCCTTCCAAGCGCTATAGAGTCGTGGTGGCTTAAGGCGCATTCTCCTCCTTCTAATCTTTTATCTATTTCTTCCTTTATTTTCGACCTCCATTATCGGCATTCTCTATTCTTCCACTATCCATTTCCATTCTCTCCCTGGGTGTGAGGTCTTCCCCCTTGCCCTCTAGCCTCCCTGCATGCGGCCAAGCACTCTGAATGCCTTTGCAGGCTACTATCCTTACCACGCTTTCACTCTCCTTGACAATTCTTTTAGTGCATTTTTGTGCTGTGTCGCTGTCACCTTCATTCTCCTGCTTTACATTCCACCCCCATTCCTTGTGCGCTCTCTCTGGGTGTTAATGATGGCTGGGCACTGGTGACAGCTGGGTGCTGGTGACAGCTGGGTGCTGGTGACAGCTGGGTGCTGGTGACAGCTGGGTGCTGGTGACAGCTGGGTGCTGGTGACAGCTGGGTGCTGGTGACAGCTGGGTGCTGGTGACAGCTGGGTGCTGGAGACAGCTGGGTGCTGGTGACAGCTGGGTGCTGGTGACAGCTGGGTGCTGGTGACAGCTGGGTGCTGATGACAGCTGGGCGCTGGTGACAGCTGGGCGCTGGTGACAGCTGGGTGCTGGTGACAGCTGGGCGCTGGTAACAGCTGGGTGCTGGTGACAGCTGGGTGCTGGTGACAGCTGGGTGCTGGTGACAGCTGGGTGCTGGTGACAGCTGGGTGCTGGTGACAGCTGGGTGCTGGTGACAGCTGGGTGCTGGTGACAGCTGGGTGCTGGTGACAGCTGGGTGCTGGTGACAGCTGGGTGCTGGTGACAGCTGGGTGCTGGTGACAGCTGGGTGCTGGTGACAGCTGGGTGCTGGTGACAGCTGGGTGCTGGTGACAGCTGGGCGCTGGTGACAGCTGGGCGCTGGTGACAGCTGGGTGCTGGTGACAGCTGGGTGCTGGTGACAGCTGGGTGCTGGTGACAGCTGGGTGCTGGTGACAGCTGGGTGCTGGTGACAGCTGGGTGCTGGTGACAGCTGGGTGCTGGTGACAGCTGGGTGCTGGTGACAGCTGGGTGCTGGTGACAGCTGGGTGCTGGTGACAGCTGGGTGCTGGTGACAGCTGGGTGCTGGTGACAGCTGGGTGCTGGTGACAGCTGGGTGCTGGTGACAGCTGGGTGCTGATGACAGCTGGGTGCTGGTGACAGCTGGGTGCTGGTGACAGCTCGGTGCTGGTGACAGCTGGGTGCTGGTGACAGCTGGGTGCTGGTGACAGCTGGGCGCTGGTGACAGCTGGGTGCTGGTGACAGCTGGGTGCTGGTGACAGCTGGGTGCTGGTGACAGCTGGGTGCTGGTGACAGCTGGGTGCTGGTAACAGCTGGGTGCTGGTGACAGCTGGGTGCTGGTGACAGCTGGGCGCTGGTGACAGCTGGGTGCTGGTAACAGCTGGGTGCTGGTGACAGCTGGGTGGGGATTTCTCAAGTCACAAGGATCCACCATCTACACACAAAAAAAAAAATCCTGTATTCGATACCCAGTCTACGCCTCCAGCGGGAGTCAGGACTTCGACACGAACAAGAAAGACTCAAGGCAACATTCCCTCCCCACAACAACAATCTTGGGGAACCGAGGGAGTCCTGAAGGACTTACAGGGCTTAAACTCTGATCAACACTATCAACCGAAGGACCCAGCGATCCCGCCAAATATAATTTCAGTCAAGGTTCCCCACCCGTAGCAAGACGTAAGAGGCTGACCCTCAATCCATCCCTTATAACGGAAGACACGTAACATCCCAGACACCGGTGGAGCCGTCAAAGTGGAGATCTTAGGATCTCAGGAGACGACCCAAGACGTCCACAAGCTCGTTCCTCTTCAGGTTTTGTGGGACTTCCCAAGATGAACACTCCCTCCCACCTGGGCCAGGCCCCTTGACCGAGGGAGCAATGGTAGGATCAACACTTGAGTGACGCAGAGCGTATACAAGGGGAAAAAAAGGAGTTCTCACGGGATCTTTTCAAACGCCGTCAGGACACGAAGAGATTTTAATAAAATGTGATGACTGAAATTCTATTTTCACGCAGAGTGTTCTAGAGAAGGCATTGTCCTTTATCCTAGGACTTGCATCATGGAACAGAGTCCATGGGTCCACGTGCAGTCATTCTGGGAAGGGTTGGGTGAAGAGTCCATTCCCAGATCCTTGGGACCTGGATCCGGATTCACCAATCATTTACACATCCACTTACGAAACCTGTACATCTTTCCTCAACCATGGTGGCTGTGTTTACATATATAAACTGTTCATGAGCTCCGAACCTATATAACACAGTTATTATTGTTATAGACAACCTCCTATCACTCAGAAACTACATGTATTAAACTGTTTAAACAGACAAAAACTGCCATGAGTGACGGAAGATGTACAGTTCCGTAAGTGAATGCGAAGAACTTGATCAACTTTGTCCCTGGGTGATATTAGGCAGTCCTAGTATTTATTTACGTTCTATCCTGACCTCGCCCCAGACACCCTGGAAGGTGGTCAGTTCGAGCCTCCATGCGGCGCGCCTGACGCATTCACCTCATCCACGGCCAGCAGAGATCTCCGCTCGAACCCTCAAGGCTGTGAAGGTACCCATAGGAGCCCGAAGGGTGAGGTTAGAGTGTGTTATATATACACACTCTAAGTATAATATTCGGAAACCATCACAGAGAAATGGGAAAGGTGAATGTCGAACCTTTCGGATGTTTAGAGCCTTTCTCAGCAACAGTGTCTCGCTGAACGTGCTCGTTGTAGTGGTCTCCAGTGAATTTCAAGCGCTGCTGCAATACACGAGTGCAACGCGCGCTGTATGATCTGCGTTGCAAGGTATACTCTAGGTATAGGTGTTGCAAGGTATACTCGTATACTCTAGGTATAGGAGTTACAAGGTATGCTCTAGGTTATATTCAATGACAACAAAATCGAGGCAATAAATGGGTGTAAATATATATATATATATATATATATTATATATATATATATAGTATATTTATATATATATATATAGTTTTTTGTGATCACAAATTGAGAGATATGGCTGTGGATGTTGAGAGTTTATCACGCCCTGTCTCTCACTTGCTTGTCTGTCTATCGCTTGCTTGCCTGTCTATCTGCTTGCTTGTCTGTCTTCAACCCATGCCTGCATGCTTCTCAGCCAATCTGCCAATCTGCTCCTTGTCTGCCTTATAGCCTGCCTTCTTTCCTCTCTGTCTGCGGACCAGTATACACCTACTAATCTGTCAACCTGCTTCCTTCCTTGTCTGCCTGGCAGCTATGCCTGCTTTCCTGTTTTTCTGCCTACTTCCCATTCTGCCTGATCGATTGTGTAGTTGCCTGTCNGCATTGTGGGCCGGACTCACTAGATAATCTCATTAGTCATTACCGCTGCTTCTCAGCAATGGTACAGACCAAAATATTAGCTAATTAGGGGGTAAATTACGACAGTATTAAGTATATTAATCAATTATGTCATTTGAAAACGTAGGAAATGATATTAGCTGGTTATAAAAAATTATTAACATTTGTGAAACTAGTTAAGTAGATTTCTGTCTGTGTGTCTGTCTCTAAATACATTTATCATTTCTTTTTAGATATCTATCTCTCTTTCTATTTGTCAGTCTGTCCGTCAGCATTCAATCTCATAATTACCTATCCCTGTTCTGCTAGTTTTAGATACATTAGTAATAAATTTATATTAGCCTTCAATGTGAACGAAGCAGAGGCTTAAAAAAAATTATTATAACGAGTTTAACTGAATTCACATACTGTCTTTGTCCTGTGTGTGTCTGTGTTTATCTCTGTATGTCCCTTTGTCTGTCTCTCCTCTCTGTCTGTCTGTCTGTCTGTCTGTCTGTCTGTCTGTCTGTCTCTTTCTCAAGTAAGCACCACACAGGAAAAAAATATTATGACAGAAGAGTAAGTACTCAACACCACCTCAGTACTCAGCCCCACCTCAATAACTCAGCCCCACCTCAGTACTCAGCCCCACCTCAGTACTCAGCCCCCCTCAGTACTCAGCCCCACCTCAGTACTCAGCCCCACTCAGTACTCAGCCTCACCTCAGTACTCAGCCCCACCTCAGTACTCAGCCCCACCTCAGTACTCAGCCCCACCTCAGTTCTCAGCCCCACCTCAGTACTCAGCCCCACCTCAATAACTCAGCCCACCTCAGTACTCAGCCCCACCTCAATAACTCAGCCCCACCTCAGTACTTAG
Source organism: Procambarus virginalis (assembly GCA_020271785.1). Lineage (NCBI taxonomy): Eukaryota > Metazoa > Arthropoda > Malacostraca > Decapoda > Cambaridae > Procambarus > Procambarus virginalis. The sequence goes on from WNGS01163555.1 coordinate 11,083,258, forward strand.
CCCCACCTCAGTACTCAGCCTCACCTCAGTACTCAGCCCCACCTCAGTACTCAGCCCCACCTCAGTACTCAGCCCCACCTCAGTTCTCAGCCCACCTCAGTACTCAGCCCCACCTCAATAACTCAGCCCCACCTCAGTACTCAGCCCCACCTCAATAACTCAGCCCCACCTCAGTACTTAGCCCACCTCAGTACTCAGCCCCACCTTAGTACTCAGCCCCACCTCAGTACTCAGCCCACCTCAGTACTCAGCCCCACCTCAGTACTCAGACCCACCTCAATAACTCAGCCCACCTTAGTACTCAGCCCCACCTCAGTACTCAGCCTCACCTCAGTACTCAGCCCCACTCAGTACTCAGCCCACCTCAGTACTCAGCCCCACAATAACTCAGCCTCACGCGACAGTGCTCACCACCATCTCACCATATGATCTGATCTCGTCCCTCCTCCCCACTCGTCAATACACTCTCATATGCACAGAAAACTTTACAAATTACGCTGCTTTCATTCCTTACTAATACGTCTAAAATTTTGACCGGATTGGACGACTCCGTAAAAACTGCGACGTATGAGGTGTGAGGATGAGTTGAACCCTGGCGGAACGAACGGCTTGTTACCTTCACTGTTCATCAACACTTTAAGTTGAAGAATAGCACTCGAGCGTATCACAACACACATGTTCTATCAAACTGTTACTGATACACTTCATTCATAAACTGGGGAAGAGGTGGGTGGGGAAGGGGGGGTGGCAAGTGCTGGCTGGAAGTATTGATAACCACTGTTGTGTTGACGGGATGTGTAAAAACTTCTTATCACCAACACCAGATACCAGTGTGTTTCAAACCCATGATCCAGAAATGTACACAAGTAACACCTTCGGACAATTGAATCAATCAGAACCCCCCCCCCCCAAAAAAAAGAAATTCAATTGCTTCACAATGCCGTGCTCCTTGGCAAGATCACACCCAAACATAACACAGGTTATCATAATACGTAGCAACCACACGTACAATGATCAAACCAAGTGTACTACGGCCAGTCTTAGTTGTCGTATATGCTAGAATTACAGACAAGACCATATTTAGCCTACGTCACTTAATACACCATACACACAGATGAACAACAATGGATACACCATATACACTCTATCTACCATCACAACAAGGACACTACACTCACTATCACAACACAACACCCACTATCACAACACTGCGCCCACTGTCACAATAAAGACACTTTACCCACTACCAAACAAAGACACCACAGCTACTACCAAACCAAAGACACCACAGCTACTACCAAACCAAAGACACCACAGCTACTACCAAACCAAAGACACCACAGCTACTACCAAAAACAAAGACACACAGCTACTACCAAAACAAAGACACCACAGCTACTACCAAAACAAAGACACCACAGCTACTATGACAACAAAGACACGTTACAACAACAGCAAGGAAACACTTCCACTTGCAGGTCGTCACACAAAACATTCGAGTCGTAATCACGAGCGTAGCAACAGGTGAGCAGCTCAGAGTGACACAAGATGTTAACATTGTCTCTTCTGACGACCCCCGCTTTCACCTCCGTCTTGACCCGTGACCACACACACACACACATGGACAGTTGAGAGGCGGGACTAAAGAGCCAAAGCTCAACCCCCGCAAGCACAAGTAGGTCAGTACAAATAGGTGAGTACACACACACACACACACACACACACACACACACACACACACACACACACACACACACACACACACACACACACACACACACACATAAGGAAACTAGAGATAGTTCAGAGGTTTGCGACGAGGCTTGCCACAGAGTTACGAGGGATGGGATATGAAGAGCATCTGAAGGAACTGAACCTTACGACACTAGAGAAAAGAAGGGAGAGAGGAGATATGATAGGGACATATAAAATACTCAGGGGAATTGACAAAGTGGAAATAGATGAAATGTTCACACGTAATAATAACAGAACGAGGGGACATGGGTGGAAACTGGAAACTCAGATGAGTCACAGAGATGTTAGAAAGTTTTCTTTTAGCGTGAGAGTAGTGGAAAAATGGAATGCACTTGGGGAACAGGTTGTGGAAGCAAATACTATTCATACTTTTAGGACTAGGTATGATAGGGAAATGGGACAGGAGTCATTGCTGTAAACAACCGATAGCTGGAAAGGCGGGATTCAAGAGTCAATGCTCGATCCTGCAAGCACAAATAGGTGAGTACAAATAGGCGAGTACACACACACTGAGCGTCATTGCTATGCCGGCCTGCAGTTACGCAAGCAAAGCTTTCTAAAACACAGCGCAGCCAAGCCAAGGATGCACAGCAATAATGGAGGGGGTAGTAGGGGGGGGGGGTTGCATCTAACTTGCCCCCCACCTTCACCAGTCCTCTCCACCCGGAAGGTCTACCCGTCATCATCTCTACAACCCGCCACAGTCTCTCTCGTTAACCCCAGTCCAAGATGTCACCATTCCTCAAGGATCTACACGTCCACTTACGAAACCCGTCTATCACCACAATAAAACAAATCTTCATCCTTAATTCTACATTTATTAACGAGTTTACGAGCTTCGAAACATCACAACCCGTTGGTTATTATTTTTTACACAACCTCGTAGTCCTTCGGAGGTCATAAATTATTTAATAATTGCAAACAAAGCCGCCGTGATTGAAGAAAGATGTACAGCTTTCGTAAGTGGTTGCGTAAATACTTGATGAGCCGCTGGCTGTAGAGTCTCACACGTGAAGGAATGCCCACACACACACACACACACACGCACACACATACACACACACACACACACACACACAAACGGGACCAAAGAGCCAAAACTTACCCCTGCAAGCACAATTACGTAAGTAGGTGAGTACACACACACACACACACACACACACCACACACACACACACACCACACACACACACACACACACACACACACACACACACCAGGAGAGTAACATTAATGGCCGACATCAGAGTAAATTCATCCTCCTAATAACTAACGCTCTTGTATAAACAGCTGACCAAACACTTTACAATCTGCGATATAACTTCCCAAATATAATACACCTCAAAAACTAATTAAAAACAAGTAACACGCCTCCATTAACATCACAGCAGCAACAAAAACATTAAAGGAAAAACAATCACTTTACAAATCCAATGATTTGAAGACCATTTGCAAAACACCAAATAAACGAAACACTCTGATCCAAATCGAAACACCAGCCCAAAAAAATAAAATAAAAACATACAGAAAGAAACACTCACACACATTAGTAGGCGAATACCTTCACTTACCACCAGCGAACAACCACTTCATTCACACCAACACCTAATGCCACAGACATCGTTAAGACCTTGTTAGCTGAGATATTTCTATCATCATCACGACAGGCCAACCCGCAGTTCTACAAGTCCGTTTATGCTCACCCCCAAGCTTGCAGGTAGCAACATCAGTAAGTGTTCACTATTTGCCGAATCACAGCGTACACAGACACGCGTGTTTGTGTGTTTGTGTGTTTGTGTGTGTGTGTGTGTGTGTGTGTGTGTGTGTGTGTGTGTGTGTTGTGTGTGTGTGTGTGTGTGTGGTGTGTGTGTCCGTGTCCAAATAGGAAAAATTCAACACACGAAAATACACCGAGCGCTTTTCGAGGAATACAACAGACAGAAGAGCCATGGGTGTGGGATTATATATATCTCCCAATAATAAGTACATTAATAAATATTAGAATAATATCGAATAAGACAGTGATATGACTGATTAGGAGTAGTCATCCCCTAATTCTTGGAAATAGCTCATTGCACATATATCTATTCTTTCTTTACTGAATTTTGTAAAAAAAAAAAGAATAAGGGTGGTAGAAGAAAATATTCAAGTGTTCAGTGAGAATCCACAAGGTCTTCGCTGAATCCTTTATATTTTCTTCTTCGAGGCTAGGGGTCCCCTCTCCCCCACGTCCCATGTCCTTGAAGATATTCTCATATTGCACCCCAAATTTGCCAGTGCAGGCTACTGAACATATATGGCCCTGTATGACTAACCATCCTGCGAGATGGGGACTTTTAGTATCACTGATATCTTATTTACTCTTGTGTTGATGATATCCTCATAATGCTCCCAGAGTCTGCCAGTGCAGACTACTTATCACGTGCCTCTGTATGACTAACCATCCTGTGTGATGGGGATTTTTTAGCACCACACTAGCTCGCTTTTTGACACACACTGTACTCCCCTTCATATAGTCTAGGGTAGCTTCACAAATGCAGATGTACCTAATGTATTAATTAAAAAAAATTACCTGTGCATTATCATGATTTGTGTTATATATAATATAAATTTTATATGTTAGGAGTTGTAGGGGAGGGGTAGGGAAAGGGGGGGAAGAG
>WNGS01163555.1:11091873-11107019 GCA_020271785.1 Procambarus virginalis
TTAACACGGGTGGAACACGCACAAGGGAACATAGGTGGAAGCTGAGTACCCAAATGAGCCACAGAGAAATTAGAAAGAACTTTCTCAGGATTAGAATAGTTAGTAAATTAAATGCACTAGGAAGTGATGTGGTGGAGGCTGACTCCATACACAGTTTCAAATGTAGATATGATGGAGCTCGAGAAACTCAATACACTAGTAGATTGACAGTTTTGAGGCGAGACAATGAGCCGAAGCTCAACCCTCGCAACCACAACTAGGTGAATACAACTAGGTGAGTAAACACACACACACACACACACACACACACCACACACACACACACACACACACACACACCACACCACACACACACAAACACAACACACAAACACCGTCAGTAGTTTCAAAACGTTTTTCGACAAAGAGTGCTGGGAAGACGGGACACCACGAGCGTAGCTCTCATCCTATAACTACACTTAAATAGTTAAACATACGCACACACACTGCATTCATAACGTTGCACTGCACCATGATATTCAAATGCTTTATTCATAGATGTTCGTACGTTTAAAGTTTGTTTAACTTACACAATTTACTGTGCAGCCTTAATGTTGCACACTGATGCCACAATGTTGCACACTGTTGCCACAATGTTGCACACAAGAGCCACAATGTTGCACACTGCAGCCATAATGTTGCGCACTGCAGCCATAATGTCGGGTGCGCGTGGAATCCTTTATGCACGGGGAGCAAGAGTGTTTTAAAAACTGACTCTTTGTGGAGCTCCGGCTCACCGCACACCACACACACACCACACACACACACACACACACACACACACACACCCACACACACACACACACACACACACACACACACACACATATACATTTCTTATTTTTCTTCACTGTCGAGGGAAGTTAAACAATTAACTCTCCATAAGTTCATGTTCACACTTTATTATGGTCAAACGTCTAGGCATGCGCTTCGCTAGGTCCTCCTTACATTTTCAAAGACTAATTTACATAGACTGTGTGTGTGTGTGTATCATTGTACAGGGTATTCAGAAAGATTAAGTTATCTAAATCAGCAATCATCAGAGCACATTAGATCATCCAAGAACTGCATAATCAAGCAGTAAGGAAGTGCGGGAGGAGGGCCACCGCGTCCACCACCCATCCAGCTCCATAAATTGAGATACTGCTCGTATTAACCCATTATTACCGGTCATTATATGTTGGGTTAAATGATGACTTCACCGCCGCCCCAAACCCCACCCCTGGCTCTCTACAACATATTTCCAGACGCTTCCTCTTAAGTACACAGAAATGTATACACACACATGCTTACAGACGTGTATATGTATACTATGTATATATATATATATTATATATATATATATATATATATATATATATATATATATATATATTATATATGTCGTACCTAGTAGCCAGAATGCACTTCTCAGCCTACTATGCAAGGCCCGATTTGCCTAATAGGCCAAGTTTTCATGAATTAATTGTTTTTCGACTACCTAACCTACCTAACCTAACCTAACCTAACTTTTTCGGCTACCTAACCTAACCTAAGCAATAAAGATAAGTTAGGTTAGGTTAGGTAGGGTTGGTTAGGTTCGGTCATATATCTACGTTAATTTTAACTCCAATAAAAAAAATTGACCTCGTACGTAATGAAATGGGTAGCTTTATCATTTCATAAGAAAAAAATTAGAGAAAATATATTAATTCAGGAAAACTTGGCTATTAGGCAAATCGGGCCTTGCATAGTAGGCCAAAAAGTGAGTTCTGGCTACTAGGTACGACATATATATATATATATATATATATATATATATATATATATATATATATATATATATATATATATATACATATTTATATATATACCTCTCCCCCCTACCCGCAATTCCCCTGTATACTCCGGATTTTTGTATACATACAGACGATCACATCTGTATACCCCGTATACGTTAAATCGAAACGTTTGTATGCGATGGAACATTGAGACAAAAATATAAGTTTATCAGACGGCATTTCGATCCGAATCAATAACCTCATTATTTATATTCTTGTGGATTTATTGTGCACATCGAATGCTATGCAATACACATCAATATATGTGGAATGTAAAGTTCAGTTATACCTTGGGTGTAAGTGTTGAATTAAGAGTAAACGGCGCTGATTTTTAAGACTTGAAACATTCTTAAATACTCTTTTTATTTTTTTTTTACCTTAAGTGAATCTCCGGGTTAATGAGATTTAGGGTTATTTTTGGAGTACCGCCCTCCATTTTCTTTGCATTTATTTACCTGTAAATCTAAGACGTCCTTTTGAGCATGATTTTGGGTAAACAATTTAATTATAAGATGATAAATACTCAGATTCTGACTCGACATGATGTACGACCCGTGACCTAACATGATGTACGACTACCTAACATGATGTACGACCCGTGACCTAACATGATGTACGACCCGTGACCTAACATGATGTACGACTACCTAACATGATGTACGACCCGTGACCTAACATGATGTACGACTACCTAACATGATGTACGACTACCTAACATGATGTCCGACCCGTGACCTAACATGATGTACGACCCGTGACTTAACATGATGTACGACTACCTAACATGATGTACGACCCCTTACCTAACATGATGTACGACTACTTAACATGATGTACGACCCCTGACCTAACATGATGTACGACCCCTGACCTAACATGATGTACGACCCCTGACCTAAAACATGATGTACGACCCCTGACCTAAAACATGATGTACGACCCCTGACCTAAAACATGATGTACGACCCCTGACCTAAAACATGATGTACGACCCTGACCTAAAACATGATGTACGACCCTGACCTAAAACATGATGTACGACCCTGACCTAACATGATATATGACCCCCCCCTGACAACATGATGTGCGAAACGCTGACGTAACGTGATGTACGAACCCGTCCGTGGTTCTAAACATGATATAGGAACCGCTCATTTCATTCCTAACACTTCAATATTTGCACATATGCCACCTTCCATGCGCACTTCTCAGTCGCTTGCCACACCTGTTGTGCGTCCAGCGGCCCTCGACTCCGTGCAGCTAATTCTTCCAACAAGGCGCATGCGGTAACCAGAGAATTCCTCTAGGAAAACAAACTACATATAGAGCTAATTCCTCCAAAAAGCGCAGGAGCAAGCAGCAAATTCCTCCAACAGAGCGCACGAAAGAACATTGTGACTTATTGTCATTCTCTCTGATGAGGAGAAAACAAAAAGATTTGCTGTAGGCAAACCACATACCCGCCAGGAAAGAGGCAGGTCACCTCACCACATTTCCCTCTCTTCATTCTCTATCTTGCTCTGATGAAGGCGAATTGAGCCGAGAACGCGCTTAGCATTCTCTAATTATTAACATGTGTTTATCCCGCATACTTAGATCAGTGTTTTTGTGATCTTTGATATACGTTTATCAATAAAAGAGAGAGAGAGATCAATAAAACTTACTATTTTTGCTGTCCCGTTATGTAACAACTTCGACAAACTCTTCAACAGCAGANTTACGGTCGCCTCCCTTCTCTCTCACTGTCCATCCACAAATCTCCAATCTCCCTCCACCTTGTCCCCACTTCACTCCGTTCACTTCAAAACCACAACAATTTCTAAGTCTCCTTCACCCCCTACATTACCTCCCTCCATACTTTCCACTCCCCTGCCTCTTCCTTCACCCCATTTACCCATACCCCCCCCCTCTCACCAGCTCCCCATTTCCTGTCCTCCCCTCCCTCCCTTACCCCACGGACCCCCACCATTCCCTGATCCAACGACTGCAACCCTCTCAGCCGTAGATCACAAGATGAGCGGCACCTGCTTGTTTGCTTGCAGTGTCTTAGAGGCTGTATAAGGGCCGTGAGGTGATGGCAGCATCCCATCGCCGCGGGAGAGACACGATCGCGCGCCCCATGTTACTGACAGTGTTTGCGGTGGGCCTGATAGAGCCTGCTGCAGGCTGTGGGTGCAGCCGTTGTCTTGAGATGAGTTCGGGGCTTATCGTCCCCCTAGGCCCGGTCCCCGCCGTGAGCCATCAGCGTCAGCGGCTGGGATTCTCTTGGTCGTGGTTCGGATCGCCTCCAGAGCTCCAGTTGATTGTCTCACTTGAACTATTTCTACTACCACTACAGCTTAGCCACGACTGCTCGTGCAACTGATTGATTGATTGATTGATTGATGAAGATTAAGCCACCCAGAAGGTGGCACGGGCATGAACAGCCCGTAAGTGGTGGCCCTTTTGAGCCATTACCAGTATCAAGAGCTGATACTGGAGATCTGTGGAGGTGCGACTGCACCCTGCGTGACGGGAGATGTCTCCCGTGTCGGGCAACTAGCCACTGCTGCCATTAATACCGCTGCTGTCAGTACTAAACTATCCCTACATTACTGTCACTAAGAACCACCACTACTTTACCAAGTCATTACACCACTCAATACACGGAAGGCACGAATTGGGTGTTTCCTGAACGCTAGCCACATTATATTTATCAATGGAGGCTTCAAGACAGACTCCTCACAGCGGACGTGGCAGCGTGTCTCGTATGAAAAATACACATAAAGTTGTATACATATTAACCAGGGTCGGCCTGGTAGCTACCCGCTTACCCACTCTGGGCCGGATTTATTAAGTTAAAAAAAAACACAAAAAAACCCACGGTGTATTAAAAAAATTTTTTTGTGCTTCTATAGGCCAACTTAAGTTATTTATATTTAAATTTAAACGCATTTATTTAATGTATTGATTAAATAGATAGAAATCTTGTGTTGTTTTTTTTTCCCAACCCTGCAAAACACACACACACACACACACACACACACACACACACACACACACACACACACACACACACACACACACACACACACACACACACGTGTTATTAAACAACATTGTTTACCTACTCTATAGAAAACGTAAGGTGGTTTGCCTCAAATGGGACGAATACGATACACAGCCCCTACGATACTGGTCTCACCGACTCTTGTGTCAAATACTGCTAACTCGGACCAATTTGATTATATATATATATATATATATATATATATATATATATATATATATTATATATATATATATATATATAAAATATGGAAGGGAGTACCACCTCTGGCTGGAAGAAGGGGGACCCATAGCCTCGGAGGAAATCACACATAACGCATTGGAGGGAATGTAGGTCCCCTCCAATACAGTTTCTGTGTGCTTTTCTCCTACCACCCCTTCCTTTTTTTTTCTTATGCTTTATTGTGTATTTAAAGGTTACAAAACATACAAGACAAATGCCTAAAGGTTATGGATCTCTTGAAGCTCCTCCGCTTCCGGACAGGAACCGAGGACGCAGCAAGCATTTCCCCTCTGGATCGCCACACTGAGGCGCTGAAACAAAAAACTGCAAGCCCTTGGGTCTCTGGTGACGTCAATGAGCTTGGAACCCAATTCCTTGAGAAATCCCAAGGCACTCTTGCCCCAGGGGCCATGCGTCTCAGACGCTATGGGAACAAAGAGGTATTGACCTGCCAGTCGCCTGTATTTGAGAGATTTTGCTGTTTCCCTGTGGTTGGCTGCCCCACCTGCTTGATCAGCTCCGAAGTGTACATAGGTGTCAGCCAGGGTGGATACACATGTGTAGTCCCACACCAACTGTCTACCCTCCTTCCATGAGTATATGGTGATGCCATCAGGGCGAAGTGCGGGGAAATCCGGGTTTTGGACCCCTAGGATGCGAGGTTCTCTCTCCGCTGGGCACTTAGCTGAGACGAGGCTTCTCTTGATGATGTCATTGACCTCGTTGTGTCTTGCATGCCAGCCCTTTGTGCTTCCGCAATGCAACCCATGCAGTCCGTATTGGTCTGCTTCCACCCTGTTGCAAATACACTTGTATTCAGTGTGAATTGGGGCACCAAGGCGGAGGGCCACTGCTACACGAAGGGATTCTGGATCTAGGCGCGTGCCCATTGTTGACATGGGTACTGCCAGGAGGAAGTCTCCTGCATGGGGGGCACGCACTGCTCTGAGGCGGGCTTTCTCCTTGTCTGATGTTGCAGCGCTGAGCATAGCATCAGCTACTTTTTCCACTAGAGGGTGGTCCCAGCCGGACTGTTTGTGTTGTTTTGTTGGCTCTATAATGGTTGCTGGGGCTGCGAGAACACCCCACTGATTTGAACATTCAGTGAAAGCAGGATCGTGTATTCCTGCTGAGTCTCTCAGGGTTGCAGGTAAGATATCTCTGACGAGGTCGTGCGATGCGTGGGAGGAGGAAAGGAAGGCTGGTAGAGCAATTTGGGAGGCTGTGCGGACACCAAGGCCGCCAAGTCTTACAGGAAGGGTTGCTTGCTCCCACTGAGAGTCGTCCAATGGCAGGTTCAGGACTTTCACCAGCATGGACCTCAGAAGGGTGTCATACACATTTAATTTAGGGCTGCTGTAGGATGGAGAACATCTCAGAAAGTACGTCAACTTAGGGAGAGACAGGCATCTTGTGAGGAGAAAGAGAGCATCATGGGCATCAATCTTGTCAATCCTGTCCAGCATTCTCTTTAGATCAGTGATTTTTGCAGCCAGGACCTCCTCGATTGCTCGTGGGCCAATGGGGGCACCCAGGAGAGTACAGTCCGGTGGCTCGACAACGAGAATGTCTGGAAGAACATTTTGTATTTGCCCAGTGATGTCTTGGTTGCGGGAGATTATTTCACACTTGGATGCATTGAGAATGAGGCCTAAGGCTGCTCCCTGCTCCTGGATTTTCCTTATATCCTCCAAAATGGTTTCCGGGGTTCCAGCGAGAGTGCCATCATCCAGGTACCAGATGTTTAGCTCGCTTGTCAGACTATCAGTGACCTCTTTGATAGCTAGGCAGAAAAGGAGGGGTGCTAAGGGGTCACCTTGTTGGACACCTTCACAGGAGTTTATTTCATGTTCCCCAAAAAGAAGCTTAGAGTCCCCACTGTAGCACGATCGGATGAACGGGTAAAGGGGACGGAAATGGTTGTGTACAGCCCTGAGGACAGCGTCTCGTCTGACTTGATTGAAAGCATTTTTGAAGTCAAGCTTTACTAGTGCCTTCTGGTCCGGGAGATCAGCAATGTAAGCCCGCGCTGCATGTGCTGCAGCTTCACAACCTAGGGGAATCCCAAACCCGAGCTGATGAGGTTTCAGCAAGGTGGCTGCTTCCTGGCTGATAGATCTCACTGCAGCCTTAGCTACGAGGCGTCGGAGGGTGTTGCCAACGGCAATGGGCCTGATACCCCTATCCTTCTTCTTTAGAGCACAGAGTGCTGCTCCATAAAAGACAGGCCTGATATCCTCAGGGATGCCGCCAGCCAAACACATGTTGGAGAATCTGGTAAGTTCCACTAGAAGGTCCTTTGCAGCATCTCCAAGCACCGGGTTCAGCATTTGTTTGATGTGCTGGGGTCTTAGACCTGTAAAGCCCCCTGCTGAACCTGTTGGGAAAGACATGGCTGCTTTGTACACCTCAGATTCTCGAACAGTCAAGGGTTCTATGCCCACATTGTTTTCCTGGGGATCCCTGCTGCTGTCTGGGGCTCTGCGTGGGTGTTTGTCTTGAAGAGCCTCTGCTGTCGTGGCGTTCCTGGGGGCAATAGTGTCATCGCTGGTCATGATTCTGATGGCACCTGTGGTATTGCCCTCTTCTATTTTCCTGGTGATCTGTGCTCTCATTTTGTGGTTCTCAGATGAGTTATTGTTGGTCGTCCTGCGGCTGGTGTTCTTGGCACGAGGGGGGAGGCGGACCAGGTTGTCTGCTCTGGGGAATTCATTAAGTGCCCTGATTACCGAGGTTGCTAATGACTTGTCTCTCCTGGGCGGTAATGCTAGGCATGCATTCCCAAATAGAAGGAGATTGTGCCACGATGCAGAGGTTCTGGGAGCATTGTTGACCTTTGTCAGCAGACTGGTGAGTTTGGCTGCTGCTTGGTGACGGGCAGCCTTGGGGATGTGGGGCAAGGTCCTGGTGGACGTCGCTTTGACTGCTTCAAGCAGATTATCTGCTGAAATGAAGTTGAGGGAGGTATTGTTCCTCGCTCCTGCAGCAGGTTGTCCATCGTCACTGCCCCGGGGCAGGCGCCTAGACCCTAGACAACCACCTGAATTGACAGAATGACAGCGGATAGTTCCATCTCCATTGAGACGATACCGTCTGCCACACACTTGACAGTTTCCTCTTGGTTGGTCATCTTCTTGGCTGGAAAGAGGCTGTGTGTCAGGTGCGACATGTGCCATGCCTAGATGTGATGACGCCTGGCTGCCCACTGAGTGCACCCTCTCCTTCCCGGGTGGAGAGTAACACGGCAAGCATTACCCTCCTGGGGGAGTTGGGCATGGCCTGGGCACCGTGTGTGGGTAGGCTGTGTGTTGATGGGCGGCTGGCTGGGTCGGGCGCAGGTAGCGGGGTGGGGGAAGATGGCGGGCGGGGGGTGGTGGAGGGGGGGCACGCGAGGGAGGCCGCCGTCACACTTGTTACACACTGTCAACACTCGGGGAAATCACTAGTGCACTTTGTTTTTAACACTACACTCACCGATTTGCTTATGAACGCACTAACTTTCCACTAACACCACTGTAGGCAGCTCGAGAGCCTCCCCCATCACCCCCCTCCCCCCGCACCCCGCCTGGGGCTGGTGGGTGGCGGCACTGAGACGGCGGCGACCCTCCCCTCACCCTCACCCATACACTGTACCTGCCTCGCCATACACAAAGCTCAGACAACGCACCTTTCTACGTTCATTGTGTTGGAATGAAGGAGATACGGTTCTTCTTGTCACCCCCGGGGCCTTCAGCAGGTATTCATACCTACATGGGTCAAGTCTTGGCTGGCTCAGGCATCGTGATCCACGTTGAAATTGGTTCAAGCGTAGGACCTTGCTCACCACGTGTCCGTCCCCCTCTCCCTTCTCTCTCTCTGCGATATAGATATATATAAAAAAAAAAATATATATATATATATATATATATATATATATATATATATATATATATATATATATATTATATATATATATATATATATATATATATTTTGTACCCAGTTCGTCCAGTCGAACGAACAGCCTGTCGAGTTACAACCAGGTATCCAATTACCGATGGGTGAACAGGGGCGAGATGATAAGGATCGGTACCCAGTCGCTCCTCGCTGCCCACGTCTCGAACCTGGTACATTTGGCTGGCGAGGCGTTGGACGAGAGTGGTGCCGTTGCGCCACAGGGACTGGACGTTGTCTCTCTGTCTGTCTGTATATCTATGTGGCTATGTCTGTCTATCTATCTGTCTCACTCTCTCCCGTCCAATCCCAAATCCTTATCCTGACCCCTTCCAATTGCTATATTGTCATACTGGCTTGGCGCTTTCCCCTGATAATTCCCTCCCTCCCTCCCTCCCCTTTACCAAAAGGAGGAAAAGCAGAAGTTTTAAGCATATGTTACACCAGTCTAAACGTGTGCATAATGAGCACTTGTGATCAGCGCGCATCACGTACTAGCCTGTAACCACAGTATTGTATTGCTAGTTACAGGTATCAATTACTTAAAAAAAATATAATTGTATGTTAAAGAGAGGGGGAGGGGGGAGCCTTCAATTCGAAATTCTTCAGTCAGTAAATACTAGTTATTCGTCAATGAGCAATTGTGGTTAAATTATGAACAGGTGCAGATAAGCAAGTCAGGGCTTTGACTGATATCGTGGCCTTGAATCTTGCCTTGTTTATCAGCCTTGCTTTTGTTTATAAAGCAAGGCTATCGTTTAAAATACTGCCCCCTTTTTTTTTATGTCTCGAAGGTACACCCAGGCGCCAATCAATAAAGGAAATTGCATCCTTTTTTTTCCCCTGCCTTGTGCTATAAGCAGACTTTGATCAGCTTCGACACGATCATTACATCTCTACACAACGACAAGAAATTTGAAATTAGGTTCTGTGGGCTTGTATACAGTCTGACGAGTCTGGGTAATGTGAAGAATTTCGAGTAAATCACCATCATACAGAAAATACACACACACTCACACACACACACACACACACACACACACACACACACACACACACACACACACACACACACACACACCAATACAGTTTCAAGTGTAGATATGATAGAGCCCAGTTGGTTCAGGACCCAGTACACCAGTTGATTGATAGTTGAGAGGCGGGACCAAAGAGCCAGAGTTCAACCCCCGCAAGCACAAATAGGCGAGTACACACACACACACACACACACACACACACACACACACACACACACACACACACACAAAACACACACACACACACACACACACACACATACACACACACACACACACACACACACACACACACACACATGAAGAGAGTTTATAGGAGAGCCACATCTGGACAGAGTTCATAAGGGGAGCCACATCTGGACAGAGTTCATAAGGGGAGCCACATCTGAAGTTAGTGTCTACAAGAGAGAATGCATCATGTGCTCTTTCCATTGTCTTTGAGCGCGTCTCAATGCATCCGTCATATTCCTGCATATTCTTGTGTTTAGCGGAGAGTTATAAACGCCATCTTCATGTCCCCTGCTATTGCTATTCCGAGTACAAACTCCTGCGGAGCGGGTTTCCGTGGCCATTTGATTTCCTGAAAGTTCCCGTTCAGCTGTAGCAGTATGGACACTGTTTCAGCTTTACCTGATATTCTCCTCGGAAGATCGCGTCCTCTTGTTCTATAACACTTCTATATGTGCTTTACTTCTTGCGAGGTGTAGCTGTTTTTTCACCACCTTTTTTTCTGGCAGTTCTATCCCCTTATTAGTAATTCCATCGGCATTTGTGCACGTGGTTTTAATGCCACTCATCTCAATTGGACCGCAATGGTATTACCAGACGGGTAATTACTGGTTCAGAAATAAGGATGTTGATTTATGACTGAAATTACCGGGTTACATAATAGATATGGGGATCGTTGGATTGTTTCAAGTGTAAGTTAGACATATACATGAAAGTTTTGAGTGTATAAATAGGAGGTACCTCGTATGGACCAATATGTACCTTCCGTAGTTTCTTTTATTCCCGTGTTCTTATGATGTAGTGGTTCCGTTAATTCCAAATCAAAAGCACTCCTGCCTGCTTCTGTATGCCTCGAGGAACAAGTATCTTTCCCCTATTTTGGCGTGTGTGTGTTTTACTGTTGTTGTTATAGATTCAGCAATTCGGAACAAGTTCCAAGTAGCACGGGTTATGGTGAGCCCGTAACTTACCTGGCACAGGAACGGGGCAAGTAGCACTGGTTATGGTGAGCCCGTCGTAGACTTACCTCTGTGTTGTACTGTTTTGGGTTTTTTTATGGCTACTTTGCATTATTTATTTTACTTTTATTACTCCAATTGTCATCGTTTCCTCCCTGTCCTCCTATAGCATGTCTATGGTAGTTTATACGTTAAAGTATAGTCTTCTGTTTCAGTTTTCTTCCAATACATACGCTGGAGTTGTTAGTGGCTTACGTCGCAAAACTGTTTTTTTTCTGGCGCATTAACTAAAATATAATTGTAGGCTCAGGGTCGCCGAACACACGATTCTGGTGGTGGTGGTGGTGGTGGTATTGGTGGTGGTGGTGGTATTGGTGGTGGTGGT
Organism: Procambarus virginalis; assembly: GCA_020271785.1. Classification (NCBI taxonomy): domain Eukaryota; kingdom Metazoa; phylum Arthropoda; class Malacostraca; order Decapoda; family Cambaridae; genus Procambarus; species Procambarus virginalis. Next base: position 11,103,546 of record WNGS01163555.1, read on the forward strand.
GGTATTGGTGGTGGTGGTGCTGGTGCTGGTGATGGTGGTGGTGCTGGTGGTGGTATTGGTAGTGGTGGTGGTATTGGTGGTGGTGGTCGTGGTGGTGGTATTGGTGGTGGTGGTGGTGGTGGTGGTATTGGTGCTGGTGGTGGTGGTGGTATTGGTGCTGGTGGTGGTAGTGGTAGTGGTGGTGGTGGTATTGGTGCTGGTGGTGGTGGTATTGGTGCTGGTGGTGGTGGTATTGGTGCTGGTGGTGGTGGTGGTGGTGGTGGTGGTGGTGGTAGTGGTGCTGGTGGTGGTAGTGGTGATGACAGTAGCAGTAATAAGTTCTGCATAGTGTTGATCAAGTGTCATCCTGTTTGGTACTGAAGATCTATAAATCAGTTGCAACTGTGATTTGCTTACTTGCTTGCTTGCTTGCTTGGTTGTTTCCTTACTTACATTGTTGCTTGCTTGTTTTTTAACCGCTTGCTTGCTATGTGGTGTAAGGTGAGTTGTGTTCTTAATTGTAGCTCTTTAAGGTGGCGACGATATACAAGTTTACCAAAAGAGGAGATAATCACTCTAGCAGCAACAACTCTCTCGTCACTCAAACCGACAAAGACGGATCTTATGCACATAATAATTTTTTGTGGAAGCCAAGATGAAAAAATAGGACATTCTGCTTCAGGAATGTGCTGAAGGCCTCTCCATGTATAAATTACATCTGATCTACGAATCCACACACACACACACACACACACACACACACACACACACACACACACACACACACACACACACACACACACACACACACACACACACACATGCACATACACCGAAAGAAAAAGTAACACTATAGCATAGTTTCTTTCACCCGCTGCCTCTGTTCACCTAGCAGGTACCTGGGTGTTAAGACAGCTATTGTGGGTTGTAGCTTGTCGGTATGTGAGATGGAAATACATAATAGAGATAATAGGGTGACGAGGAGTTAGTACATTAGACAAACGAATGTTAGAAGCCAGCTCTTGGACCCCGACTTTCACAAATAGTACACACATACAATAGGTGTGTGTCTGTTACTAGGTGTGTACACAACGAGGGGCAAAAAACAAACACATTAACACACACAAAAAAACAATGAAACGCACGCAAACAATTACTGGATAATTTAGGACCTGCTTAGGGCAGCAAATCATCTTGTGGCTGAGCGTGGCCTTGTAAACGAGGGGTAACTCGTCACGTGACGTCAAGACCCAGGACACATGGCGTGGCCCTCACCTGGCGCCAGATTCACGAAGCAGTTACGCAAGCACTTACGAACCTGAACATGTTTTCTCAAGCTTTGGCGGCTTTGTTTACAATTATTAAACAGTTAATGAGCTCCGAAGCACCAGGAGGCTGTTTATAACAATACCAACAGTTGACTGGGAAGTTTTCATGCTTGTAAACTGTTTAATAAATGTAACCAAAGCCGTCATAGATTGAGGAAAGATGTACACGTTCGTAAGTGCTTGCGAAACTGCTTCGTGAATCTGGCCCCTGGTGGGGTGCTGCTGTTGTCGTATGTTGTTGTTGTTTAAGATTCGCTACCTGGAACAAAAAGTTCCAAGTAGCACTGGCTATGGTGAGTCCGTATGTTACCTCTTGGCGGGTGCAGACCTGCACAGACGCCAGTCTCGTCCACCAGTTCAGATCGTTACAGGACGATAACTGGGACATGCACTGTCGGAAGGTGCAACCACTTGGATCCTCGGGGATTGAACGCCGACCCTGCATGAAGCGTGGCCGTCGCTCTACCGACTAGTCACATTTACCCAAAAATAATTATTAGGAGAAAGCACTAAGCCATTACGACTATATAGCAGTTTACCGCCCCCCCCAAAAAAAAACGCATTTTTATGAAACAAATACTGAATGTATAATTGTATTTTAAAATGCCAAAACTAACCTTCAATCACGTTATATGTATTGTAAGTATAAACAAAATGCAAGATTACGTCGCTGGCTTCCATCAACTTCATGCAGGTCGGCGTTCAATCCCCGACCGTCCAAGTGGTTCCTTCAACCCCCGGTCCCATCCCAAATCCTTACCCTGACCCCTTCCCAGTGCTATATAGTTGTAACGACTTGGCGCTTTCCCTGGTAGCTCTCTCTCTCTCTCTCTCTCTCTCTCTCTCTCTCTCTCTCTCTCTCTCTCTCTCTCTCTCTCCTGGTGGCAGGTAGTACTTGTATAACCGGTACAGGGGAATAATAAATGTCTTCCTTCTGGTCTCCAGCGCATCACAAGGTGATGGGGTACGATGAGGTGTCTGTCCTCCACCCACTTGACAACATACACACCTGTTGCTACACTCACACACCCACATACACACCTGTTGCTACACTCACACAGCTACAGGCACACCTGTAGCTACACTCACACAGCTACAGGCACACCTGTTGCTACACTCACACACCCACATACACACCTGTTGCTACACTCACACACCCACATACAAACCTGTTGCTACACTCACACACCCACATACACACCTGTAGCTACACTCACACACCCACATACACACCTGTAGCTACACTCCCACATCCACAGACACACACCTGTAGCTACACTCACACACCCACATACACACCTGTAGCTACACTCACACACCCACATACACACCTGTAGCTACACTCACACACCCACATACACACCTGTAGCTACACTCACACACCCACATACACACCTGTAGCTACACTCCCACATCCACAGACACACACCTGTAGCTACACTCACACACCCACATACACACCTGTAGCTACACTCCCACACCCACAGACACACCTGTAGATACCCTCCCACAGACGTCACTTTTCATTGTGCTTTAAGAATTACTTTCAAGTGGACGTTTGGCCACGTGTTGTAAATGTAATGAACTACGGAAAACAAATAATCGAAACGCATTTGTAAGTGAATTCAAGACCAGGATGTAAATAATTGGATTCAACGCCGGTAAAGAAACGGACGTATTAAAAATATTAACCATATCACGCCGACACGAGTCAGAAGATCGAGTTAAGAATACACTACGCGAGCAAGGAGACTCCAACTTACTCATGAAGAACTCTCCAGACACCAAGCGAGAGAAATGTCATCTGTGGCTTCACATGCCCACTTGGGTACTGTCAGCCCCAATGATCTCAATATATAGGCAAGACAGCATGCATCTCTTTCAAAGTGCCTGACAATGCACAAGCAGCAAGGCCACCACTCTTCCCCCCTCCCCCCTACACACACACAGATAACAGGAGACTCTGAAAAAACAATAAACAGGACTAGAAAAGGTCTAAACGCACGCAACAAGACTCGTTCCTGTGAAGAGTGACTTGTATTAAAAAGAATGACTGGGAGATCAGGACTCCACCACTCCGGAAGACAGGCGAAATAAGAGGACATGATACTGACATATAAATTCTAATGGGCACAGATACTATCGCTCCCCCATCATGCCCCCCCCC
>WNGS01163555.1:11156674-11175210 GCA_020271785.1 Procambarus virginalis
AATTATACCTATATAATTAGGCGTTTAGCTTCTATTGGTAATTATTCGTATCTGTAGTGCGTGGGTGAAGCATTTACGGAGTTGAGACTCAACCAGCACAATATCCTCAGGTCAGGCTCTTTAAAGCGGCGGCCGTCCCTCAAGCAGCCCGTCTTCATAAACAAAGACCCAAAGTCCATTCCATGCACCCGCCAAACCCTCTGTTTATGATGAAAAACAGTTTACACACGACTCACAAGTGATGACGTTCGAACACTTCCGGAACAAGTGCTTCACTGACGACTTTTGTTCGAACCACAACGCTGTAAATGCTTCACCCACGTTCTACAAATACAAATAATCGCCAACAGGATCTAAACACCTAACCTAACCTATGCCTATATATGCACAATATGCTAATATATATATATATATATATATATATATATATATATATATATATATATATATATATATATATATATATATAAAACAATATATTATTAGCATATTGTGCTAATATATATATTGTGCAACACTCCATAGTCTCCTGAGACTAATGGATGCCTACAACTATATAACAATATTATTTTTTTTGAGAAAACTCTTATTTTGAATGAATAGCATGTTAAATTGAGGAATGCGTCCTTGGGGTCGACCGCTGGATGGAATAGACTTGGTCTGAGGAGGAGTTACCTCAAGACGAATTCACTAATTTTAACATACTATTAAAAATAAGTTTGTTCTCATATATAAGTACCCAACCATTTGGGCTGGACGATAGAGCGACAGTCTCACTTCATGCAGGTCGGCGTTCAATCCCCGACCGTCCAAATGGTTGGGCACCATTCCTTTCCCCCCCGGCCCATGCTAAATCCTAATCCTGACCCCTTCCCAGTGCTATATAGTCGTAATGGCTTGGCGCTCTCTCCTGATAGTTCCTTTCCCTTCATATATAACTGTTGTTGTTATAGATTCAGCTACTCGGAACACAAGTTCCAAAGTAGCACGGGCTATGGCGAGCCCGTAGTGGCCTTACCTGGCACAGGAGCGGGGCTGTAACTCTGTAACTATATACGTAATTCATATATAAGTAAATAATATTATATATTGAAGTTCTATGTATAGTTTAGGTGTTTAGGTTTTGTTGGCGATTATTTGCATGTGAAGTACGTGGGTGAAGGATTTGCAGGGTTACGATTCGAACAGAGGTCATCAGCGAAGCACTGTTCGAGAAATGTTCGAACGTCATCAGTTGTGAGTCGTGTGTAAACCGCTTTTCATTCATAAACAGGTGGTTTTTAGCGGCTGGATTAACAAGCATTTAGCCACTGTTTATGAGACCAGGCTGTTTTATGAGTCCAGGCTGGTTTATGAGGACGGGCTGGTTTATGAGGCCAGGCTGGTTTATGAGGCCAGGCTGGTTTACGAGGCCAGGCTGGTTTATGAGGCCAGGCTGGTTTATGAGGCCAGGTTGGTTTATGAGGCCAGGCTGGTTTATGAGGCCAGACTGGTTTACGAGGCCAGGCTGGTTTATGAGGCCAGGCTGGTTTATGAGGCCAGACTGGTTTACGAGGCCAGGCTGGTTTATGAGGCCAGGCTGGTTTATGAGGCCAGGCTGGTTTATGAGGCCAGACTGGTTTATGAGGCCAGGCTGGTTTATGAGGCCAGGCTGGTTTATGAGGCCAGGCTGGTTTATGAGGCCAGGCTGGTTTACGAGGCCAGGCTGGTTTACGAGGCCAGGCTGGTTTATGAGGCCAGACTGGTTTATGAGGCCAGGCTGGTTTACGAGGCCAGGCTGGTTTACGAGGCCAGGCTGGTTTACGAGGCCACGCTGGTTTATGAGGCCAGGCTGGTTTACGAGGCCAGGCTGGTTTACGAGGCCAGGCTGGTTTACGAGGCCACGCTGGTTTATGAGGCCAGGCTGGTTTATGAGGCCAGGCTGGTTACGAGGCCAGGCTGGTTTATGAGGCCAGGCTGGTTTACGAGGCCAGGCTGGTTTACGAGGCCAGGCTGGTTTACGAGCCCACGCTGGTTTAGGAGGCCAGGCTGGTTTACGAGGCCAGGCTGGTTTACGAGGCCAGGCTGGTTTACGAGGCCACGCTGGTTTACGAGGCCAGGCTGGTTTATGAGGCCAAGCTGGTTTATGAGGCCAGGTTGGTTTACGAGGCCAGGCTGGTTTATGAGGCCAGGCTGGTTTATGAGGCCAGGCTGGTTTACGAGGCCAGGCTGGTTTATGAGGCCAGGCTGGTTTATGAGGCCAGGCTGGTTTATGAGGCCAGGCTGGTTTATGAGGCCAAGCTGGAAGACCTGGAGATGGGTCACAAAGCCAGACTGTACTCACATCATCTCAACCTTTCCCATCGTTCACGGCGACTTAGACTCTCGTACCCAAACAGTTTCTGAGCTCCCAAGCTACGAGGTCGCCCATAACAGCAATAACCTGGACCAGCTGGGATCCATCAAGAGCAAAATTGCCCCGCTTACGAAACCTGTACATCTTTCCTTAATCATGACGGAAAGATAAATGGATTTACATTTATTGAACAGTTAAGCAAAATGAAGTTGTATATACCAATAATATCCTTGTGTTACAAAATTAAGAAACTGGTAAACTATTTAATACATACTAATCCCCCATGATCAAAGGAAGATGTAGAGGTTTCGTCAGGGGACTGGTGCTGACGGGATCCGGGCTCTTGATATGCAAACTAAGAAGATCTATCTGTGGAAATTTTCCATCATATTCCTGAGAATTTCCGCGATACAGTTTTGTCCAACGTCGAGCGAGACAATTTTTGGCCGGAGCTGCAGGAAGTGACCCGTGACCAGGGTTTCTGAGCCAGGGCGGTAAGGTCGAAGGTGCGGGTGTAAGGTGAAGGGAACGAGTCTTATCGACCAGGAGAAGGCGGCACAGTGTTGCCCCACAGAGTTCAGGCCAACCGGGCGCGATATGATTTCATTGATAGCTTTATATGCGATTACCAACTGATAAAAGATTTTAACCTTACACCTAATTACTCACACGGTAGAGAAAGTCGTAGTTAACATTCCTGGCTTGTTAAAATATCGCTCGTGCACGCGATAAGAATAATTGTCTATGATTACACTCTTAAATTCACAGCACAGCCTAATGCATCGCTATACACGACCCGAAGGGCGGAATTAATGGATTAAATCTTATATATTCTCGTCTCCTTTAAGTCACTTGCGCTAAATAGCAAGTTTAACCATGAGGGCCAGATCCCCCCCCCTTATATATTATATTTATCACACGTTATAATCTGAAGGAGCAATGGCTGCAGGTCGCCATGCCCGCCACATCAAGGCCCTTCACTGCTTTTCTCTTCAGGATAAAATTATATATATTGTATTATGCTGTACCTCTCAAGTCCCCTTCTAATACAAGGCCCTCCTGCGCCCCCTTGACAGCATGCCGCCCGCCCTGTAACCCAAGATAACCTCTGTGTTGTGGAGGGAAGAGAGGTTCACTGGGATACAATATAACAAGGCAGAGCATCGTGGTGATTAAAGGAAAGGATGCCAGACTCCCTGATGCTCATCCCTCTCCGCATTAAACTGAGTACCGTATAAGACACTGTCACTGTTGAAGCTTTTTGCATGTAGATGCATGCGGTTGTCTTCTCGACGGGAGGAAGGAAGCTCCGTACAAATTACCAGTGACACAGTCAGGTCTTGCAAGATGCATCAAGTAACCTAACCAAACAGTACGGGGATGTGAGGTCTGGTTCTGTATACTCCAACTACTAGCCAGAATCTCGTGCATTTATTTTTCAATTTTCCTGCCTTTGGAGATGTGGATGGAAGTGGCCTCCATAACTTCTTTCACGGCGTGCTGTGCGCTGGCCACCCCGTACAACTAGTATTAGTAGTAGGCATCCATCAGTCTGTGGAGACTATGGAGTTGCGTTCTGGTTGTCGGTCTGGAGTGGCCTCTCCAGGGCGCAAAGCCAGGGTAGGTTGAAATTGAGGTGAAGCTGTCACCCATGCAGCAGGTCCGCCCCCTCTCTACGGCGCCGAAAGTCTCCAATGGAAAGGCAAACGCCAATACGATTGGTTCCAGCGCCGTCGCAATAACTGTCAGAATGAGGTTGAAGGCAACAACGAACTACCCCCAGGGGCTCCAGCTCCGGAGGTTACCTCGAAGTTCGTAAAAGAAGACAAAGGTACATCAAACCCGGAGACCGCCGTTGTCGGGGCAGGAGAAGAACCACCCCAGCAAGGGCAAGAACGACCCCAGCCTCCTGAAGCAGAGCCTGGGCCGCACGAGCCCCAGGAGGTGGACGTCCGAGCCCCGCACCTACGGGTTCTAGACAGAGATCGTCACAGCCCCCTCTCACCCGAGGCTGGCTTCCTTCATGACCCAGCAGAAGGAAGAGTAGCACTGATTAATTAATTATATTATTATTATTATTATTATAATAATTGTCGTCTGATGACGTCCTTAGGAGTACTTCCTTACATTTATAACAGATCTCAAAGCTTGTCGATAGAGGACAAAATACAACTTAGATATGCTTCTTAGCATTGAAAATGTACGGCCACGTCTGTGGTGGAAAATAATAATAATAACTTCCTCAACTTATTTCCTCTTGTTCAATTTTCTCCAAATTGAAGAGGTTGTCCTTGTCCACCTCTCGTACCCAGAGTGGACTCCGGGATCCCCACGGGCGCTGAAGGACTGGACAACCCATGTACTAGCCTCCCACTGAATGCACGTCCACCTACGGTGTTTTTGTGGTGGTTGCGTTACTGTCCCTGCCTGGTGTGTGGCACGGGGGGTAGAGGGTCAGGTCAGGGCAGCCAAGGGTCGCGAGAGAGAGGTGGCGCAGGATCAGGGTCGCGATCCCTGCCCCCCCGCGCTGCGCTCTGGCTTGGCTAATCTAAAAGTTGTATCGTGTTTAGAGTCCTCCTTGAGAAGCCTTCTGGTGTTCCTGGCTTGGACGTTCTGGGTACGGCAGCGCTTTTGTACGATAATTCTGGATTTACTTTCTCACCGGTTTGGGGGTTGACTTTTTATTATAAGTTGAAAAGTTAACTCTCCAAAGTTCACTTTAGTTTTATTATGGCCCGATGCTAAAGAGATGCGTTTCATTGAGCCTGTCAATATTTTCAAAGGCCGAGTAGGTGTGAATATAATTTGGCAGAAGCAGCCAAATACACAAGCGGGATTGGTGTCGCTTACAAGGCGGGCTCCTGGAGCCTTTTCCAGTCAGGCAAAGTTCTTCACATAGCGTGCAGAATGGTATGGCAGCAGCTCACGCAGAGACCTCCGCCAAGGAAGCACCACTACAAGGAGAAGAATATGTCAAGGTTGTGGGGAACTCTGCAGCCTAAGCCACATTTAGGCTTTTACACAGACATGAAGGCTGCTTAGTCTCGCGGAAGCAGCCCTCTGTGGAGTCATGCAACTGAACAAATCCCCCAAATTGATTTTTAACTGAATTCTTCTGGAACCCTGTGCGTCGATTCCCTCCAAAGGGTGCTACCTAGAGCTAGAACAGCCTTCCTGTCTGCACATAAGCCCTGAAGAAACTACCGAATCAAATAGAGAAAGCGAAGTCAATTAACCTCGACTCCATCAAGACGGCAAGACAGAAACTGATACTGTTTGGCAATGCATGATTTTTTTTAGCCTTGACAACAAAGGCTGGCAAGTCTTTATCTCATAGTTTAGCTTCATCGGTCATGAGAGGGACAAGGGGGGGAATTCACCCCCCCCTGGAACTGACACCTGTATGTTCCCACCAACACCAACCCCAACCAGGCAGGTCCATGAAATACAGAACTCAGATCAGCCCAACCATTTAATAAAAGCAATACTCTGGTAACATTCTGGTAAACACTAATGATGAAAAAATCAGATCGCACCCAGAGATGTGACTACAACCTTGGCGCTGAGATAAAAACTTCCTCTCAGAGCAGCAGGGCAAACTCACTCTTACAGCAGCAGGGCAAACCCTCCCTGAGACTAGCAGGGTAATCGCCCCTCTCTCAAGAGTAGCAGAGTATACCTCTCTGAGACCAGCAGGGTAAACCTCCCCCCCCCCCCTCGCTAAGAGCAACATAGCAATGCTCCTCTCAATAGCCAGACCTCCATCCTAGGACCGCTGGTTCTTCAAGAGGCACTAGTCTTCAAGAGGCACAATGCGAATGACATTCCCTCCGGGTTTCTGCAAGAGGCTTCACTTGCGTAAATCTCTGTATGTCCACGAAATGCTTAATACAAGAGGCTTAACTTGCGTAAATCCCAACATGTCCATGAAATGTATAATGCAGAATCATTCCCTTTCTTAAACCACCCCCCCCCACCATCATGTCCAGGAAATGTATACCACATTTAAACGTTTCCTGGTAAACCTCTGCCTGGTTGGCCTAATGTCTGAAGAAATGATCTCTTATGCAATGATGCAGCTCATCACACCCTGAAAAAAGCTTATGGAAAGGACACAACTTGGGTTCTTTTTACTTCCTCTGTGCCCTCTATCTCTTCCCCACTTCCCGCCAGGGGTCCGCTATCCAACCAATGACAAATTTGACATTTTTCTCTGCGAGGTCTTAGACTGCTAATTTGCTCTGTTTCCCAGTACAGTATTTACTTTTATTCCCCGTGGGGATTAATCCCTGCGCTCTCTTTCCCGTCGAGTCCTGAAGGAATTTTCAGACTTTCTGGTAATTCCCTCTGCAGTATTCTTGTAGTCTTCTTCCTCCCCCTTACCCTCTGTGTCTGGTGTTCACTGACATCACATATTCAAAAGCTAGCAAGCAATAGTAACTCATTTTGAGCCTTAATTCGTGCATGGAAAGTCATCCGTTCTCCTTTATGTCCTAAATAACATGTGGAGTCTGAAAGTTACTCTCCACTGGTTCAATTAGTTTCGTTCTCCATGTCTGCCTTCCTTCTGAGTGCACTATCCATGGAAACTATTCCTGCTGTGCTCACCTAGTTGTGCTTACGGGGGGGGGGGGCTTCGGCTCTTCGGTCCCGCATCTCGACTGTTAATCTCCTGGGGTGTGTGTAGTTACTATTTGTATTTACTATCTGTGTCTGCAGAGTCAAGCTATTAGCTCTTGGATCCCGCCTTTCTAATCAATCTATTTTTCCTCTATTATATCTAAAACATATATATATTTCTCTCTAACACACGAACAGACATCTCAACCTCCCAGGAAGCAGCCCATAGCAACTGTCGAACTCTCAGGTACCTGTTTACTACTAGGTGAATAGGTGCATCAAGGTGAAAAAACTGCCCATTTGTTTACGCCTCCGCCGGGAATCGAACACGGGCCATTAGGATTACGACCCTCAAGCGCTGTTCTCAGCCACGAGGCATGTGTGTGTGTGTGTGTGTGTGTGTGTGTGTGTGTGTGTGTGTGTGTGTGTGTGTGTGTGTGTGTGTGTGTGTGTGTGTGTGTTTCACATAGTTGTATTCACCTAGTTGTGCTTGCGGGGGTTGAGCTTTGTCTCTTTGGTCCCACCTCTCAGCTGTCAATCAACAGGTGTACAGATTCCTGAGCCTATTGGGCTCTATCATATCTACACTTGAAACTGTGTATGGAGTCAGCCTCCACCACATCACTTCCTAATGCATTCCATTTGTCAACCACTTTGACACTAAAAAAGTTCTTTCTAATATCTCTGTGGCTCATTTGGGCACTCAGTTTCCACCTGTGTCCCCTAGTGCGTGTGCCCCTTGTGTTAAATAGTCTGTCTTTATCTACCCTATCAATTCCCTTGAGAATCTTGAATGTGGTGATAATGTCCCCCCTAACTCTTCTGTCTTCCAGCGACGTGAGGTTTAATTCCCGTAGTCTCTCCTCGTAGCTCATACCCCTCAGTTCGGGTACTAGTCTGGTGACAAACCTTTGAACCTTTTCCAGTTTAGTCTTATCCTTGACTAGAAATGGACTTCATGCTGGGGCTGCATACTCCAGGATTGGCCTGACATATTTGGTATACAGAGTTCTGAATAATTCCTTACCCAAGTTTCTGAATGCCGTTCTTATGTTGGCCAGTCTGACATATGCCGCTGAAGTTATCCTCTTGATATGGGCTGCAGGGAACAGGTCTGGCGTGATATCAACCCCCAACTCTTTTTCTCTCTCTGACTCTTGAAGAATTTTATCTCCCAGATGATACCTTGTATCTGGTCTCCTGCTACCTACACCTATCTTCATTACATTACATTTGCTTCGGTTAAACTCTAACAACCATTTGTTCGACCATTCCTTCAGCTTGTCTAGACCTTCTTCTTGTCTAGGTCTTCGCACGCTTGTGTGTCTGGCGTGCACACAAGCACGCCAGACTTATGTGTCTGGCGTGCTTGTGTGTGTGTGTGTGTGTGTGTGTGTGTGTGTGTGTGTGTGTGTGTGTGTGTGTGTGTGTGTGTGTGTGTGTGTTTTGTCTCCGCCAGGTGTACATTCCATTTTAAATCTCCTAATTGTAAGTTGTTCCTGCTTATCTTTGTTTTGTTAGGAGCATAACTGTGAAAACTCTGTACAAGGTGGTTTGAAAACATTAATCGATGTGTTGATGGATTGTAATATTACAGTTAGGGAGAATTAGTGGGCGGGGCAGGTAGTGGAGGCGGGGGGGGGGGCACGTACCCACACATGTGGGTATACCCACATATACCCTACGTGTGGGTGGGGTCGAAGCAGATGGAGGTGTAGGGGCGGAAGTAGGGGGTGCGGGCGCGGAAATAGGGGGCACCTTATTAATTTAAATTAAACGCCATTGTTTGGAACCACCATTTTCACCTTATGACACAGATCTGATAAACTTTATAAAGCACTTCAGTCTTGTTTATTTAGCCTACTAAAATGAAAGCCGCGATTATTTCTTAGGAATGCTAAAGCTTATCTTACCACAGATGGTAGCCATCTTGTCCATCACAACTACTTATGACTGTAAAAAAACAACTGGAGTTAAGCGAAACATGTTTATCCATATTTGGTTTATCGTGAGGAAATTTATATATGTGCTTTATTGATATAAAATATATCTTGTAAAATTTATGAAACCTGTTATCATTTGGGGGAGCTTGGTAAGAATCGCTGGTATACCACAAGGACACGCACGCACGCACGCACGCACGCACGCACGCACGCACGCACGCACGCACGCACACACACACACACACTACATACATACATACACACACATACATACACGCAACTAAGTGAATACACACACATACATACACGCAACTAGGTGAATACACACACACACACACACACACACACACACACACACACACACACACACACACACACACGCACACACACACACACACACACACACACACACACACACACACACACACGGATAGTGATAGACGCAAACAATAACAATACGCATATTCACACAGAACAACACATGCACACACACATATATACATACGTGAACATAAACATGTGTACATGCGTGGATACACGTACACACGATCCCAGGCACGTCGAGACGTATGGGCAAGCCTCCTTACACCCATCGTCTCTGTGCACCCAGCAAAGATTAGGAACCTGGGTGTTAGTCGATTGTTGTGGGTGGTATCCTGGGCAATGGCCAAATGCTGCATATATCCCAGGTATACTCGAATATCCCACAAAAGCCGCACGGCACAGCACGGGGAGCATAGCCAGTAGGCTAAACATGAAATATGCCGCAAGGCAAAGAAACTAGCGCTGCAAAGGCACAGTAGCGAGTGGGTCGGAAGGCCCTAGAGTCCAAAAGAGGAGGGTTCACGCCCGAAGTCACAGAGTGGGCTCATGCCCAAAGTCAAAGAGTGGGTTCACCCCCGAAGTCAAAGAGTGGGTTCTCGCCCAAAGTCAAAGAGTGGGTTCACCCCCAAAGTCAAAGAGTGGGTTCTCGCCCAAAGTCAAAGAGTGGGTTCACCCCCGAAGTCAAAGAGTGGGTTCACCTCCGAAGTCAAAGAGTGGGTTCACGCCCGAAGTCAAAGAGTGGGTTCACGCTCAAACAAAGTAACTACACGAATGCTGAAATGAGTGAGCAGAGGACCAGTATCACTCTACAGCATGAAACAACGCATGGGAGTTTGGGGAACCACGTTACTAATGTGTGTGTGAGTGAGTATACTCGCATCGTTGTACTCTTCTGGATGAGTTTGCAGGGGATCGACCATCTGCTCTTCAGCTCAGCCTTTCGACCATCAATGGTTCGCTGCAAAATGATTCATTTCACTCGGTTTTCGTACACAAATATATTTATATTTAAAGCTGCGTATCGAATTGGCTTCGACAACTTCTTCCTCCAGCCCGTTACACTTATTTACGACTTTGAGACTGATAAAGTTTTTTCTGGCTTCTCTGTGACTCATCGGTATTTCCAGTTCCCAATTATGTCCTCTCAGTATATTGTTCCTTAATTTAAACATTGTTTCTATATCTACTTTGTATGTTCACCTTTAGTATTGTGGAGGTCATTATCATGTCTGTCCTATTCCTGCTTTCTTCTAAGAAGGTCCTCTTCTCTCTGTCTTTCTTCGTGGCTTAGTCCCCTTAGCTTTGAGTCGAGCCTTGTTGCGTATTGTTTTACTTTTTCTATTTTTGTTTTTGTTTTTCTTTAGGTAGGGGGTTCCATGCTGGGGCAGTATACTTAATAATGTCTCACAGGGGATGTGTTCAGCGCTCGGAAAGAATCTTTGCCCAAGTTGCTGAAGGATAACCGGACGTTTGCCAGTATAGCAGATGCTGCCCCTCGTTAAGCTACTGATGTGTGCCTCTGGTGTTAGGTCTCCAGTTATGTCCACTCCTGAGTCTCTTTTTCAGTAGTTGGAAGTTGCCTTCCCTTCATACTGTACTGTTTTTGAGGTCTTCTTGCTCCAGTTCCTCACCTCATATTCTTATATTTTGTCAGGGTTGAACTCTAGTAACCATTTCTCATACTATCTCTGGAGTGTCTAGTTCATCTTGTTCATATTGCAGAATATGAATTGAAGAATATGAATATTATTCATATTCTTCAATTCTGATTCTCCTCATTACACAGGACCGTCAGCGAACATTGACAGGAATGAACGTACTTCTCGTTAAATCGTTAACATATATTAGGAGCAGGCTGGGACCTAGTACCTACCCTTCAGGTACGCCACTAATTACCTGCCTCCAGTCTGACTATTCTCCTTTTACTATTACTCTTTGTCTTCTTCTTGAAAGGTACCTCTTCCTCCGCTTCTTTAGTTCTCTTCTCGTTACACCAGCTTATTTTGTTTACTAGTTTGCATAGGAGTCACTTATGAGGAAGTTTCACAAGCTTGCAGATGAAGAGTCACAATAACGTGGCTGAAAAAAATGTTGACCAAACCACACACTAGAAACAGAAGAGACGACGACGTTTTGGTCCGCCCTGGACCATTATGAAGTCGACTACCACACAATCGACTTGATTTCTTGATTTCTAAAGTCTACACTTCGTCTCTTCTATTTCCAGCGTGAGGTTTGGTCAACACTTTCAAAAGCTTGCAGCAAGCTTGCAATCCAGGAGAATGCAGTCTATCCAGCCCTCTCCTGCTTGAGTGTTGTCATCTTGTGCGCGTGCGTGTGTGTGTGTACACACTCGCCACCCGCTGCAGGTGGTGCAGAAACACTACTAAACTGGCAGCAGAGAGGCGCGGCCTTAACATCACGTGATCTATCATACCCAGTCAGACCCGATTCTCTGGCCAGGGGGTGGAGGGGGGGAGTGGGGAGGGAGGGGGGTTATACTGCGTGGGAGGGAAGGAGGGATAGGGAAGTGGGGGTGTTTAGATGATTGCGGAAGAGAGGGGGGGGGGGAAGGGGGGTAAAAGGGAAGTTTGGGAGATAGGGAGAACGGAATGAAGGGAGAGAAGGATTGCTTCCCTTCATACTCTATGTGTGTGTGTGTGTGTGTGTGTGTGTGTGTGTGTGTGTGTGTGTGTGTGTGTGTGTGTGTGTGTCATCGGTGCTTGCAGGAACTCTGCTTTAGCTCTTGGGTCCCACGTCATAACTACGCTTGAAACCATCTTCTTATCTTGAAGTTATCTTGAGATGATTTCGGGGCTTAGCGTCCTCGCGGCCCGGTCCTCGACCAGGCCTCGTATTTGTTACCCCCCCCCTCTGGCCCCTGAATTAAGCAAACAAATTGGAAATAAGAATATTGATAATATAATCATTTGCATCGGGTGCGAGTTAAAAGGGCACGCCTGGCCACACTCTCCCTCCCTCCCTCACTCCCAGGGGCCTGACAGCTGAGTGGACGGCGCTCGGGATTCGTAGTCCTAAGGTTCCGGGTTCGATCCCCGGAGGCGGAAACAAATGGGGCAGAGTTTCTTCCACCCGGATGTGCTTGTTCACCTAGCAGTAAAATAGGTACCTGAGAGTTAGACAGCTGCTACGGGCTGCAGCTTCCTGGGAGTGTGTAACAAAAAGGAGGCCCGGTCGAGGACCGGGCCGCGGGGACGATAAGCCCCGAAATCATCTCAAGATAACCTCCCTCCCTCCCTCCATCCCTTTGAACATCCTCCCACTCCCCCAACACCACCCACCCACCTACACTTCCCCACAAACACCCCCTCCCACCGCCCCCACCCACCTCCCAGCGCCCCCCACCCCTAAGCTTCCTGAAGACCCACCGCCCAAAATTTCTGGCCAACGTTCTCATTGGCAAGTGAGCTAAGAGTGAGCACGCTCACCTCTCGCTATCATGATGGCACCACAGCTCTTGCTCCACCTCCATTCTCCCGCCACAAACTATACTCCCCTCTTTCCTCTACTCTTGTTAACCGCCGGCTGTCTTATGTTCCTGGGAGACGTCTTGTCCTTGGGAGACGTCTTGTCCTTGGGAGACGTCTTGTCCTTTGGAGACGTCTTGTCCTTTGGAGACGTCTTGTCCTTGGGAGACGTCTTGTCCTTGGGAGACGTCTTGTCCTTGGGAGACGTCTTGTCCTTTGGAGACGTCTTGTCCTTGGGAGACGTCTTGTCCTTTGGAGACGTCTTGTCCTTGGGAGACGTCTTGTCCTTTGGAGACGTCTTGTCCTTGGGAGACGTCTTGTCCTTGGGAGACGTCTTGTCCTTGGGAGACGTCTTGTCCTTGGGAGACGTCTTGTCCTTGGGAGACGTCTTGTCCTTTGGAGACGTCTTGTCCTTGGGAGACGTCTTGTCCTTGGGAGACGTCTTGTCCTTGGGAGACGTCTTGTCCTTGGGAGACGTCTTGTCCTTGGGAGACGTCTTGTCCTTGGGAGACGTCTTGTCCTTGGGAGACGTCTTGTCCTTGGGAGACGTCTTGTCCTTGGGAGACGTCTTGTCCTTGGGAGACATTTTGACGTTGAGTGGAGTGTTTCTTAATTTCCTTTTTTTTACTAGTTCTTTATTGTCTTTTTTTTCTTTACAATTACCGGATACTTGTTCTTTCTTATTGTTCGTTCTTCTACATTCGTCGTTCTTAGCAATTTCTTATTTCTTCCTCGTCTCCTACGTTTTACTGCATCCTTCTGAGATTTATATGATACTTTGTTAGTCGTGAATAAGAAGTACAAGTTGTAAAGTGAAAGTACTGATGTGTGTGTGTGTGTGTGTGTGTGTGTGTGTGTGTTGTGTGTGTGTGTGTGGTGTGTGTGTGTGTGTGTGTGTGTTTACTCCACTGGTGCTTTAAAGAAGGAATTGATGGCCCTCTTGACAATTATCGGCGTTGTCTGATTACCAGTGTTTGTGTAACTCCTGCCGGCGCCAGGAGGAGTGCGTCCCCTGCCTCTCATATCTTCTCCCGGACGAACATAACGCCAGAGAGGTCAAGTTCCTGTTGGAGGTGCTAGATGAGCCGGGGCTGTGGGTCTGGGCTGTGGGTCTGGGCTGTGGACCTGGGCTGTGGGCCTGGGCTGTGGGTCTGGGCTGTGGGTCTGGGCTGTGGACCTGGGCTGTGGGTCTGGGCTGTGGGTCTGGGCTGTGGGCCGGGGCTGTGGGTCTGGGATGTGGGCCTGGGCTGTGGACCTAGACTGTGGACCTGGGCTGTGGGCCTGGGCTGTGGATCTGGGCTGTGGACCTGTGCTGTGGACCTGGGCTGTGGACCTGTGCTGTGGACCTAGGCTGTGGGCCTGGGCTGTGGACCTAGGCTGTGGGCCTGGGCTGTGGACCTGGGCTGTGGACCTGTGCTGTGGGCCTGGGCTGTGGACCTAGGCTGTGGGCCTGGGCTGTGGACCTAGACTGTGGACCTGGGCTGTGGGCCTGGGCTGTGGACCTGGGCTGTGGACCTAGGCTGTGGACCTGTGCTGTGGACCTAGGCTGTGGGCCTGGGCTGTGGACCTGGACTGTGGACCTGGGCTGTGGGTCTGGGCTGTGGACCTGGGCTGTGGACCTGGGCTGTGGAACTGGGCTGTGGACCTGGGCTGTGGACCTGGGCTGTGGGCTCTACCAAGATAAACAGTTTGACTCCAATGTAATGATCATACCAAAAACAACTATTCTTGGATAGAATCTTACGGTAACATAATTATAATTGGATAAATGAATCATCCTCCGCTTCCTGTGTCTATCTTGCTTCTTACCAATCACTTTATCTATTAATTCGTCTAAATATTTATAATTTACACGATACATTAATTTTCGAAGTTTAGGAATAATTACTAATATGCCTGTCATCGGAGACAAGAGGCCTTTCTTAGGCCTAACTAGGTCTCCCAAGGCTACTGTATGACCAACCCCAGGACGCAACCACCAATAGAGGCATGAGACACACACACACACCACACACACACACAACACACACACACACACACACACACACACACAAAGTCACACAGCACTACGGGGACACAGTGTAACGGTCAATGGCAGATATGAAAGCATTAGGGGTCAATGGAATGCATTAGGAGGATGTGGTGGAGGCTGACTCCATACACAGTTTCAATGTAGATATGAAGAGCCCAATAGGCTCAGGAACTGTACACCGTTGATTGACTTGAGAGGCGGGACCAAAGAGCCAAGCTCAACCCCCGCAAGCACAATAGGTGAGTACACACACACACACACACACACACGGGCGTGGGATGGGGGGTCAGCGGCCTCTTCCATCTCGTCTCCCTTGGTCCCCCTTCCCTCTTTTCCCCACACATACACACACCCTTCCCAACACCTATACTCTCCATCTCGCTTCCATCTCACCCCTCCTGACCTCCAGCTCTCTTGTCACCCCTTCTCCTGACCTCCAAAGCTCTCTTGACACCCCTCCTCTCCTGACCTTCAGCTCTCTGTCACCCCCTCTCCTGACCTCCAGCTCTCTGTTACCCCTCTCCTGACCTCCAGCTCTCTGTCACCCCCCTCTGCTGACCTCCAGCTCTCTGTCCACCCCCTCTCCTGACCTCTAGCCTCCTCTCATGCCTGGCTCTCCATCACCCTCCCGCTACTCTCCCTCACTGGCCACCAGCAAGACCCCTTGTGCTCTAAGCCTGAGAAATTAGCCCCATACACTCATAATCAATGTACCTTTATTACATTGTTAATAAGTAGTTAGCAACGCGGTGTTATCAGAGGCGCCATTCGTCAGCCCCAGAGTGAGGCGGAGTCCGTCTAAACAGCAGGAATCGGTTACAAAAGCCGCTCCTTCCTCCTGTTGTGGGGTCCGAGGCGTCAAGATCATTCTTGGGTATTTCTTTGGAAACAATAGCTTTCAAGTTACTGTAATTATTGTTCATTATTTTGGGTTACGCGTTCGAGAGTGTTGTATTGTATTGGCGTATTGTATCACTGTCATGCTACATTGTATTGGCGTATTGTATCACTGTAATGTTACATTGTATTGGCGTATTGTATCACTGTCATGCTACATTGTATTGGCGTATTGTATCACTGTAATGTTACATTGTATTGGCGTATTGTATCACTGTAATGCTATTACATTGTATTGGCGTATTGTGTCACTGTAATATTATTACATTGTATTGGCGTATTGTAATCACTAATATTACATTGTATTGGCGTATTGTATCACTGCTAATATTACAATGCAACGGTGTGCACTGTAACCCATTAAAGGTTTGGCTCCAAACATACAAAGATTATTGGGACAGAAAAACGTTGATAAAAGAAGGACACTAATATCTGTTCCAGATTCACACATGTTTTATCCTTGACATGTTGTCCCATGTTTCTTTTGAACACACGCTGATTGAAGCAGTTGTTTGTATGGGAATGCTTAACTAACACATTCTCCTCCGCTCTCTCTCCCGGTTTGAACTGTGTTCAAGGGCCTTAGGTTTACTTAAGATTTAAGTTTAAGATTTACTCTCATTCTTAAGACATTCAAAAAAATTCACATACAAACGAGCTTCGAAATTTCTGAACATTTCCTTGTCCCAAAATAAAAGTTCAAGTTTCGTTCACCAATCCGCTTGCCATTGTCTTCCCGCCCGTATGAACTTGGGTCTGATGTCTGGTGTTTGTTCAAATGTTCAAACTGTATCGACATGTTGGAAATTTGTGACAATAATTTAGGCACCATATGGTCATTTGGATTTTTTTTTAATTCCTTATTTCCTCATAGTTTCAGTTTATCTGTGAATTGACTTCAACCCGTCTTAGGCTTCACCTTTAAGTCGTTGTTCAGCGCAAATATATATATCATACTTGTTGATATATATATATATATATATATATATATATATATATATATAGATATATATATATATATATATATATAAATATAAGGGGTACCACCTCTGGTGCAATTGCAGGGACCCACATCCTCGAAGAAGAAAACAAAGAGTTTTCAGAGAAGATCTTGTGGATGGATTCTCACTGAATACTTAATTCTTTTCCTCTCCTACCACCCTATTATTTTTTTGTATGTTTTGTTTTATCTTATTTTATTGCAATGCTACAGTTTACAGAGAACACACACACACACACAAATATATAACAATTAAACATACTTGTTGATATGGTATGCTTGTTGATATGATATGGTATATATATATATTATATATATATATATATATATTATATATATATATATATAATATATATATATATATCATATATATATATATATATATATTATATACCTTATATATATATATATATATATATATATATAGAGTATATATCATATATCATATATATTATATATATATATATATTGTCTGATGTGTGAGTAATGATTGAAAAATTACCCTTAAAAGCGTAGTTTATTTTTGCTTTTAAAGTAAAAGTTTATGCTTGACTTAAGATAAGCTGTGCAAAAAAAAAAATTACAAAAATTAAGAAAGTTTAAACGAGTTGCAGGGCAAGAAGGCTGTTTATTTATGTTTGTTTTTTGTGACTTGGATCACAAGCCAGTGAGCACTCTTGAGACGAGGCTCTTGAGACGAGGCTAACTATTCAATATCATCCAATGCCAGCTTTCACATGAGCGAGTTACGTCCAAACGAACAACTGTTGTGTGTGTGTATGTGTGTGTATGTATGTGTGTGTGCTTTTGTGTGTGTGAGGGAGACAATGTGCGCTCGTGTGTGTGTGTGTGTGTGTGTGGGCAGTACACCGCTATTTATGTTATATAATTTATTCAATTCACTATTCATTAACTTTTAATGACCATGTTAAGAGCCTCATCTGTAAAAGCCTCACCTGCACACCAACACTAAACAGCTACACTCACCTCAACCGGTTGCCAGCCCAGATAATTGTGCACGGGTAAAAACCCAAGTTCCCGGGTAAAAGTACAGTATATATATTCGCTGTTAATGTCTCCAGTAAGTAGTGAGAATTAGTGATAAAAAGGTGGTGTGTGTGTGTGTGTGTGTGGGTGTGTGTGTGTGTGTGTGTGTGTGGAGAAGAGAGAGATAGAGAGAGAGAAGAGAGAGAAGAGAGAGAGAGAGAGAGAGAGAGAGAGAGAGAGAGGACTGAGACTGTGAATGGTGAATGGGGTGCATGGTTGGAAATGTGAATATGACTCCCTTACCTGGCGCAACCGGAGTTAGGATGCTCCGGATGGTGTGGGAGTGTATATAGTGCTCTGGATGGTGTGGGAGTGTGGTATGATGCTCTGGATGGTGTGGGAGTGTAGGTATAATGCTCTGGATGGTGTGGGAGTGTGGTATAATGCTCTGGATGGTGTGGGAGTGTGGTATAATGCTCTGAAGGGTGTGGGAGTGTGGTATAATGCTCTGGAGGGTGTGGGAGTGTAGTATAATGCTCTGGATGGTGTGGGAGTGTTGTATAATGCTCTGGATGGTGTGGGAGTGTTGTATAATGCTCTGGATGGTGTGGGAGTGTAGTATAATGCAGTGGATGGTGTGGGAGTGTGGTATAATGCTCTGGATGGTGTGGGAGTGTGGTATAATGCTCTGGATGGTGTGGGAGTGTTGTATAATGCTCTGGAGGGGGGGAGGTATGGGTATACAGGTATAGCGTCCAGTATTGACTGCCTACTGGCGGTATTAACCCGCAGTCAGGGCTTGAACAGGTCATCCTGTAGCCGAGTCGTCTGCGTCTTGGGCTCGCAATCCAGGAGGCCGAGTTCAATCCCCCCCATGTAGGACTTAAACGTTTGGGCACGTTTCCTTCAC
>WNGS01163555.1:11253316-11266924 GCA_020271785.1 Procambarus virginalis
TCTCATCGAAGTGTTCTCCAGTCAGTAAGATAGACAAAACCCTAAATTTCATGCAGGACCATAACAATTTTAAATAATGATATATATATATATATATATATATATATATATATATATATATATATATAATATATATATATTGCTAGCAGTCTTTTTTGTAAACATATATTATTAAAATATGACCGAAAAAGTAAGATTAATAATTCTAACACGAATTTTCTCAATATTTTTTATGTTTCTTTTCACTGTCGATGGTAATTGAAAAATCAATTCTCCAAAATTCATTTTTATTTCTAGTCTGACGCGACACTTGAACGCGTTTCGTAATAACTATTACATTTTCAAAGACTTTAGTTTACACACACACAACTATAACCTGCAAACACTAAACAGAGTTCTACTATGCTATAATTTAAACACTTTCATCTTATATACCCGCATTTGGGTGAGGTGATATGTTACAACAGTTTTGGATGAGGTGAACAAACTTTCAACACAAGACAGAACACGAAACAATGGGTATAAATTGGGTAAATTAAAGGGAAGAATGGAAGTAACTGCAAAGGCCTATTGGCCCATATTTCTTGATGCTTCTATATTGGTGCGGAGTCTTGAAATGGGTTGAATATAGTTGTGCATTAATTGGCTGTTGATTGCTGGTGTTGACTTCTTGATGTGTAGTGCCTCGCAGATGTCAAGCCACCTGCTATCGCTGTATCTATCGATGATTTCTGTGTTGTTTGTTAAGATATCTCTGGTGATGGTCTGGTTGTGGGAAGAGATTATATGTCCCTTAATGAAGCCCTGTTGCTTATGCATCGTTAATCGCCTGGAAAGAGAAGTTGTTGTCTTGCCTACATACTGAGTTCTTTGAGGCTTACAGTCCCCAAGTGGGCATTTGAAGGCATAGACGACGTTGGTCTCTTTTAAAGCGTTCTGCTTTGTGTCTGGAGAGTTTCTCATGAGTAGGTTGACCGTTTTTTTGGTTTTATAGTAAATCGTCAATTGTATCTTCTGATTTTTGTCTGTAGGGATAACGTTCCTATCAAAATATCTTGGAGAATTGATTTTTCAATTACCATCGACAATGAAAAGAAACATAACAAATATTAAGAAAATTCGTGTTAGAATTATTAATCGTACTTTTTCGGTCATATTTAATAATGTAATATACTGTATATAAAGAGAATTACATATAATAACTATAATTAGGTTATTCTTTGAAGATAGAGTAATCAGTATTGTTTTTAAAGATTGTAATAACCAGTATTCATTATCACTTTAAGATCTTAATAACATTTATATATAATGTATAAAACTTTAAGCAGATGTGAAAACTTCATTGTTTATATTATTAATGATTAGTGATTACATGAAACGAATATATATGTGTTGATTATTAAGAAAATTATTTGCCCTATAATTAATGGCTATATATAAATTATTTAAATAATTTTATATTGCTTGGGGAAACCAAAGATAATCGTAATAGATGATTACTGATAATGCTTTCTGATAATTAGTTATAATTATAGATAATCCTAATCACATGCAATGAATATAGATTATCACCTAATTATTTTAGATGATCTAAGCAGAAAATTATTAATAAAATTGGTATACGTAGTGATCATTTACTACCTTTTTAATGGCAGATATCTATGTGCTGTGATTAACTTTTAAATAGATACTAGGACTGATTTTAGGTGTGGGGGCTTTGACAAATTTATAGGTCTGTTCGCAAAGTTTCAAGCATCTTTTAGGCTTTTAAGTCATTTTTAAGTGGCTCTTAATTCTTGGTAGTTTGACTAATTATTAGCTCAGCTATTTTAAAGGAGCTTTTAGCCCTTTAATTCTCTTTAATAGGCAATTGGTTATTTGTAGTTTAACTAACTTTTAGGTCAGGGCAGAAAGTTTTAAGCAGGTATTGTGCTCTAAGGGAACTTTAGGTGCCTATTAATTTTTGTTTTGTAGTTTTATTTAAATAATAAATACGTATATTCTAGAGTGTACATAATTATGTTGTAGTACAGTATTTAATAGCTTGTAGCAAATACCTTAGGCATGTAACGTAGTGTAATAAGTAGCTTATTTAATCGTTATATTTTACCTATTGCAGTATTTACCACTATCCATTTCAGTAAATGCCTCTCCTACCTGCTCTAGTATCTACTATCATCTACTTCAGCATCTATATATCTAACTTTATCCATACTTAATATTTCCTTACTAATCTATCCACATTCTTATTTACTGGAATACCTATCCACTTTTCTGTATACCTCCCTTCTTCCTGCCTACATACCTCCGTATGTAGGCAGGAAGTATGTAGGTACCTCCTACCAAACTACCTCTCTTGTTTGCCTACCTCCGTGTTTACATACCTTGTAAACTATTACATATTGATGACCAGACCACACACTAGAAGGTGAAGGGACGACGACGTTTCGGTCCGTCCTGGACCATTCTCAAGTCGATTGTTATATCAAGTCGATTATTATATATATCAAGCCGTCCTGGACCATTCTCACAATCGACTTGAGAATGGTCCAGGACGGGCCGAAACGTCGTCGTCCCTTCACCTTCTAGTGTGTGGTCTGGTCAACATACTTTAGCCACGTTATTGTGACTCATCCCCTGCAACTATTACATATGTATCTATCACATGTACCAACCAACCAACCGGCCTGTCTACTACTCCGTCTATCCTCTACGCCTCCGTCAGTGGTATATACACCGGAAAACAGTTAGACAAAATTCACGTTCTGAAGCTTACATATTTTTTTTTCACTGGTGAACAGTGTATGTAATCTGAGCCTTATGGTACTTTGTTATTTGACCCGACGCGCGCGCGCGTATCTCCTGATCTCTGGCATTGTGCTTAGTTAATCTCTCCAACATTAAGGCTTCAACGGTAAATTGTTTCCTTGTTTTCTTTTTTTTTGTGTGTTTCTTTCTAACCAGAAAACTTTTAGATTTGTTCTACTCCTCCTCCTCCTTCTTCCTTTCATTTTTTAATATTTTGCACATTCGATCGAATTGATTAAATTGATCTTCATTTGCGTTCTCCTTGGACTTCTGCTTAGGATATTCCTTCGTCTCTCCCTTGTATTTTGCTAGTTAGACGTTAGTGAGGCATAAGATACAATATTTAGCTCCAGGATTGGAACTAAATATCCTCGACCGTCCAAGTGGTTGGACACCATTCCTTTCCCCCGTCCCATCCCGAAACCTTATCCTGACCCCTTGCAAGTGCTATATAGTCGTAATGGCTTGGCGCTTTCCCCCCCCTGATAGGTCCATTCCATTCCAGGATTGGACTAAACCAGACATAGAAGGAAGATATATAAACAAGAATGGCGCTAAGGGATATAAGTTGGCGGGAAAAAACAGTAATCAGGAGGGAATTATTAAATGTAATAAAGGAAAGTAGAGAGGAAGGGGAGTAGGGATGGTGGGAAGTAGGGAGAGAAGGAAGTAGAGAGGGAAGGAAGTATAAGGACAGGGAGGGAAGGAGGTGACAAACCAGGGAAAGGGGTAGAGTAAGGAGAGGGAAAAAAACGGGCAAAAGGAGAAAGAGAGTTTTGGGAGAGGGTGAGGAAGAGATAAAAAGGGGGTAGAGTGGAAGTCTAGTAAAGGGAAGGGGGGAAGTAGAGAGAGACGGAAGGAAATAGGGAGGAATCCAGGTAGAAGGAGGATATATGAGAGAGAGTAAAGGAAAGGGGTAGAGGGAGGTTGTAAATTAAATGGTTAGGGATCACGATAGAGGGAGGGAGGGTAGAGAGGAAAGGAATGAAGACGAGGATGGAGTATGATAGAGGAATAGAGAGGTAAGGATGAGGGTATCCAGGTAGAGGGAGGGAGGGAGGGACGCTACAGAACAGCCTCAGGAAAGGCCAAGGACTCGCCCAAATGTTTATGATGGTTTTAAAACGGAGCAAAAAAAAGTTGTGCAAGCTGGCGAAGACACAGTGGCAGCCGCCCCCTCCCCCCCCCCCCTGTTTGTATGCCAACATAATACTGTATGATGTATAAGAACGTGTATAATCTTTTGGTGAATGCGAACAGCTTAGTCATGGAATGCGTATGTGCGTCTGAGTATATTTCATCCCAACCCTCCCCCCTTCCCCAGAATCAAGAAAGTGCCTTATCGTGTTAATATGTATCCATTTTGGAGCGGTGTATGTATGTATGTATGTACAGTATGTATGTATGTATGTATGTATGTATGTATGTATGTATGTATGTATGTATGTATGTATGTATGTATGTATGTATGTATGTGTGTATGTGTGCGTGTGTCACCGTGGCTATTTTTTTCCTCCCCCTGCGGTGTCTGTGTATGCAAATGTATGTAGAAAGGATGTTGTTGAAGCTTGTGTTAGCGTGGTGTGTATATACGTTGGTGTGTGTGTGAGTGTGCGAGGCTTTCAGACTTGCTTATGCATATGTGTCTGTGGGCAAGTGAGTATCTGCAAGGGTCAGGGATTTATGTGAGCTGTTTGAGGGTGTGGGGCGGGGGGGGGGGAGGGGAGAGACTGAGGGAGGGGAGGGAGGGAGGGAGAGTGAGGGAAGGAGGGAGGAGGGGGTGGGAAGAACCCTAGGGTGTGTTGATCCTTCAGAAGGTGGATGTTACTATCGTCTGAAGTGAGGCAGAAGGGGGGGGGACA
The DNA here is from genome assembly GCA_020271785.1 of Procambarus virginalis. Classification (NCBI taxonomy): domain Eukaryota; kingdom Metazoa; phylum Arthropoda; class Malacostraca; order Decapoda; family Cambaridae; genus Procambarus; species Procambarus virginalis. The sequence goes on from WNGS01163555.1 coordinate 11,257,987, forward strand.
TCAAGGATATCGTTATCAAGACCTGTGGGTGTCAATGAGCCTGTGTGAGGGGGCGGGGAGAATGGCTGTGTGAGTGAGTGTACGTTTATGCGAGTGCGTCTTAGAGAATGAGTGAGTGGGAGTGGGAGTGGGTGACTGAGTGAGAGAATGGGCGAATTTATGAGTGCTAGTGAATAGTTGAGTGAGTGAATATATGGGCGAGTTTGTGAGTGAGTGTTAGTGAATAGTTGAGTGAGTGAATATATGGGCGAGTTTATCAGTGCATGGGTGAGTAAGTGAGTGAATGTATTGACGAGTGTTTGTTAGTGAATGAGTGAGTGTGTGTGCTAGTGAATGGGTGAGTAAGTGAGTGTCCCCCGTGTGAGTCCGTATGCGTCAATCAAGCGGTGGTCTAGTGAGATGGATAGAGGGTAGGATAGACCCCCATGCCACATCCCATCTCCCGATCTCTGAGCTCCATACCAACGCCATCCCCGGCCCGTGCTATCACGCACACCATCTTACCGCACACCCCTCAACTATAGCCGGCTTGATCCTCAAACATCACCCATGGCCCCCCTCACTACACAAACCCTCACTCATCGCCTCTCTACCTAGCCCGCATTCACCGCCTCACGACCAAATCCCACCGTCCTGCCCATCACCTCTCCCTCATCACCATCACCTGACCCCCCCCCCCCGTTCACCATCGCTTCATTCATCACCTCACCCATCGTTACTCCCATTTCTTCCCCCCTCATTTCTTCCTCAAATTACAGACGAATGTAAGGAATCCTGGTGCGTAGCACACACGGCAAAATGTTAGCCGTGTTGCTCCTTATATGCAACAATACTCAAGTCTAACGAGGGGCGACACACCCGTCTAATTACTGTATCCAGAGTACCGAGGAGCAGAGTCTGGGAGGGAGAGTGCTTGCGAGGGAGGGAGGGAGGGTGCTTCGAGGGAGGGAGGGAGGGAGGGAGGAGGGAGTGCTTACAAGGGAGAGAGGGAGGGAGTGCTTGCGAGGGAGGGAGGGAGGGAGGGAGTGCTTGCGAGGGAAGGAGTGCTTGCGAGGGAGGGAGGGAGTGCTTGCGTCGGAGGGAGGTAGTGCTTGCGAGGGAGGGAGGGCTTGCGATGGCGGTAGGGAGCGCTTGCGATGGAGGGAGGGCTTGCGATGGAGGGGGCTTGCGAGGGAGGGAGGGAGCGCTTGCGTTGGAGGGAGGGAGTGCTTGCGATGGAGGGAGGGAGCGCTNCAGAATCGAGCTATTAGCTCTTGGACTAACCTTTATCACCAATCTATGCCACCAAACCTTTACTATATCTGTTACATACATATCTGTCTAACACACACATACACACATCCCCCAGGAAGTAGCCTGTAGTAGCTGTCTAACTCCCAAGTACCTATTTACTGCCAGGTGAACAGGGGCATCAGGGGTGAAAGAAACGGCCTATTTGTTTCCGCCTCCCTGGAGACTCGAACCAGGGCCATGTATACTACGACCCCGAAGCGCTGTCCACTCAGCCGCGAGTCCCCTGTGTGTATGCGTACTCACCTAGTTGTGCTTGCGGGGGTTGGGTTGGGTTGAGCTTTGGCTGTTTGGTCCCGCAAATGTGTGTGTGTACTCACCTAGTACTCACCTAGTTGTGTTTGCGGGGGTTGAGTTCTGGCTCTTTGGTCCCGCCTCTCAACCGTCAATCAACAGGTAAACCTGTATTGTGTGTGTGCGTGCGTGCGTGCGTGTGTGCGTGTATGTTTATTCCGTGACAAAACAATTTTCATACATAGCGGCTCCAAGTCCCACGAGGCGTGACTCGCCGTTCTTTTCTAGCCTCGATGATGGTTCAACTCGCCAGGATCCTCCCGCGGTAAACCGCAGAATGCTTTCTCGAGTCCCGCTTTGATCATATCCTTTAGAGTCTGCCTGGCATGACTGTTGCATTACTGCAAGTTGCTCGAACAGTGTGTGGTCAGCTTGGTGCTCAGGAGCCAGTAAACTCCTACCTGCAGGCCATGTTTTACACCACTACCCGTTTTTTATATTTTTTTTGTAATAATTCGTTCAGGATATTCAGGTTTGTAGCTTATAAAGTATTTGGTTCAGGTTCATTTTTTTTATCATATCGTTTGGGAGCATATGTATATAAAACGAAATGTCAGTAGTTTATGCAATAGACTTCATTATTAAAAATAAGGTGACAATATCGAAAAGTCTTACCACTACACTGTTACTTAAGTATAACCAGATCTTTAGATAAAAAAAATATTCACAGAGTTCTAACTTAGGCTTTGCATTGACAAATATCGAACTTTTAAATTTACAACAACAAAAATTTAAGTTGTTAAATTTTTAACAACTTTATCTAATCTCAAACAAATTGTTAGGCCGAACCTTACCTAGATAAGATTAGGAAACACTAAAACTAGGTTAGCCTGAGTTTTGTTTTATCTTTGATGTGACTGATGATACTGTAGTGACACGCAATTATGTTTTTACTCAGTTATAACAAGCATGGAAAGTATTGGGTTAATTGCATAAGTAAAGGTTTATATGTAAAATCACAAAGCAATTAATTAAAGGTTAGTTGCTTTCAGCCACATTATTATGATTTATTCTCATAATTAATTAATACCTTGTTTCTAACAAGACCAAATTGAGTATCCATCCAAGCACAGACCTCCATCACTCCCTTGCCAGTGTGCCTGGCAAGTATATATACGATATAAAGATCACATTTACATCAATTTACAAGGGAAAATATTACATTTACATATATTTTATATAATTCTCAGGCTCTATTCTTGTAGAATACCGCCTGCCTGCACAGCCTCTGGAAATTGATGTAGGATTAATTGTTTTTTTATCATTCTAATTGTTTTAAAATAAATAAAGTGCAATACTGTTGAATACATATAAGTCAACATAATTCTGTATTTAAAATAAGCCTAGAGCTCCTTGTATGTACAACGTTTCAGACAGGTCTATCAGTAGCTGATTTAGGCCATTTTAGAAGAGGCGTGAATGTGAATAGTAATACTAAATTATGTAATTAGAAATTCAGAGTTATGGCATATATATATGACCGTTTGTTTTTTAATAAATGCAAAAATAGCATTAATTGGAAAAAATACAAATATTTAAAAAGTTAAAATGTTTATACTTTGAAAAACTGTTAAAATATAAAGATAACTGTTACCTAAGTGTAAATAATAATGGTATTTAAAATAGGCTAATGGGAAACACTTGGATTGATCATAGGAATTAATTCTTTTCAGCTATAGGAACAATGGCATTAATCAATTATTGAAAAAATGCAATTAATACAGTTAAAAAAATATTACAACAAAAAGTAATGACAATTATAATTGCATTACAATACCTTTTGAATGTTGCGAACGTATTCGAGCGTTCTTATGACATACTGGATCTAATAGTAATAATGTTTATGATAATGACAAATTTTAATAAGGTATAAATTATAGGAACCAAATTAAAAATGCGAGAACAATATTAAAGGTACCTTATCAAATACTTATAATTAGTTATTTTAATGATTGCATAAAACGTGTAGATGAATACATTAGAATACAATTGGTTACACAGTGTGGGGTATTACAACGAGTGTGGTAGTAACGGGGTAGTATCAGCACTATGGTAGGCTACAGCCTATGGACAATGGTAGACTACAGCCTATGGACAATGGTAGGCTACAACCTATGGACAATGGTAGACTACAGCCTATGGACTATGGTAGGCTAGAGCCTATGGACTATGGTAGGCTACAGCCTATGGACAATGGTAGGCTACAGCCTATGGACAATGGTAGGCTACAGCCTATGGACAATGGTAGGCTACAACCTATGGACAATGGTAGACTACAGCCTATGGACAATGGTAGGCTACAACCTATGGACAATGGTAGACTACAGCCTATGGACAATGGTAGGCTACAGCCTATGGACAATGGTAGGCTACAGCCTATGGACAATGGTAGGCTACAGCCTATGGACAATGGTAGGCTACAGCCTATGGACAATGGTAGGCTACAGCCTATGGACAATGGTAGACTACAGCCTATGGACAATGGTAGGCTACAGCCTACGGACAATGGTAGGCTACAGCCTATGGACGATATAGTTGACAAGAAATAGTAGACAGTATACGCGGTTGTTTAAAATATTAATGCATAATAATAACACTATGATAAGGTAGTTATTTGTCTATTTAACGTATGCAGGGAAAGACAATCAATGTGAGACATTAGAGATGTTTGCCTATATAACTTCTGCAAGGAGATAAAATCAGTGTGAGACATTATATTCTAATGGGGTAATCAGAACAAATAATAAAGGTATTTGTTTACTAACATAACTTATACGAGGAAATATAATTAGAGATTACATTGAAGTATTTTTTTTTTGAAGATTAAATGTTTCACGCTTGTTAAATATATTTGAAGGCTGCTCTGAGTTTCAAGTATTTTTGCATGCCAGCTTTTGCTTTGGGGACGATCCCATACATAGTACTTTCATTTTTAGGTAATTACCAAAAATTTTGGAAATTTCCATAATTTCCGAAACATCTATCCAACGATAGACTAGCATAGTTCATGATGCTTGTAAAAATGCAATTTAAATTAATACAGTATTTTAAAAACAGTTCAAAACAATAGAAAACGATAAAATATGAGATCTTTGGCACATTTCTGATCCGAATCACTAGCTTTCTTTGTTCAGGAATTTGTTGGATTCTAGTACGAAATATTTGCAATGGTGCAGGAGAGATGTTTCTCTTGTATATTGTCATGTATACAACATTCATTCCGTATAGGCCTACGCATGATATATATAGATAACACTTCTGTTGTTCATTTGTTATTTAGCATATCTTGCTGTTAAATTGTGAATAATACTTTGATTTTTTAGGCTGGTTTTATTTAGTTTGTTATGTATCTTGAGATGATTTCGGGGCTTTAGTGTCCCCGCGGCCCAGTCCTCGACCAGGCCTCCATCCCCAGGAAGCAGCCCGTGACAGCTGACTAACACCCAGGTACCTATTTTACTGCTAGGTAACAAGGGCATAGGGTGAAAGAAACTCTGCCCATTGTTTCTCGCCGGCGCCTGGGATCGAACCCAGGACCACAGGATCACAAGTCCAGTGTGCTGTCCGCTCGGCCTACCGGCTTCCCACCATGTATATTTTGTGGATCAGACATTTCTGATGTGTTGAAATTGGACTCGATGCTTACAGGGTTAAATGATGTTGATTAAACTTGCTGCGTCTCTCTGAGGACGCAGAAAGCTTGCGTAGTCCCTGCAATTTCTACAAAGGTAATGCAAGAGGTAAACAAGGGCTTTGAATATACCGCTTCCAGTCCTTGCTCCACGTGCGTCCGACCCACAAGTAGAGTAGGCTAATAGTGCTGTCACTGCATGTGACAGCACTTTTGTCAGACCAATAAGTATACAGTGCGGTACTCAACTCACCGTTGCAGTAGTAACACAATCAGTTGCTTGGTCATAGGTGTAGTCTGCAGCCCGTCCTCATAACCAAAGGGCAAAGTCCATTCCATGCACCCGCCAAACCCCCTTTAATGAACAACCCGTCCTCGACTCAAGTCCATTACATTCAGCGGTCGACCCCACAGACGCATTCATAAATGTTAACATGCTGTTCATTCAAAACTGGAATTTTCTCAAGTATAAATAAATATTATAATATATTGGCATATTGTGTATATATAGGCATAGGATAGGTTAGGTCAGGTGTTTAGGTTCTGTTGGCGATTATTTGTATGTGTAGTACGTGGGTGAAGCATTTATAGCGTTGTGATTCGAACAAAATTCGTCAGTGAAGCACTTGTTTCGGATATGTTCGAACGCCAGCAGTTGTGAGTCGTGTGTAAACCGCTTTTCATTCATAAACAGGGGGTTTGGCGGGTGCATGGAATCACTTTTGGATCTTTGTTTGGAGGACGGGCTGTAATGAATGAAAAACAGGTCGCACACGACTCGCAACTGATGACGTCCGAACACTTCTGGAACAAGTGCTGCCTAATGCCTAAATATGCACAGTATGCTAATATATAATAATATTAATTTATTATTGAGAAAATTCCTATTTTAAATGAACAGCATGTTAAAATTGATGACTGCGTCTTTGGGGTTCACCGCTGGATGGAATGGACTAGATCTGAGGACGGGTTGAGTCTCTGATATAATTGATGGTGTGCTTATCTACACAAGAAAACGTGGTGGTGGGTGGCATAGTGCAGGTCTTTTGACTTTGTAAGTTGTCAAGCAGGTGGGCAGAACCAGTGAGCTCGGAACATGCAAGACTGGGTGGAAAAATAAAATTTTGCTGACTTCGTCAGTTGTGAAGCAGGTGGGCAGAACCTATGAATACTAACCAGCCTCGCAATGCCCCAACCCGTCCTCTAAACAAAGCCACAAGGTCCATTCCATGCACTCGCCAAGAGAACCAACAAAACCAAAAGTTTAGGTTCTGTTGGCGATTATTTGTATTAGTAGCACGTGGGTGAAGCATTTACAGTTTTGTGGTTCGAACAAAAGTCGTCAGTGAAGCACTTGTTCCGGAAGTGTTCGAACGTCAGTAGTTGTGAGTCGCGTGTAAACCGTTTTTCATTCATAAACAGGGGATTTGGCGGGTGCATGGAATCACTTTTGGGTCTTAGTTTGGCAGACGGGCTGGGATGTAACAACCCGTCCTCGACTCAAGTCCATTACATCCAGCGGTCGACCCCACAGACGCATTCATACATTTTTACATACTGTTCATTCAAAATTGGAATTTTCTCAAATATATATTAATATTATAATATATTAGCATCTTGTACATATATAGGCATAGGTTAGGTTAGGTCAGGTGTTTAGGTTCTGCTGGCGATTATTTGTATTTGTAGTACGTGGGTGAAGCATTTATAGCGTTGTGGTTCGAACAAAATTCGTCAGTGAAGCACTTGTTCCGGATATGTCCGAACGTCAGCAGTTGTGAGTCGTGTGTAAACCGCTTTTCATTCATAAACAGTGGGTTTGGCGGGTGCATGGAATCACTTTTGGATCTTTGTTTGGAGGACGGGCTGGATGTAATGGACTTGAGTCGAGGACGGGTTGGTAAATGCTTCACCCACCTACTTCAAATACAAATAATCGCCAACAGAACCTAAACACCTAACCTAACCTAACCTAACCTTCGCTTAATTATACATAGAATTTGTATGTATACGAATATTAATTTATATATGAGAACAAACCAATTTTTAATACAATGTTAAAATTGATGAATGCGTCTGGGAAAGACTGCTTTAAACAGTCTAGTGTGAGGACGTCCACATACTATAAATACAAATAATCGCTAACAGAACCTAAAACACCTAACCTAACGTAACCAGTGCCTAAATATGTAAAATATGGTAACATAAAATAATATTAATTCCTAAACATGCACAGTATGCTAATATATAACAATATTAATTTATAATTGAGAACATCCCTATTTTGAATGAACATCATGTTAAAATTGATGATTCGTGTTTGGGGTCGACCGCTGGATGGAATGGTCTTAATCTGACAACGGGCTGGATGCACCACACACCATGCAAAATTTACATAAACGAATGGAACCATAGCATCCTAGCTATGGTTCCACTCGTTTATGTAAATTTTGTTGGCAATATATTAAGCACAATTACTTCTAACGAGCTTATTGTTCTATATATTAATTGCCACAAATAGCTTTACAGTTCCTTTAATGCATTGCCTACAGCAGAAGTATTTGCTGAAATACAGTGCGCAGTCATTATATTATTATCAGTGTAAATCATCAACAGCGTCTTGAATGGCTATGTACAACTAATTTACTCTCATTCATCAATACTTATTTTAAGTAACTCGGTGACTTGCAAATTCCGTATTATATTTCATGCCCAGACTCTCTGATAAAAGCCAATTATGTTTAGAACGACACATGTAAATCGCTCAAGTAAATAATGATTCTTTTTTTTATTCAAATATATAATTTGGCCTTTGCATTAGAAAAAATAATGTGTTCTTTGTTTTTTAATAGTATTCAGGTATTCATTTGGCCAGAATAATTAGACGCAAATAAAGAGTCATGCAGTATGTTACGGATGACAGCGGAACACTTTAACGTTTAGTGATGTGTTTAGCTACCTGATTACGTGTGTTTGTAGTGCATCCCACGTTAACCCTTAGCGATGTGTTGAGCTACCTGATTACGTGTGTTTGTAGTGCATCCCACGTTAACCCTTAGCGATGTGTTGAGCTACCTGATTACGTGTGTTTGTAGTGCATCCCACGTTAACCCTTAGTGATGTGTTGAGCTACCTGATTACGTGTGTTTGTAGTGCATCCCACGTTAACCTTTAGCGATGTGTTGAGCTACCTGATTACGTGTGTTTGTAGTGTATCCCACGTTAACCCTTAGCGATGTGTTGAGCTACCTGATTACGTGTGTTTGTAGTGTATCCCACGTTAACCTTTAGCGATGTGTTGAGCTACCTGATTACGTGTGTTTGTAGTGCATCCCACGTTAACCTTTAGCGATGTGTTGAGCTACCTGATTACGTGTGTTTGTAGTGCATCCCACGTTAACCCTTAGTGATGTGTTGAGCTACCTGATTACGTGTGTTTGTAGTGCATCCCACGTTAACCCTTAGTGATGTGTTGAGCTACCTGATTACGTGTGTTTGTAGTGCATCCCACGTTAACCCTTAGTGATGTGTTGAGCTACCTGATTACGTGTGTTTGTAGGTATCCCACGTTAACCCTTAGTGATGTGTTGAGCTACCTGATTACGTGTGTTTGTAGTGCATCCCACGTTAACCCTTAGTGATGTGTTGAGCTACATGATTACGTGTGTTTGTAGTGTGGGAAACGGTTTGTGTTATGCGCATGTGTTTGTGTTTACACAGTGT
>WNGS01163555.1:11280213-11292330 GCA_020271785.1 Procambarus virginalis
GTCTTATTAGGGCGCCTCCGAAGATAGCCAGTGGCCCTGGTCTTACCTTACAGGCGGCCTCAGTTGCCAACTAGACCAACTCAACTCTCGCTTCCTACTCAATATATACGGCTTTGTCAACTCCATTGATATTCTGGTGCTCGCTTCTGGTGAGGCCTAGGTGTGTGTGTGAGCGTGTGGGGGGGAACTGTGAAGGAGGAAGGGGAAGACTGTGGATTAATTTTGTGGGAGAAAGAGTCGGAGGAGTTGTGTGGTGTCGGTCCACCGCCCACATGCTCTGCAACGCTCGTGGTGGGTCCTGCCATCAGTTGGCTGGGTAGCGACGCCCACTACCTGGAGATATTTTTCTTTTCCTCTCTCCCTTCTTCATCTCTCTATCTCTCCTCTCTCTCCTCTTCTCTTCTCTATCTTCTCCTCTTCTCTCTTTCTTCTCTCTTTTCTCTCTATCTCTCTCTCTCTTCTCTCTCTCTCTCTCTCTCTCTTCTTCTCTCTTCTCTCTCTCTCTCTCTTCTCGCTCTCTCTTCTCTTCTCTTCTCTTCTCTCTCTTCTCTTCTCTTCTCTTCTCTTCTCTTCTCTTCTCTTCTCTTCTCTTCTCTTCTCTTTCACCACAGACACACACACCTTGTACTTGAACTTGAACCTTGTTCACCACATATGTAAGACCATCCCGGAGTATGCGGCCCCAGCATGGAGCCCGTACCTTGTCAAGCACAAGACGAAGCTGGAAAAGTTCAGAGATATGCCACCAGGCTAGTCCCAGAACTAAGAGGCATGAGTTACGAGGAAAGGCTGCGGGAAATGCACCTCACGACACTGGAAGACTGAAGAGTATAGGGAGACATGATCACTACCTACAAAATTCTCAGAGGATTGACAGGTTAGATAAGATAAACTGTTTAACCACGGGTGGTACGCGAACAAGGGGACACGGGTGGAAAATGAGTGCCCAAATGCCACGTCCATGCTGCGACACTCCTCCCCCACTCATCCATCTCTTTCCTTCCGCCCTCTAATCAAACTCCCTTCCCTCAAATTCCCCTTTCCTTCCACTAATTCATAGATAATCTCACCCTTTCGTTACCCCCTTTTACTCGCCTGGCTTCCGCAGTAATGCCTTCGTTTCTGCAGTACATCGAGGCAGCCGTTTCTCGCTCCCTTACTCTCCAGTCTTCTCCCTCCCTCTCTGCCCGGGTCCCCGCTCGAATGAACTGACCAGTGGAACAAAAAACTGAGTCGAGTAATTCTCACCTCCCAAGTAGTAGAAACCAATTATGATACATTTCTCTACTTCCCTCCTTCTTGTTTTCTCACGCCTTACCTCTATCCCGGCCTCATTCTTTACCATCCTCCCCTTCCTCCTGCATGCTCTATTCTCTTCGTTCCTGCCTCCTTCCCTATTGACGTTGGTTCCCGACCTATCGGAGCTCTGATATCAAGGTTTCAGTGGCCTTTTTTTGCTCCCGACTCTGAGTTCCGTTCCAGGATCTCCTCAGCCATCGGTTCTTCAATCTCCATTGTATGCTTATCACTAATGCATAATGCAGTTTGATTCCTGCGCTTGTCCTTACCATACACAGAACTGTGTTGATTGATCAAGGCGATGTGAGCTCGCACAAGTCATGTCTGGAAACAAAGGCTCCACTGGTGCAAATGACGTCAGGTGTTACTATTGATGATCTTGTTGGCACTGACGTCCGAGGTAATTATTTTCAAAGCTCATGCGTTCGATATCTTGCAGGCGTACATGTGTTCGTGTGGCCAGTGACATGTGTATCACTGAGCGGGAAGGTGGTTGTTGTTTCTGCAGGTGTCCAAGTCGACGGACTCTCTCGTGTCCACGGAAACTGGTCTAGCCAGTTTAAGCGTCAAATCTTAAGTGTTCGCGCTAATGATCTCGCAGGTGTCAACGTCAGCGGCCTCCCATCAGCCGACACGTTTAGGCAATGGCCAGATCAACGACCTGACTGGTAAACTTCTTAACTAGGTTACCTCATAGCCATTAGGATTTCTACGGATATATAAACGCAGGGTGTTGCCATGTCAACTACCTCACTTGTGCCATTGTCAACACCACACAGGCGCTGACGGTAGCACAAGACTTAACCAACTATGGGTCCCCCCTACAATAGCCCCCCACACAGTGCATGTCAACAGCCCCAGCATGTGTCCATTACAATAGCCGTACACAGCACCCGCGTCAATAACCGCAGCAGCCGCCTGCGTCAACAACCGCAGTAGCCGCCCGCGTCAACACCCGCAGTAGCCGCCCGCGTCAACACCCGCAGCAGCCGCCCGCGTCAACAACCGCAGCAGCCGCCCGCGTCAACAACCGCACCAGCCGCCCGCGTCAACAACCGCAGCAGGCGCCCGCGTCAACAACCGCAGCAGGCGTCCGCGTCAACACCCGCAGCAGCCGCCCGCGTCAACACCCGCAGCAGGCGCCTGCGTCAACACCCGCAGCAGCCGCCCGCGTCAACAACCGCAACAGCCGCCCGCATCAACACCCGCAGCAGCCGCCCGCGTCAACACCCGCAGCAGCCGCTCGCGTCAACACCCACAGCAGCCGCCCGCGTCAACACCCGCAGCAGGCGCCCGCGTCAACAACAACCGCAGCAGGCGCCCGCGTCAACCACCACAGCAGCCGCCTGCGTCAACACCCGCAGCAGCCGCCCGCGTCAACACCCGCAGCAGGCGCCCGCGTCAACAACAACCGCAGCAGGCGCCCGCGCCAACAACCGCAGCAGCCGCCTGCGTCAACACCCGCAGCAGCCGCCCGCGTCAACCACCACAGCAGCCGGCCGCGTTAACAACCGCAGCAGCCTCCTGCGTCAACACCCGCAGCAGGCGCCCGCGTCAACAACCGCAACAGCCGCCCGCGTCAACACCCGCAGCAGCCGCCCGCGTCAACAACCGCAGCAGCCGCCTGCGTCACCAAACCCGCAGCAGGCGCCCGCGTCAACACCCGCAGCAGGCGCCCGCGTCAACAACAACCGCAGCAGCCGCCCGCGTCAACAACAACCGCAGCAGGCACCCGCGTCAACACCCGCAGCAGGCGCCCGCGTCAACGCCCTCACCAGGTGTCCCCGCTAACGACCCCCAAAGGTAAACACGTTCGTGACCCCCATATGATAATGTCAAAGTTACGATTCCCTTTTACGTTCTTGCCTTTCAGAAATCTATATTTTCTAGTAGTGAGTCAGCGTCTACAACTCGAGCATATCGCGGTGTCTTTGTTTTGTATTGTATTTGCTGCATTATTGTATAGTGAAAGAATTGTAGTATCAGGTATTGTGACAGTTTTTTGTTATGCTAAAGCCTAAGATCATTAGTAACAACTCTCATGTGTATAATGTACCGAATAATTAACGTCAGAAGCAAGTAATTTAAGAGGATTCAAGACGCATAACGCCAGGCAATTGTCGAACTACCTCAACCCCACTTGGACAAGCCGGTAGAGAGACATTAGTTCTTGCAGGTCGGCGTTCGATCCCCGACGGTCAAAGTGACGTGGGCAGCGTCCCTCCACTCCGTCTTCCTCGCAAGTACGCCCTCCCTCCATCGCAAGCGCTCCCTCCTCCATCGCAAGCACTCCCTCCCTCCAACGCAAGCGCTCCCTCCCTCCCTCGCAAGCCCTCCCTCCATCGCAAGCCCTCCCTCCATCGCAAGCGCTCCCTACCGCCATCGCAAGCCCTCCCTCCCTCGCAAGCACTACCTCCCTCCGACGCAAGCACTCCCTCCCTCCCTCCCTCGCAAGCACTCCTCCCTCGCAAGCACTCCCTCCCTCCCTCCCTCCCTCGCAAGCACTCCCTCCCTCTCTCCCTTGTAAGCACTCCCTCCCTCCCTCCCTCCCTCGCAAGCACTCCCTCCCTCCCTCCCTCGCAAGCACTCCCTCCCTCCCTCCCTCGCAAGCACTCCCTCCCTCCCTCCCTCGCAAGCACTCCCTCCCAGACTCTGCTCCTCGGTACTCTGGATACAGTAATTAGACGGGGTGTGTCGCCCTCGTTAGACTTGAGTATTGTTGCATATAAGGGAGCAACACGGCTAACATTTGCCGTGTGTGCTACGCACCAGGATTCCTTACATTCGTCTGTAATTTGAGGAAGAAATGGGGGGAAGAAATGAGGAGTAACGATGGGTGAGGTGATGAATGAAGCGATGGTGAACGGGGGGGGGGAGTCAGGTGATGGTGATGAGGGGAGAGGTGATGGGCAGGACGGTGAGGATTGGGTCGTGAGGCGGTGAATGCGGGCTAGGTAGAGAGGCGATGAGTGAGGGTTGTGTAGTGAGGGGGGCCATGGGTGATGGTTGAGGATCAAGCCGGCTATAGTTGAGGGGTGTGCGGTAAGATGGTGTGCGTGATAGCACGGGCCGGGGATGGCGTTGGTATGGAGCTCAGAGATCGGGAGATGGGATGGTGGCATGGGGGTCTATCCTACCCTCTATCCATCTCACTAGACCACCGCTTGATTGACGCATACGGACTCACACGGGGGACACTCACTTACTCACCCATTCACTAGCACACACACTCACTCATTCACTAACAAACACTCGCCAATACATTCACTCACTTACTCACCCATGCACTGACAAACTCGCCCATATATTCACTCACTCAACTATTCACTAGCACTCATAAATTCGCCCATTCTCTCACTCAGTCACCCACCCACTCCCACTCACTCATTCTCTAAGACGCACTCGCATAAACGTACACTCACTCACACAGCCATTCTCCCCGCCCCCTCACACAGGCTCATTGACACCCACAGGTCTTGATAACGATATCCTTGATGTCCCCCCCCCCCTTCTGCTTCACTTCAGACGATAGTAAACATCCACCTTCTGAAGGATCAACACACCCTAGGGTTCTTCCACCCCCTCCTCCCTCCTTCCCTCACTCTCCCTCCCTCCCTCCCCTCCCTCAGTCTCTCCCCTCCCCCCCCCCCCCGCCCCACACCCCTCAAACAGCTCACATAAATCCCTGACCCTTGCAGATACTCACTTGCCCACAGACACATATGCATAAGCAAGTCTGAAAGCCTCGCACACTCACACACACACCAACGTATATACACACCACGCTAACACAAGCTTCAACAACATCCTTTCTACATACATTTGCATACACAGACACCGCAGGGGGAGGAAAAAAATAGCCACGGTGACACACGCACACATACACACATACATACATACATACATACATACATACATACATATACATACATACATACATACATACATACATACATACAACATACACACATACGTACATACATACACACACCGCTCCAAAATGGATACATATTAACACGATAAGGCACTTTCTTGATTCTGGGGAAGGGGGGAGGGTTGGGATGAAATATACTCAGACGCACATACCATTCCATGACTAAGCTGTTCGCATTCACCAAAAGATTATACACGTTCTTATACATCATACAGTATTATGTTGGCATACAAACAGGGGGGGGGGAGGGGGCGGCTGCCACTGTGTCTTCGCCGGCTTGCACAACGTTTTTTTTGCTCCGTTTTAAAACCATCATAAACATTTGGGCGAGTCCTTGGCCTTTCCTGAGGCTGTTCTGTAGCGTCCCTCCCTCCCTCCCTCTACCTGGATACCCTCATCCTTACCTCTCTATTCCTCTATCATACTCCATCCTCGTCTTCATTCCTTTCCTCTCTACCCTCCCTCCCTCTATCGTGATCCCTAACCATTTAATTTACAACCTCCTCTACCCCTTTCCTTTACTCTCTCTCATATATCCTCCTTCTACCTGGATTCCTCCCTATTTCCTTCCGTCTCTCTCTACTTCCCCCCCTTCCCTTTACTAGACTTCCACTCTACCCCCTTTTTATCTCTTCTCTCACCCTCTCCCAAAACTCTCTTTCTCCTTTTGCCCGTTTTTTCCCTCTCCTTACTCTACCCCTTTCCCTGGTTTGTCACCTCCTTCCCTCCCTGTCCTTATACTTTCTTCCCTCTCTACTTCCTTCTCTCCCTACTTCCCACCATCCCTACTTCCCTACTCCCAACTTCTCTCCTCACCTCCCTACTCCCCTTCCTCTTACTTCCTTTATTACATTTAATAATTCCCTCCTGATTACTGTTTTTCCGCCAACTTATGTCCCCTTAGCGCCATTCTTGTTTATATATCTTCCTTCTATGTCTGGTTAGTCCAATCCTGGAATGGATGGACCTATCAGGGGGGGAAAGCGCCAAGCCATTACGACTATATAGCACTTGCAAGGGGTCAGGATAAGGTTTCGGGATGGGACGGGGGAAAGGAATGGTGTCCAACCACTTGGACGGTCGGGGTATTTAGTTCCAATCCTGGAGCTAAATATGTATCTTATGCCTCACTAACGTCTAACTAGCAAAATACAAGGGAGAGACGAAGGAATATCCTAAGCAGAAGTCCAAGGAGAACGCAAATGAAGATCAATTTAATCAATTCGATCGAATGTGCAAAATATTAAAAAATGAAAGGAAGAAGGAGGAGGAGGAGTAGAACAAATCTAAAAGTTTTCTGGTTAGAAAGAAACACACAAAAAAAAAGAAAACAAGGAAACAATTTACCGTTGAAGCCTTAATGTTGGAGAGATTAACTAAGCACAATGCCAGAGATCAGGAGATACGCGCGCGCGCGTCGGGTCATATAACAAAGTACCATAAGGCTCAGATTACATACACTGTTCACCAGTGAAAAAAAAAATATGTAAGCTTCAGAACGTGAATTTTGTCTAACTGTTTTCCGGTGTATATACCACTGACGGAGGCGTAGAGGATAGACGGAGTAGTAGACAGGCCGGTGGTTGGTTGGTACATGTGATAGATACATATGTAATAGTTGCAGGCGATGAGACACAATAACGTGGCTAAAGTATGTTGACGACCACACACTAGAAGGTGAAGGGACGACGACGTTTCGGTCCGTCCTGGACCATTCTCAAGTCGATTGTGAGAATGGTCCAGGACGGCTTGATATATATAATAATCGACTTGATATAACAATCGACTTGAGAATGGTCCAGGACGGACCGAAACGTCGTCGTCCCTTCCTTCTAGTGTTGGTCTGGTCATCAATATGTAATAGTTACAAGGTATGTAAACACGGAGGTAGGCAAACAAGAGAGGTAGTTTGGTAGAGAGGATACGGAGGTATGGGAGATAGGGAGAAGGGAGGTATACAGAAAAGTGGATAGGTATTCCAGTAAATAAGATGTGGATAGATTAGTAAGCAAATATTAAGTATGGATAAAGTTAGATATATAGATGCTGAAGTAGATGATAGTAGATACTAGAGCAGGTAGGAGAGGCATTTACTGAAATGGATAGTGGTAAATACTGCTATAGGTAAAATATAACGATTAAATAAGCTACTTATTACACTACGTTACATGCCTAAGTATTTGCTACAAGCTATAAATACTGTACTACAACATAATTATGTACACTCTAGAATATACGTATTTATTATTAAATAAAACTACAAAACAAAAATTAATAGGCACCTAAAGTTCCCTTAGAGCACAATACCTGCTTAAAACTTTCTGCCCTGACCTAAAAGTTAGTTAAACTACAAATAACCAATTGCCAGTAAAGAGAATTAAAGGGCTAAAAGCTCCTTTAGAATAGCTGACCTAATAATTAGTCAAACTCTAATAATTAAGAGCCACTTAAAAATGACTTAAAAGCCTAAAAGATGCTTGAAACTTTGCGAACAGACCTATAAATTTGTCAAAGCCCCCACACCTAAAATCAGTCCTAGTATCTATTTAAAAGTTAATCACAGCACATAGATATCTGCCATTAAAAAGGTAGTAAATGATCATTACGAATACAATTTTATTAATAAATTTCTGCTTAGATCATCTAAAAATAATTAGGTGATAATCTATATTCATTGCATGTGATTAGGATTATCTATAATTATAACTAATTATCAGAAAGCATTATCAGTAATCATCTATTACGATTATCTTTGGTTTCCCCAAGCAATATAAAATTATTAAATAATTTATATATAGCCATTAATTATAGGGCAAATAATTTTCTTAATAATCAACACATATATATTCGTTTCATGTAATCACTAATCATTAATAATATAAACAATGAAGTTTTCACATCTGCTTAAAGTTTTATACATTATATATAAATGTTATTAAGATCTTAAAGTGATAATGAATACTGGTTATACAATCTTTAAAAACAATACTGATTACCTATCTTCAAAGAATACCTAATTAAAGATATATGTAATTCTCTTTATACTACATTATAGATATATATATATATATATATATATATATATATATAATATATATATATATATATATATATATATTATTAAATATGACCGAAAAAGTAAGATTAATAATTCTAACACGAATTTTCTCAGTATTTGTTATGTTTCTTTTCACTGTCGATGGTAATTGAAAAATCAATTCTCCAAGATATTGTTGATAGGAACGTTATCCCTACAGACAAAAATCAGAAGATACAATTGACGATTTACTATAAAACCAAAAAACGGTCAACCTACTCATGAGAAACTCTCCAGACACAAAGCAGAACGCTTTAAAAGAGACCAACGTCGTCTATGCCTTCAAATGCCCACTTGGGACTGTAAGCCTCAAAGAACTCAGTATATAGGCAAGACAAAAATTCTCTTTCCAGGCGATTAACGATGCATAAGCAACAGGGCTTCATTAAGGAACATATAATCTCTTCCCACAACCAGACCATCACCAGAGATATCTTAACAAACAACACAGAAATCATCGATAGATACAGCGATAGCAGGTGGCTTGACATCTGCGAGGCACTACACATCAAGAAGTCAACACCAGCAATCAACAGCCAATTAATGCACAAATATATTCATCCATTTCAAGACTCCGCACCAATATAGAAGCATCAAGAAATATGGGCCAATAGGCCCTTTGCAGTTACTTCCATTCTTCCCTTTAATTACCCAATTTATACCATTGTTTCGTGTTCTGTCTTGTGTTGAAAGTTCTGTTCACCTCATCCAAAACTGTGTAACATATCACCTCACCCAAAATGCGGGTATATAAGATGAAAGCTGTTTAAATTATAGCATAGTAGAACTCTGTTTAGTGTTTGCAGGTTATAGTTGTGTGTGTAAACTAAAGTCTTTGAAAATGTAATAAGTTATTACGAAACGCGTTCAAGTGTCGCGTCAGACTAGAAATAAAAATGAATTTTGGAGAATTGATTTTTCAATTACCATCGACAGTGAAAAGAAACATAAAAAAAATATTGAGAAAATTCGTGTTAGAATTATTAATCTTACTTTTTTCGGTCATATTTAATAATAATGTTTACAAGAAAGACTGCTACCAATATATATATATATATATATATATATATATATATATATATATATATATTATATATATATATATATATTCTATAACAATTATACACGTCGAATATTATAATCCTAGCTAGTAATAAGAACACTTTAATAATTTTTTAGGGACTAAATAATTTCCAAGTAATCAACAATAAATATTTAAACTAATAATCATATGTGGAAGTGGCTTAGCAAGGAAACATATCCATGATTTTTTTAATATAACCTACTGTCACCTTCTTGCAAGTGTTTTAAATAAATAAATATCACAATCGACTTGAGAATGGTCCAGGACGGACCGAAACGTCGTCGTCCCTTCACCTTCTAGTGTGTGTCTGGTCAACATAAATAAATATACTGTATATAACAACAATTTCAGCAATCATCAATAAATCAGTGTCCACAACGGTATTCAATTAATATCTTTGGAGCTGGATGAGGTCTTCGAACAGCGATTGTTATTTGTGTGTGTTTGCTGAAAAATGTTTAATAATTAGCTGTATTAAACTCAAAATATATAAATAATAATTACTGTATACGCAACTTATTTGAAATCATTAGCTTCAGTCACAATTTGCTATAAGCTATTTAATAAAGTATAGTCATTACAATGATCAACAATGATATGCACAAATAATCATTAACTTAAATGCCCTAACATCTCCTAAGGTTTAAATCATTTTTATCTACAGTTATCCATACCTTAATAATTATTGATGTTATGTATACTGATATGAGTAATTATATATAATACTCGTCTAAATAATTCTGTGACCATTTTCAATAATTATACATCTACAACGAATGAAAACATACACATTTAAATACATTGGCTCAAAGTGTTCTATGGGTTCAAATTCTTATGAGAATTCATTGTATTTGAAATAATTACCTATGCTTCATTAATTAATATATCATTTTAACTGTAATCATTATACTGCATAGGATTTATAAACATTTTGTAGTGTTATTTATGCTTCTCTAATAATACATAAGATTATATCAAATTATTATGCACAATTATCTTACAGAGTCTATAATAGTATCCAATAATCACTGATTAACAATACTTTTATACGGTAATATACAAGCTTTTATACGGTAATTCTGAAAATTTTCATGAATATTTCTTTAGATATCATCCAATGCATTTATTTGCACGAAAGTAAAAAAAAAAAAATTGCACTAACGAAAATGTTTCTGGCCTGTAAGTAATATCAACCGATACTAACCAGAAATATGGCTGATATTTGGGCACGAACATAACATTTCACTCATTTGATATGGCAACATGGAGAGGAGACCACATCCCCCCCCTCCTACGACGATATAATATATTAAAAAACAGGAAACTCGAAGCTTCTACCCAGTATGAAGTGTTCTCCTATGATACTCAACCCGTCCTCCATAAGTGTGACGTAAAAGATCATAAGGGGACATACGAACTGTTTGTTCCATATAGCCTAGACAACAGTCCACATTTTGTCATCTTGAAAATTTGTAAGTTGAAGAACACTCCATAACCAGCAATCATAAATAACCTAGACCTAATAAATGCACTTATTAGGCTTAGGGTACATTAAATCGGCCTCGGACGATTAAGTCGTTGGCTTCTGTTTCGCATTTTGTATAAGCCAAATCGTGTGCTCCAACTTCCAGATTTAAAATAGGCTTCGTACAAAACTAATCCTTCCAACTTCCATATTTTCTCCATACGCCTTGCTGCTGCAATATGTACTATCTTACAGAAGGATGAGTTGCAATACTCACAAATAGCAAACTATTTATTAGAGAATAAAAACATGGAAGCCTATATGAAGGAATTTACTGTACACACAACGCTGAATGATTTGTGTCCCATCTGTCAATTCTTATGTATTTTAGTGATTTAGTTTTCTTTACCAATATACATGCCACACACCTAATTGTAAGCATCTTTGTCGAAAAGTAAGGCTTCAGAATCAGCTATGGCCACACCTCGCTATTATTAAAGGTAGATGACAAGAAATTAATTGTAATGTCAGTCTTTTATAATGTATCTCTTACTATTGATACAATTACTATTAGGTTCATTTGCAGGGGCCTTTTAATTTGATTTAGTATCCCTTCATAATAGACATTGTACTAATAATAATAATAATGATCGTGTGCGCTATAAATATATTACTTTTTATGTGTATGCGTGAATAATGTACAGTACTTCAAATGTTAAAACTTTGAGTTATAAATGTATAAATGTACAGTACAACCATTTTAGTAGTGAATAACAACTTTTTGAATTAAAACCTCAACTGTCGTGTTTCCTTTAGGTAAGTTATATATAGGAAATACAAGGTTGTCTATTCATTTTTGCATGAAACTACAAAGGAATTATAATTTTTAGTTTAGCCTACTTATAGCTCCATAGAATGATTGCTTAAGTGTGTGTCAGATAATATAGACTGCAATGTAATGTGCCGGGGAATATAGATTACAGGGTAATGTGATGTGAAACCTGGGAGGTCTTCCCCAGATGTGAGCAGCTCTGAGAATAGGACTATGAGGGAAAGAACTTTGCAAAGAAAAAAATCCCATAAAAAACTGAGCACAAATTTAATGTGCTGTGACGATCATTTAGAGATTATGGGATATCAAAGAATGAATTTAGTAACTGAAGAGAGCACATCTTGGTGTTTTAAGATTACTATATTCAAGTGCCAGGGGAGTTAGTATGACAGTAGGCCCGGGTACA
>WNGS01163555.1:11301787-11315920 GCA_020271785.1 Procambarus virginalis
TCTGTCACACTGCATCCCGCCCTCCTCACCCTTCTTCCATCTCTCTCCTTGCTCAGTTTCTTTTATCTTTCTTAGGGTAAATCCAGTTTTACCTCTCAAGTTTAATGAGGGAAATTATACTTCGTGAATGTATGTGTTCTTCCCTACTCTTGTGTGGAAGAGTGAACTCTGTCTCATGGGCCCGCCTCTTTAGAATTAATCATCTGCTGCAACTGTTCCTTCTCCTTCATATGCTCCTGAAATACCTGCTTCTTAAAATGTGGATGAAGGTCCCTTCACTACCTCTTCTTTAAAGATCGTTCCATTCTTTTATTACTCTCACAATAAACGAATCATTCTGAACATCCTCCTTGAGCCACATGTGTCTGGCTTGTGCTCATGGCCTAGCCTTGTGACCTCGCCTCAAACAATGTCACCTTGATTAATTCTTCCCCAGGATCTTGTACGTAGTGACCATATCTTTCCTTGTTCTGTTTCCTTGTTATCAAAACTTAGTTTTCTCAGTCTTCATAAATCATATCTTTTATTTCTGGTACCATTTGAGTGGCGAATTTCTGTGTTGTCTCAGGTTCTTTTCCCACCTTGATGTGTGTGTGTGGGCTTCACGCAGAAGATACACTCTCGTGCTGACCTTGAGAACGTTACACAGTGTTCTGAGTGTCTTCTTGCTTACGTTTGTGAAGGCTTTTCTTATATTATTTTGTTTAGTAGATGATGTTATTGCTGCGTTCTTCTGGTGATGGTCTTGGTCTAATGTCTATACCAAGGTCATTTCACCTTTCAGAAGCTGGGTTGCCTCATCCTCGCATTGTTATGTTAGTTGTATAAGGCCACTGTTGCCATTGTCATCGCTTAACCGTTCTCAAAGTTGTTTTCTTGCAAGTGGTTGGTCACCATTCCTTTCCTCCGTCCTTTCCCAAATATATATCCCTTCCAAGTATTATAAAGTTGTAATGGCTTAGTGCTCTTTGCTGATACCTTACCTTACGTTGTTAGGTAAGGTATCAGGTTAGGTTAAGTTAGGTTAGGTAAGGTGTCTCCTATGTTATATAAAAACACACACACACACACACACACACACACACACACACACACACACACACACACACACACACACACACACACACACACACACAAGGATAAACAAGAATAAACTATTCAACACTGGCGGGACGCGAACAAGGGGACACAGGTGGAAACTGAGTACCCACATGAGCCACAGGGACGTAAGGAGAATTACCTTACCTTTTCCACCTCTTGGATCCTTGTGGAGTACAATAGTCCTCTCTCTCTACCTTATCTTACCTTACACACCACTAACATGTGGCAGAGAAACGTGCAGATATTGATCTCAACTCTGTAATATTACACACACACATGTTAATGTATCTTTTACTCCTATTTATACCCAACCACATCCACTCATAATCTTGTCTAAGGGCCAGTGTACACTGCCCACATCTATTATGTTACCTGGCGATCTGTTCTGTAAATGCACAAACCTACTGCAGGCGATGAGTCACAATAACGTGGCTAAAGTATGTTGACCAGACCGCACACTAGAAGGTGAAGGGACGACGACGTTTCGGTCCGTCCTAGACCATTCTCACAATCGACTTGAGAATGGTCCAGGACGGACCGAAACGTCGTCGTCCCTTCACCTTCTAGTGTGTGGTCTGGTCATCTACAAACCTATTTCCAAACCAGTTTTATTCAATTCTGGGTTCAATATAAACTTATTCAATTTATATCCAGTGTTTAGACTCTAATTGGTGTTGATATATTTTAGCACTATTAATACCTCCCCACTTGTTATTCTCTGTCATTCATTTTGTATACCTGTTAAGGCAGACATCCTTCATCCTTGGCAGACAGGTCCTGTTTGCCATAGGCAGTACTAATCCAAAGGTTTCTAGACATGTGCAGACTGTTTACAAATATGACGAAGGTGTATAACCTTTTCGCGAACTGTGTATTATCGCCAAACGCATCTTGTTCAGTGTCCGGAACGTGGAAGATAATGTGAACTGTCTTTGTATTTGGTTGACTTCATTTAGTCACAGCTGTGCCATCATTAATTGTAAACTAAACACGTGAACGCCCTCGCAGTCAACATACCTGCAACACTCGATGCAACATTTGCAAGACTGGAATACTCTTCAGGTTCTGGGTGAGCCACCTGGGTGCTGTTGGCTGGAGACGAGAGCCATCGTGTGCAGTTAACTGTGGGTTAAGATGCAGGGGGGCAAAGAAGAGGGTGAGGAAAGGGGAAGTGGCTGAGGGAAGGAGTAGGTAAGAGAGAGAGAGAGAGAGAGGAAGGAAATTTATAAGAGGAAAAACACAAGAAGTGTGTTTGTGTGTGGGGGGGGGGGCGGGGTAAGGAGGGAGTGACGTGTGGGAGATGTCACCGGTGATAGCCAGAGACCCACATATGGACGACTGAAGCTCGTTAAGAGTGTCACACAATGTCTCTATTTACTTGTTACTGCTATCTTTATGTGATAGCCATCTTACATTGTCCCCTAGTGTGTTTGATATATATATATATATATATATATATATATATATATATATATATATATATATATATACATATATATATATATATATATATATATATATATATATATATATATATACCTCCAATAAAATTATACTACAAATCAACCATGCACAGTGAACATATAAAAGAGGAAAGAATAATGAAAGAAATAATCCGTAAAGGAGTAAAAAGCACTACTCTTGACCAAAACATAAACCTGATAATATTCTATAAAACCAAGAAGACTTCCGAACTCCTTATCAAAAACAGCCCGAAGCCGACGGAGAACCCTCTACAGCAGTCAAGCGTTGTATACATGTACACTTGCCCCCACGAAGGATGTAACCTTCAATCTAAGTACATAGGTATGACGTCGACCAAGCTGACGAGGCGTTTGACATGCCATCTTCAATCCGGTGCCCCTAGGAACCACATCCATATTTAAATCTTATCACTAAACAAAAATATCCTACACTGATTAATGGAAAAAATATATGGTTAAATTGGGATAATTCTGATGAACTCTACTCCTGCCTAGCAAATCTTATATCCGCTTCCCAGAAACAACTCAGTTTTCAAACCCCCCTCATAGAGAGTCTTATTGTGGTGATGAACTGCTCATGACAGGCACCAGCTAGGGGTTCACTGTTCATGACAGGCACCAGCTAGGTGGTCACTGCTCATGACAGGCGCCAGCTAGGGGTTCACTGCTCAGACAAGCGCCAGCTAGGGGTTCACTGCTCATGACAGGCGCCAGCTAGGGGTTCACTGCTCATGACAAGCTCCAGCTAGGGGTTCACTGCTCATGACAGGCACCAGCTAGGGGGGTCACATCAATGGTTCAGACGCTCAAGATGACCAGACCACTTTCCATCTGTGTAAACACAGTAGTATAGTGATGTTAGGTCATGTTCAAAACCATGACTGAGCAGCCAATCATTTTCCCCGAAGATGCCAGAAAGGTTCCTCTTGCCTTCACTCCATAAGAGGATTGCAATGATGCCTTTTTTTTAGATACTTTTCATTTGTGGTCTTAAACTTGTGGTGTATTGCCACTAGACTCTCGTTAAGCTCCAGCTTGAACGCTCGTCAGTACAAGTAATGTAGCTCCAGGCTAACCAGGTAGCAACAGCCACTCGCACGCTCCCACTTGACTTCGACTAAGTCACATTTTTGGTGATTGTAGACGAATTATCTTAAAAGAATATCTCGACTTCTTCTACGCAGATCCAGATCCTTGCCAATTCTTCTCCTAAAAGCTCTGACCGACCTACTATCAACTATGTAGTAATTTCAGACGATTTTGGAGAGAGCTCCATTGAGTGTGACTCAATGTGAGTGTGAAATTGAACTCCATTGAGCTCATTTCACAGTCTGGATGTTACGTGAGCTCTGGAGAACCTAGAAACACACGGGCTCTCCCAGTACGTCACTGTGCTTCTCGCTGAATGACAGATACTACATATCTTTCTCTACCAATGACGGCTCAGCTCCTAATAATGATATATCCCCCCTCTCCATTGGCTTAAGACATATCTTTTGATGTCTCAGCATCATTGAACCCCATCTTGTCTCTCCTTATAACCATTCAGCTTTACACACAAGAAATAAATCGCGCACATTTCTGCATTTGATCACATCCAAAGTAAATAAAGTTTTCCCTAGAAGTTAGTTATCATTTACAAATCTCGCGAATGGGTCGACGTGGCAGCAGCATTTCCCGCCATAACGTGTGGCAGCGCGTCTGTCGTTTTTTCTTTATTAAATAATATTCATCATAAAGATCATATTTACATCAATTAACAAGGGAAAATACTACAGTCTTTTCGGAGCAGTTTCCTGCTCCAGTTTCTGGGTTGTGATGATCGAATGTGCCTCCAGTACTTACCCTCTCTTATTTTTTTTCTGCTAATGTGAACGCTCTCTCATATTACACACAGAAATCACAATAGCGTGATGCATCAAATGAAAAAATCCACAAGGGCCGTGACGAGGGTTCGAACCCCCCAGTCGATTAAGGCAGCGTCTGGGATCCTCTCGGACGTAGGTTCGAACCTTCGTCACGGCCCTTGTGGATTTGTTCTCTCTCATATTATATAGTGGTAGTAGTAGTAGTAGTAGGTGTAGTAACAGTAAAATAAATAATAGTAGAAGTAGTAGTAGTAAAAGCAATAATTATATTGTATTGGTTTCAGGATTAGCATTAATAATACTAATACTACTAATAATAGTAATAATAAAAATGAAGACTTACCCAGCATGTGTATTGAGAGGTCAGTGGGACGGAGCGCCCTCACCAAACACACTGACTGGTCTCAGGCTCCTCCCGACCATTGTTAAACACGCACTAGAAACACACGAGACCATTGTCGAGAGTATCATGCGTGTTGGGTTAGCAATCTCACACGTGGTGGTGCAGGCTGCCATTGCTTGTTCATCGAGAGAGAGAACTCGTTATAATGTGAAGGAAGCAATAATCATGTGCTAATGGACGATGTGGAGCAACAAAGGAGATTCAGACTTAACTTTCAATGAGAACACATCTATTTTTGTTAGTTTTGTACCTTTTTTTTGCCATGTGCTGCCGTTTATTCTCCACCATAAAAGTATGTTTAATTTTCATGAACCTGTTCTTCAGTCATTCATGAACCTGTAATGCCACCTACGATCTTTTTATTTTTGTTATATTTTTCTGTCTGGAAGCAGCGTAGACAATGAGCCAGAATAAGTGCTGCCATAATATCAAGGCAAACATTTAACACGATTTCTTTTAGTGTTGGTCTCGTTGTTGTGAGCGTGATGGAGGTAGAACCTAATGTACCAAGGCTTACGATGTATTGGGTTACGATACCCGTTAGAGGGACTTAGTATATACCATGGGTTATGATGTACTGGGTTTACGATCCCCACAGGTTAGCTTTTCATATTTATTACGAAGCTTTGGGTTCATCATCATCGCCAGTGGGCCCAAGAAGACTAATGTGAAGAGAATGTCATAAAAAAACGAGTTGAAGAGAACTTCACAGAAGGGTGAAGTGTTTATGTTGTGGAGTACTCAACATGGGCAAGAGTTAGGAGAGGCAAAGTTAGGAGATAAATATTAGGGGGAGAGGGAAGGGGGCATTATTTCTTGGGAAAAAATGCTCAGAAAAGGAGCTGTAGTGAGGCAGAGACAGAGAGAGGGGGGGGGGAAGAAGAGGTGTATGGTGAGCCAGAATGAGGGGCTGTGTGGTGAGGTAGAGTGAGGAGAGGGGGTGTGGTGAGGTAGAGTGAGGAGAGGGGGTGTGGTGAGGAAGAGGGATTGCGAGCAGAGGTTCGTGAATACAATATATACCTAGCAACAATGTAGAAAACTTTAACGTTCTCGTCTTGTTTACAAATGAGGGAGTAAGGTGTGTACAGCCTCGAATTGGCAATGTAATTATGTATAATTATGTATACTTGAATATACAATTCTGATACATATATGGACATTATTGCTTTCCCATTGCCGGAAACAGTAAGTTTCCGGCAATTTTATCGAGGTCCCCCTAGGCCAAGGATGCAACTCACAACAGTCAGCTGGTTCCCATGTGCCTATTTACTTCCAGGAGAAGAAAAGCATTTAAGGTGTAAAGAAATGTGCCCAAACTTCTCGTCCTGCCTAGGAATCGTACTATTAGGTTGTGTGGAGACTGCGCAGACCACTACGCTACATGACACCTCAATTCATGCACGACGTTTTCTACACACTTTAAACTTGACACACTTATGAAAGAAGAATCAGAATCATCATTGGAAAATAGCGCAGCAGATGCAGCCAAAGAATGACACAAGACTAACATTAAGAGGAAAAAAACAGGTGAGAAAAAATATATATATATAAAAAGAAGAATTAGTTTTTTGTATTTTGTTTTATCAAGTGAATTCATGATATATAAACAAATCAACGAGCAAAACAGTAACCTGTTTTTGTTCTCTTTCAGAGATGGTAAAGAGGAGAAACGGGATTAGTGTGTCGTGTGAATAGCAGGAACTTTATTTTTTAGGGAGTCTGCGACTTGGCGCCTTCTTTTGATAATTAATTACCGCTTATGGGTACATTCTTATATCAATTTATAGATACCATATAAATGCATAACAAATAAATACAAGCCGATGTAGTGAGACTGTATTTCCCACTGCTCGATATAGTTTCCAAACACATTTATTTCTTACGAAGTTGAACACAAAAAACAAAGTGTGTTCTACAGAATGAGAACAGTCAACAATGCCGAGGGACAAGACTCACTGAACACTAGACTCCGACCGTAATGGAAGACCACCGCACAATGGGAGACTATCCCTTCATCAACCAACTCATAATGTTAGGTTACTCATGCCCGACTACTCACAATTACGACCAGGGTCCCCCATACACAAATATAGCCTCTTGCTACACAGCGAGTAATCACACTAACGTGACTGCATCAGTAATAGCCTCTTGCTATTATTACACGCCAAAAATTATATATACAAAAAAATCAGCCTGGCACACGAAGTTATGATTCACAGTGTTTCTGGAACTGCAACACGACAGTAAGCCACGAGCTGAGGAAGACACGAGGATTCACTGTCGCAATCATAATGGAAAAATTGATTTCTATAATTTAATTTTGAGTGTTGTAATGCTTATATTTGTTTCAAGGTGTGGTACATATGCTAGCATACTGTCTTAAAAAAAAAGTAAAAAAATTATATTTTGTAAATAAGTTTCGATGTTCTGCGCTGTTCTATAATTTTTATAATTGTTCTATAATTAATACTGTTCTATAATGATTTCTATAATTTAATCTTGAGCGTTATAATACTTACTTTTGTTTCTAGGTGTGATACATATACTAGCATTCTGTCTTAAAAAAAGGTAAAAAATTATATTTTGTAAATAAGTTTTGATGTTCAGCGCTGTTTAGGAAAAATATCGATAATATGAGACTTCGAAGAGTACACTGGTGTTCCATATTATTTTATACAAAAACAATTATTATCAGGCAAGGTAAAGTAATTATGAAAGGTAAACCCTACACCAGTACAACTATATAGCCATTGGAGAAGATATGAGGACAAGGAGCTGGTATAGGACAGGGATAAGGAACGGTACCCAAGCACTTTGGACCGTCGGAGAATCGAACGCGGACCTGCAAGAAGCGGGGCCACTGAATGCGAGGCCGTGGGTATGAAGTATAACACGGGGGGGGGGGGGGGACATCTGACACACATTTTATGAAACTAAACAAATGGTTTCAGATTCTTCTTAGTAACTTTCCTTACTGCTGTAGTAACTCTCTGGGGGAAGGGAGGAGGAGGAGGAGGGGAAGTACCTCCCGCCCACTGCCACCTCCCGCCCACTGCCACCTCCCGCCCACTGCCACCTCCCGCCCACTGCCACCTCCCGCCCACTGCCACCTCCCGCCCATTGCCACCTCCCGCCCACTACCACCTCCATACCACTTTTGACCATGGACACAATAGAAATATATATATATATATATATATATATATATATATATATATAT
This sequence comes from Procambarus virginalis, assembly GCA_020271785.1. Lineage (NCBI taxonomy): Eukaryota > Metazoa > Arthropoda > Malacostraca > Decapoda > Cambaridae > Procambarus > Procambarus virginalis. The sequence continues at coordinate 11,309,864 of WNGS01163555.1, forward strand.
ATATATATATATATATATATTTTTTTTTTGAGATATATACAAGAGTTGTTACATTCTTGTACAGCCACTAGTACGCGTAGCGTTTCGGGCAGGTCCCTGGAATACGATTCCCTGCCGCGAAGGATCGTTTTTTCATCCAAGTACACATTTTACTGTTGCGTTAAACAGAGGCTACAGTTAAGGAATTGCGCCCAGTAAATCCTCCCCGGCCAGGATACGAACCCATGACACAGCGCTCGCGGAACGCCAGGCGAGTGTCTTACCACTACACCACGGAGACTATAAATATGAATATTTATATTAACATTATATTAACGATATGAATATTAACTATATGTAGAAGTCGAGTGCCTACCTCGAGGGAGAGGTGGTCGACCTCAAGGGTGAGGTGGTCGACCTCAAGGGGTGAGGTGGTCGACCTCAAGGGTGAGGTGGTCGACCTCAAGGGTGAGGTGGTCGACCTCAAGGGTGAGGTGGTCGACCTCAAGGGTGAGGTGGTCGACCTCAAGGGTGAGGTGGTCGACCTCAAGGGTGAGATGGTCGACCTCAAGGGTGAGGTGGTCGACCTCAAGGGTGAGGTGGTCGACCTCAAAGGTGAGGTGGTCACCCTAGGAGCGGGAGGGGGAAGAGATGGAGCAGTGTCCAGGGGTATTGATATAACGTTCGATGAAGTATTTTTTCTCGTTTTTCACTTTATTTCAGCTTCCAGTGCAATAATAGATTTATATTTGATTTTACTGTATTGTCGTGTACCTGGAATTGTGGGTTTGTTCTGTGTGTGGTTTTGTTACCTTTGTTATTCCTTGAACTTACCTTCGTCTAACCCTGAGTTATTCCTTGTCCCATCTTAATTTTTGCTTCATTGCGTTTCACACACACACACTTCACACTACACTACACCTTTTGACCATGTCGTAGCTCAGTCGATTAAGGCAGCGTCTGGGATGATCTCGGACGTAGGTTCGAATCCTCGTCACGGCCCTTGTGGATTTGTTCACACACGCTTTCTTCACTGCGCCTAATACTAAGCCTGATGCCTGATTGACTATGCCTCATACTTACCTACCTGCGCCTCATACCTGCTTCACTATGCCCAGCTAGCTCATACTTGCTTCACTACTTCACTACTCCTGATACTTGTATGAAGTATGAGACACTTGTAGTAAGTATTATGTTCGATTGTTTCACTCCGAACAATTTTGTGCGTTTTATTTCAAGTTTATTTCAACTTTCGTTCGCCGTCGTGTTTTGTCTTCGTTCACTTAATACGTCCTGGAGTTTTTATTTTACTTTATTCTTCATAATTTTACCCTGTTTCAGTTCGTGTTACATTCTTTCACCAGCTCGATGTTTTCCATCGTCCAGCTGGTTCACCTTATTTTCTCCCCACTCACACTGGTTCACCTTATTTTCTCCCCACTCACAATGGTTCACCTTATTTTCTCCCCACTCACAATGGTTCACCTTATTTTCTCCCCACTCACACTGGTTCACCTTATTTTCTCCCCACTCACACCGGTTCACCTTATTTTCTCCCCACTCACACTGGTTCACCTTATTTTCTCCCCACTCACACTGGTTCACCTTATTTTCTCCCCACTTAAACTGGTTCACTTGCTCTGACAACAACAACATCTAATTCTCGAGTGTGAAATCTTGCTCGTTCGATTTTGTGTTACAGTTCGTAACTCGCTGTGCCCAGGTCTCAGAGGATTCGAGCCTTTGTATCATTGTATTCAATTCCACATTTGTGTATCACGTTCGATGTCGCACGTATTAAGCTTTACTTTGGCACAAAGCCATTTTGCTAGTGACTAATATGATAGAACTTGGCGAAAACATTGTCTATTCCATTTTGATTCACTACTTAAAAAAAAAATGCGTCTTCTGATTTGCCTCTGAAGCTTGTATTTGGCGATCTCTTTGCCCTAATATAGACACAATATAAGATGTTATATACACGATATAACAACTTCCATTGTTATATTGTTTGCTCTCTTATAGGCTAGGATTTTTAACCCATTATATTATCTCATTCTCCACCTCATTTACCTCTTAAAATTTTCCTGAGCTTGTTTTTGTTTCTTGATTCTATCTGCCCTAAATATTAATAATAATTTTCCGCTTCCAGTTTTAAAATATTACGCCCTTCTTAAATAGGAATTCTAAATAATACCTTGGCCTTCCTTGAGTTAATTTTTAAGCTTAACCTGTTATTTGATGTGTTCAACTTTCTCGATCGTGCTTGGAACTGTGTGTAGTGTGACGCAAATAGTATGGCAGCGTCGTCAAAGCCAAGGTGGCTTAGGGAAGCTCCACTGCTGTTATAACCTGTTTAGTCCAAAGTCTTACACAAAAAGTTATCACTGCTGCAAATAACCTTGGAGAAAGGTGCTAACGGCAGACCTGTGAAATACAGGACTTTCTTGGTAGCCTTTTAGGTAGGTTTAGGTCATTTTTAGGTAGCTTTCTAAGTAGCTTTTAGGTAGCTTTTTAAGCAATTTTCTAAGTAGCTTTCTTTTCTAGGTAGCGTTACATACTTCAGAAGATGAATTATTAAATACGAAAGTACTTAAGGAAATTACTGTCTTAAGCAATCCTTCCTTCGTGGTCTGACTTGTGTATATATATATATATATATATATATATATATATATATATATATATATATATATATATATATATATATATATATATATATATATATGCAGGATAACCACATGTGAAAAATAGAGAATGCTTAACGCGTTTTCGGCTAATTCAACTTCATCAGAGCAAAGTAGAATGAAGATCTTTGCTCTGATGAAGGCGAATTAGCCGAAAACGCGTTAAGCAGTCTCTATTTTTCACATGTATATATATATATATATATATATATATATATATATATATATATATATATATATATATATATATATATATATATATATATATATATATATATGACAGTGTCAGACCACGGAAGAAGAATTGAAACAGGAATTTCCTTAAGTACTTTGGTATATTAATACATCATCATTCCTTCTGACACACATCATTCCTTCTGAAGATGTATTAATATACGAAAGTACTTAAGGAAATTCCTGTTTTAATTCTTCCTCCGTGGTCTGACACTGTCACATTTTTCATCACGTGTTAATTTTCGTGATTTACACACACACACACACACACACACACACACACACACACACACACACACACACACACACACACACACACACATATATATATATATATATATATATATATATATATATATATACATATTATGTGTTGTTCCAGGTACTTTCTTATTGTTTCTTCTTTCTCTCTCCCTCTCTCTCTCTCCCTCTCCCTCTCTCCCTTTTCGATCGTAGCAAGTTTCAAGGGTGGTGTGGAGCTCTGCTACCCCCCCCATTAACTAGCTTTGTTCTAATCACTCTAAATTTGGTCACAATGAGCCTGGATGAGGTATTAAAATGCATACATGGAGGTTCACTAATGCATCATTGTCGGGAAGTAATTGCGGTTCATGATGAATAGCTGTGAAAATATACATTAAGCTTTTAGTGCTGTGAGTGTTGCGGTGTGTGTGTGTGTGTGTGTGTGTGTGTGTGTGTGTGTGTGTGTGTGTGTGTGTGTGTGTGTGTGTGTATGTGTGTGTGTGTGTGTGTGTACTCACCTAATTGTGCTTGCGGGGGTTGAGCTCTGGCTCTTTGGACCCGCATGTGTGTGTGTGTGTGTGTGTGTGTGTGTGTGTGTGTGTGTGTGTGTGTGTGTGTGTGTGTGTGTGTGTGTGTGTGTGTGTACTCACCTAATTGTGCTTGCGGGGGTTGAGCTCTGGCTCTTTGGTCCCGCATGTGTGTGTGTGTGTGTGTGTGTGTGTGTGTGTGTGTGTGTGTGTGTGTGTGTGTGTGTGTCTTTACTATTTGTGCCTGCAGAATCGAGCTATTAGCTCTTGGACCTCGCCTTTCTAGCAAATCTATGTTTTCTCTATTTTGTCAATTACGTATAATTTTCTCTAACACAGGCACACAAATCCCCAGGAAGCAGCCCGTAGCAGCTGCCTAACTCCCAGGTACCTATTTACTAGTAGGTGAATAGGCGCATCAGGGTCAAAGAAACTGTGTCCATTTGTTACAGCCTCCGCCGGGAATCGAACCCGGGTCCATAAGACTACGACCCCCAAGCACTGTGTGTGTGTGTGTGTGTGTGTGTGTGTGTGTGTGTGTGTCTGTGTGTTTATAGAAGTGTTTTCAGGGTTGAGCCTAAGCTCTTAAGCCCCAACTTTCAATCATTTAATCCTATTAACCTTCGATCTTCCAAAGAAATGATAACGAGAATCTATGATCAATGTTGTTGACGATGTTGGCTATGAGAACGAGAAAGACTAAAGATTTTTACTCCATTAAAACTAGATTGTGCTTGATTTACCATCACTTATTACCGTATACCTGCGCAGTTTAAGGGTTAAAGAAACAGAGAAAACTCACTATTATTACCATACTGAAATCAGCGTGTTAATTTTTTGTTATATATTATTTTCTCATAACAAATATATTTGTTATGAATATAAATGATATATTTTGTTATGAGTATGTTTCAGGTTTATACGTATTAATTTGAGTGTTTATTTGGTCTTGAGACTCGTACGAGTGTATGTTTGCTATGTCGCGAGACTGTCATGAGTGCTTGCTTCTTGCGTCATGAGGACGTGCTTCTTGCGTCATGAGGACGTGCTTCTTGCGTCGTGAGAACGACGTGCTTCTTGCGTCGTGAGGACGTGATTCTTGCGTCGTGAGGACGTGCTTCTTGCGTCGTGAGAACGTGCTTCTTGCGTCATGAGGACGTGCTTCTTGCGTCATGAGGACGTGCTTTTTGCGTCATGAGGACGTGTTTTTTTTGTGTCATGAGAATGCTCTTCTTGCCCCATGATACTGCCATGAGAATATATCTAGCATATTATTACATACTGAGGTCAATATACTCTGAGTATAACTTAGGAAATACACAAAAGAAAATTATAAACGCTAAGTACAGTTTGACTCCACATGGCTTTGACCATTTGACAAGAGACAAGATTCTCAGACATATCGAAGAGCCAGACATTGACACATCAACGAGCCAGACACAGACACATCAACAAGCCAGATACACACACAAACACATCAACGAACCAGACACAGAACACATCAACGAGCCAGACACAGAACACATCAACGAGCCAGATACACACCACATCAACGAACCAGACACAAACACATCAACGAGCCAAAACAACATTACCAACACAACTCGATTAATTTCTCCTCTCTGCCAAAGAAACAGGACTTGCGATGCACGTAAGAGAAGGAAATGCATCCATCGTGAATAATGTAAAGCCTGAGAAGCCGAGGGCTGAGCAGGATAGGGACCCCCATGGAGGAGGTGGCGGCGGGAAGACGGATAGGCAGGGTGCTGGGGATGAGGTGAGGCAGGTGGAGTGTTGTGAGGCGCGTGGGAGGTGTGGTGAGGTTGGTGGAGTGTTGTGAGGCGCGTGGGAGGTGTGGTGAGGGTGGTGGGAGTGTTGTGAGGGGTGTGGGAGGTGTGGTGAGGTTGGTGGAGTGTTGTGAGGGGTGTGGGAGGTGTGGTGAGGTTGGTGGAGTGTTGTGAGGGGCGTGGGAGGTGTGGTGAGGTTGGTGGAATGTTGTGAGGGGCGTGTGAGGTGTGGTGAGGCTGCTGGGAGTGTTGTGAGGGGTGTGGGAGGTATGGTGAGGCTGGTGGAGTGTTGTGAGGGGTGTGGGAGGTGTGGTGAGGCTGGTGGAGTGTTGTGAGGGGTGTGGGAGGCGTGGTGAAGATGCTGGGAGTGTTGTGAGGCGCGTGGGAGGTGAAGGAGGTGATTCTTATCTGATGCTGTGAGGGTTTCTAGTTAGGCCAAAAGAGTCGTCACGAACTGACGGCTGTAATAACCGTTGTGTGGACTAACTGCTGCTAGGGTGAGTCTGGCTCCGTCTTGCTCAGCGAACCTTGAGAAACTATGTCTCTTCTGAAGGAAGAGAAATGTTGATCATCAAAATGTAGAACACCTTATGAAGGAGG
>WNGS01163555.1:11328866-11331366 GCA_020271785.1 Procambarus virginalis
CGCGCGCGCGCGTACGTTTATATCCAAGAGGAGTACTATTAGTCTGAGATATTAGCGTAAAAGCCTCTGTATATGGCGGATATGGCCCGTATTCCTTGTTGGTCTGGGATAATGGGTCGTATATCGTCAACTACGTCATTACTGTCGTTAACACTTGTTAGGGACTTGCTCAAGACGGAGCCTGCCAACGCCGCCTCCTCGCTCCCCGGGATCTGCCATCATCAACATAGAGATTTGTAAACCTCAATATTTGTCTCGGATATTGCATTTGCTTAATATACATGCGAGTATGAGCCGCGCGCTTGTATGCGCGCACAAACATGTTTACAGGCATTGCAGCCTACATTTGCCTGAATTTACCTGAGAGCTACGATCTCCAATGGCCTCCACCCGGACAGGAAGATAACGGCTTGTTAAAGTTTCATATGTACATACAAACACTCATGGATCATTTCAAAAAAACACACGCGTAAACGCATATTGTATACACATACAAACGTATCAGTGATGTCTTTCAATACAGCACACAACCAGCTTTACATAAGGACCCGCTGCAACAGAAAACACATTGTGTATTGTTCATATGGACAATAGGACCGAATTAAAAGCAGAGAGCTTCTCTTTTTCAGATTTTTTATGAAGATTAAATTGAAATATGAAGAAAAGTGTTAGAACAACAGAGTCGAAGAGGATCCTGTGAGATCTAGTACAAGTCTCACGGTATTTGCAAGGTTGTAACATTTTATTTGCAATTGTAATTTATTTTTATCTATTTATCGATTAAGCCAAATGCTACAAGGACAAAGACTTGAGAAATCCTTTCTCTCTGAAATCCTAAATTTCCTGTTCGAAAATCTCCCGTCAAGATTGTTTAAATGCGTTAAAATCTTTGTTAACCAGACGAAATTTAACACCCGCTCATGACAGAGACTTCCCGCCGTACATCATAGTATACCGATGATATCTCGTCCCAAATAACATGCTTTCAACACACTGCAAAAATTCAATTAGACAGATGTTAAAAATAGAGTCAGGAGTTATTATGGTCCTGAGTCACGTTGATGAATATGAATCTCTTGTCAACGACAAAAGAAAACGAAACTCCTTGAAATGTTGCTATGCACAATGCGTGCAGTGTGCGCGTGTTCATCAGTGTGAACAGTGCGTGTTCATCATTATTACACTGTGCGTTCATCATTGTTGTACAGTGTGCGTTCATCACTGTTTCGTTTTTTCTTTCTTTGTGGTGCTAATAATTGGTCCTGTAGGTTCCACAGCCAAGGTGTGACTAGAGAGAGAGAGAGAGGGAGCCATGGGAAGGGAACTATCATAGGAGAAAGCACCCAGCCATTACGACTATATAGCACGTGGAAGGGGTGTGGATGATTTGGGATGGGACGGAGAGAGAAGGAATGATGCCCAACCACTTGGACGGTCGGGGATTGAACGCCGACCTGCATGAAGCGGGACCGTCGCTCTACCGTCCACCCCAAGTAGTTAGACAGAGCGAGAGAGAGAGAGACCGTATATGTAACTGTATCATTGTGGACAAGGGCTTGGGCCACGGATATATATTTACAAATGTAAATCACAGCCTTCAGACATAAAAGGCTAGCTGCAGGAGGCCCAATACAAAACATTTGAATATTTGACATTGGGTGTCTGGCAGATTCTAAATCATATATTAGGAGACTCCGCTTAGCCAGCAAGATGAGTTAATTATGGCTTAATGATTAGCAGGAGGCAGGTACGTTATCCGAAGTCCGAGTTTAAATCGTAAAATAACAAAGTTAAACAATTCACAAATACGTATGTGGCTCAAAACATGCGTCCAAGATCTTCTTGAAGACGATGTTTACAGTCCAGTTAAGTGTGTTTAAAACGATGTTGTGAAAGGCAAGTCAGAAAAGGCTGTGAACAGTCATAACAAATTTATGAAGTCCTAAACAAACAGAAGATTGTCTCTTGTTTTTTTTATGGACTAGTTCTCCCATTTGGGTGAATGTTGGTGAACTAGTTGCGTGCTTACAGCAGGCCGGTGGCGACGTGGGTGTGTGACTTACAATAGCTTGGACTGAGTTGGAAAGAGCACAACTCGCCTGTGGGAATCTAAATTAAAATTATTTGTTGTAATCATTCCGTGGTTTTTTTCTTTGGGGGATTTATACGTAAATCTGATTGTTAGTAAGCGTTCAATAAGTAGGTGTTCATTAGGTAAGTGTTCAATAAGTAAGTGTTCAATAAGTGAGCGTTCTATAAGTAAGCGTTCAATAAGTAAGCTTTCAATAAGTAAGCTTTCAGTAAGTAAGTTTTCAATAAGTAAGAGTTCAATAAGTAAGCGTTCAATAAATAAGCGTTCAATAGGTAAGCATTCAATAAGTAAGTGTTCAATAAGTAAGTGTTCAATAAATAAGTGTTCAATACGTAAGCGTTCAATAAGTAAGTGTTCAATAAGTAAGCATTCAATAAGTGTTCAATAAGTAAGCATTCAATAAGTAAG
>WNGS01163555.1:11336366-11338866 GCA_020271785.1 Procambarus virginalis
GCGGGGACGCTAAGCTCCGAAATCATCTCAAGATAACCTCAAAGGTACTACATTCTCTTCTGTCATTGTTTCTTGATGGTGTTTAGTTGTTGAAGAGAACCAAGACGAGCAAAGATAGCGGAAGGTCCCACGAAAACTTATAAATCTTTTAGACATGGTCAGACAAACAGTTATCGTACTAAAATGGTGATCAGTGCAAGACCGCTGTGGTGGAAACAGGAGTAAGGAGACCAGGGGCCAGGTTCACGAAAGCACTTACGAACGTGTACATCTTTGCTCAATCTTTGACGGCTTTGGTTACACTTTACAAGTATGAAAACTTCCCAATCAACTGTTGTTATTGTTACAAACAGCCTCCTGGTGCTTCGGAGCTCATTAACTGTTTAATAATTGGAAACAACCCAGCCAAAGATTGAGAAAAGATGTGCAGGTTCGTAAGTGCTTGCGTAAGTGCTTTCGTGAATCTGGCCCCAGAAGACGCGCAGTGAAAGGGATGAACTTACCAGAATCACAGACATGAAAGAACACATTTGCCTAAACATTACACCAAACCTCTCTACGGAGGAACACGTAAACATAATAACATCAGCAGCATGTGCTAAGTTAAAGAACATTAGTACAGACTTCAGGAGCCTAGACAAGCACCACCGATATGCTCCCAGACATTTGAAATACTCAATACATAGACGAAACTGAAACACGCAGCATATGTTGAACGGTACCGTAAGGAGATAACATGTTATCTTCTTGATACCTGCTTGATGGGGTTCTGGGAGTTCTTCTACTCCCTTAGACACTCATGTTAGCCTCAGGGAACTGTGAAAACACTTTTCCAGTGTAAGGGCAGTTCACAAATAAAGCCACTTACAAGTGAACAGTAGAGGATTCCTCAATAATTTCAGTTGCAATAATGACATGAAACAAAAGGAGCTCTTGTTCATAGCACTAGAAGACCAGCTGTTGGAAAGCTAGAACTCAAGATCCGGATTCACGAAGCAGTTACGCAAGCACTTACGAACCTGTACATCTTTTCTCGATCTTTGGCGGCTTTGTTTATAATTATTAAACAGTTAATGAGCTCCGAAGCACCAGGATGCTGTTTATAACAACAGTTGATTGGCAAGTTTTCATGCTTGTAAACTGTTTAATAAATGTAACCAAAGTCGTCGAAGATTGAGGAAAGATGTACTTGTTCGTAAGTACTTGCGTAACTAGTTTGTGAATCTGGCCTCAAGAGCTGAAGAACCGTCCGACATTGCTATACGACGTAGGAAGTGACAGGTAACAGGACACACTCTCACACTTTTTCCACCTTCAAAGATTTATTACCTTGCTAAACGTTTGGTAAATACCTGGATTAAACTTACGCCATTGTCAAGGTATTTAATAAGTTACTGTATTTACTTGCTGACCGACGTTATTGTAGCAATCTAAACTGGTTTTTGTATGTTTGTTTATGTTTGTGAACGAAGATACATGTCCAAATTTATCTAAAGACTTAAATAGATATTAAATATAAATTCATGTGTTTCTGTTTGCTTGGCGGACGAGTTGTAAATGTTTCTTCCGTCAGCGGGATGTAAATAATGAACCTTTAATAGTTACAAGTCTGCTCTCTTGCCCGCAACACCTGACAGGTGGGCCTAACACCTGTTGTATCGTGGGGTATTACGTATGTTTCAAGCAGTCTGTCACATGTTCACTCTCTAGTTGGTCTGTTCACTCAGTAGTTGGTCTGTTCACTCAGTAGTTGGTCTGTTCACTCAGTAGTTGGTCTGTTCACTCACTAGTTGGTCTGTTCACTCACTGGTTGGTCTGTTCACTCAGTAGTTGGTCTGTTCACTCACTAGTTGGTCTGTTCACTCACTGGTTGGTCTGTTCACTCAGTAGTTGGTCTGTTCACTCAGTAGTTGGTCTGTTCACTCAGTAGTTGGTCGGTTCACTCAGTAGTTGGTCTGTTCACTCAGTAGTTGGTCTGTTCACTCACTAGTTGGTCTGTTCACTCAGTAGTTGGTTTGTTCACTCACTAGTTGGTCTGTTCACTCACTGGTTGGTCTGTTCACTCAGTAGTTGGTCTGTTCACTCACTAGTTGGTCTGTTCACTCACTGGTTGGTCTGTTCACTCAGTAGTTGGTCAGTTCACTCACTAGTTGGTCTGTTCACTCAGTAGTTGGTCAGTTCACTCACTAGTTGGTCAGTTCACTCACTAGTTGGTCAGTTCACTCACTAGTTGGTCAGTTCACTCACTAGTTGGTCAGTTCACTCACTAGTTGGTCAGTTCACTCACTAGTTGGTCAGTTCACTCACTAGTTGGTCAGTTCACTCACTAGTTGGTCAGTTCACTCACTAGTTGGTCAGTTCACTCACTAGTTGGTCAGTTCACTCACTAGTTGGTCAGTTCGCTCACTAGTTGGTCTGTTCACTCACTAGTTATCGTCACTCATTAGTTGACATCTTCCCTTATTAGTTAGTAGGTTGACTCAATAGGTAACATGTACCC
>WNGS01163555.1:11374797-11390270 GCA_020271785.1 Procambarus virginalis
TAGGTCCCTATGCACTTATTTAATAATGCAATATGGACTATACGAATTTGCAAGGACGGGTTGATTCCCTAGACAGGCTTCATCTGACCATTGCTGCATAAAAATGGCACGAAGTGGTATAACCAACAATTCATTTTCGTGTCTTCTGTCGAGTCTGTCTTCCTCAGTACATTATCGACGGATACGAGAGGGCAGTGTGTGTGTGGTTCTTCATTACTGTAAATATTTGTAGGTATAATACATAATTATACACAACCAGACCAGAAATGTACATCAAAAAAAGCAAACATCTTAAAAATATAAGTATCCCTCACTAATTTGAGGAATACTTACCTCATAATGTACTGTTTCATGCATGATTACATAATAGTACAAATTATTACTATAAATTAAACACCTCTTCAGATGGAATGATTACGGTGACAATAACATATTCCTCTATGGTTTAGTCTCAGATACTTATGGCATTGGAAATCCGTCGTCCCCTGGTGATAACCATCGTGATAGCAAACTGGCAGGATGTGGACGTATCCTACCGGTCCTTCTGGTCTGGAATTATCATGAATCTGGATGTGATGATTTGTTGAGCTAGAGTTATTAGTAACCTTACCCCTCCTGTAAATTATTTTTCAGCATAGCATTAGGCTATAGTGATCATATGATAACATTTAGAGACCAACTGGCTGGCCAATATCCAGCCCTAAGGTGAGAGATTTATCTCGTCCTGTTTCACGTGAAGTGTAGCATGAATGCTGGAAGAAGAAGAGTTTAGGTCGTGAGTAGTGTTCCAATCTTTGTGCTCCGAGTTGGCAACTTGCCATGTGGGAGTCGAGTCACCTACCAAAAATTATATACCAGTTAAATTAAATGTCACGATCACGCCTGCGTTGAGGCGCAACAGAACCACGGCTCCGCTGACGAGGCAGTTTTAAACTACGAAAGTCTCCGCAGCGAGATTTTAGATTACTTTGTTGATCGTTTCAGTGCATATCCTGTTCATGTGAATACACGCACACTAAAATAAACACAAACACACAGCACACACACACACACACACACACACACACACACACCACACACCACACACAACACACACATACACACCCACAACTACACACACACAGCACCAGTTTGCATACACCAGTGATTGACAGTTGAGAGGCGGGACCAGAGAGCCAGAGCCTCAACCCCCGCAAGCACAACTAAGTGAATACAACTAGGTGAATACACGCATACACACACACACGCGCGCGCGCGCGTACGTTTATATCCAAGAGGAGTACTATTAGTCTGAGATATTTAGCGTAAAAAGCCTCTGTATATATGGCGGATATGGCCCGTATTCCTTGTTGGTCTGGGATAATGGGTCGTATATCGTCAACTACGTCATTACTGTCGTTAACACTTGTTAGGGACTTGCTCAAGACGGAGCCTGCCAACGCCGCCTCCTCGCTCCCCGGGATCTGCCATCATCAACATAGAGATTTGTAAACCTCAATATTTGTCTCGGATATTGCATTTGCTTAATATACATGCGAGTATGAGGCCGCGCTTGTATGCGCGCACAAACATGTTTACAGGCATTGCAGCCTACATTTGCCTGAATTTACCTGAGAGCTACGATCTCCAATGGCCTCCACCCGGACAGGAAGATAACGGCTTGTTAAAGTTTCATATGTACATACAAACACTCATGGATCATTTCACTCAAAAGCACGCGTAAACGCATATTGTATACACATACAAACGTATCAGTGATGTCTTTCAATACAGCACACAACCAGCTTTACATAAGGACCCGCTGCAACAGAAAACACATTGTGTATTGTTCATATGGACAATAGGACCGAATTAAAAAAGCAGAGAGCTTCTCTTTTTCAGATTTTTTATGAAGATTAAATTGATTAAATATGAAGAAAAGTGTTAGAACAACAGAGTCGAAGAGGATCCTGTGAGATCTAGTACAAGTCTCACGGTATTTGCAAGGTTGTAACATTTTATTTGCAATTGTAATTATATTTTTATCTATTTATCGATTAAGCCAAATGCTACAAGGACAAAGACTTGAGAAATCCTTTCTCTCTGAAATCCTAAATTTCCTGTTCGAAAATCTCCCGTCAAGATTGTTTAAAGATGCGTTAAAAATCTTTGTTAACCAGACGAAATTTAACACCCGCTCATGACAGAGACTTCCCGCCGTACATCATAGTATACCGATGATATCTCGTCCCAAATAACATGCTTTCAACACTGCAAAAATTCAATTAGACAGATGTTAAAAATAGAGTCAGGAGTTATTATGGTCCTGAGTGTCACGTTGATGAATATGAATCTCTTGTCAACGACAAAAGAAAAACGAAACTCTTGAAATGTTGCTATGCACAATGCGTGCAGTGTGCGCGTGTTCATCAGTGTTGAACAGTGCGTGTTCATCATTATTACACTGTGCGTTCATCATTGTTGTACAGTGTGCGTTCATCACTGTTTCGTTTTTTTCTTTCTTTGTGGTGCTAATAATTGGTCCTGTAGGTTCCACAGCCAAGGTGTGACTAGAGAGAGAGAGAGAGAGGGAGCCATGGGAAGGGAACTATCATAGGAGAAAGCACCCAGCCATTACGACTATATAGCACGTGGAAGGGGTGTGAGGATGATTTGGGATGGGACGGGAGAGAAAGGAATGATGCCCAACCACTTGGACGGTCGGGGATTGAACGCCGACCTGCATGAAGCGGGACCGTCGCTCTACCGTCCACCCCAAGTAGTTAGACAGAGCGAGAGAGAGAGAGAGACCGTATATGTAACTGTATCATTGTGGACAAGGGCTTGGGCCACGGATATATATTTACAAATGTAAATCACAGCCTTCAGACATAAAAGGCTAGCTGCAGGAGGCCCAATACAAAACATTTGAAATATTTGACATTGGGTGTCTGGCAGATTCTAAATCATATATTAGGAGACTCCGCTTAGCCAGCAAGATGAGTTAATTATGGCTTAATGATTAGCAGGAGGCAGGTACGTTATCCGAAGTCCGAGTTTAAATCGTAAAATAACAAAGTTAAACAATTCACAAATACGTATGTGGCTCAAAACATGCGTCCAAGATCTTCTTGAAGACGATGTTTACAGTCCAGTTAAGTGTGTTTAAAACGATGTTGTGAAAGGCAAGTCAGAAAAGGCTGTGAACAGTCATAACAAATTTATGAAGTCCTAAACAAACAGAAGATTGTCACTTGTTTTTTTTTATGGACTAGTTCTCCCATTTGGGTGAATGTTGGTGAACTAGTTGGGTGCTTACAGCAGGCCGGTGGCGACGTGGGTGTGTGACTTACAATAGCTTGGACTGAGTTGGAAAGAGCACAACTCGCCTGTGGGAATCTAAATTAAAATTATTTGTTGTAGTCATTCCGTGGGTTTTTTCTTTGGGGGATTTATACGTAAATCTGATTGTTAGTAAGCGTTCAATAAGTAGGTGTTCAATAAATAAGTGTTCAATACGTAAGCGTTCAATAAGTAAGTGTTCAATAAGTAAGCATTCAATAAGTGTTCAATAAGTAAGCATTCAATAAGTGTTCAATAAGTAAGTGTTCATTAAGTAGGCGTTCAGTAAGTAAGTGTTCAATAAGTAAGCGTTCAATATATGTGTTCAATAGGTAAGTGTTCAATAAGTAAGCGTTCAATATAAAAGTGTTCAATAGGAAAGTGTTCAATAAGTAAGCGTTCAATTAGTAAACGCAAGAGACCAGTTAGTATATACTCCAGCAGTCAACCCAAGAGACCGGACAGCAATGACTGATCAATATAAGGAAAACAAATAATATATGAGAAAATAGGCATTAGATGGATGGAAAATCAAGATTACTTTTGGAAGTGACACTGAACTGTTGAAGATTAATTTCAATTGTTAAAAATAATGATGAACTGTAGATTTTGCTGAACTGTAGAAGATTTTGTTCAATTGTAACAAAAAATTATGACCTGTAGAAGATTTTGTTGATTTGTGAAAAAATGTTGAACTAGAGAAGATTTTGTTGAACTATAGAAGTCAAGGTTCGTCTCGGAAAATAATTACCATACCCTACCTTCTTGAGTTTAACATTGCCTCAGTAGCTATCTTCATTCTCAGCAAGACCCTTTTCTCTAGGAACCCAGAAATTTACCTGCGGTGGGCATGACAATGTTCAGTTACCTGGGTGCAACTCACCTGCGTCAATAAAGGCGGGCTGCACATCCATCTTAAGCGATGCCTTTCACACCTTCGGACCTCTTAAAGAGTTTGTTTTCCTGCTCCCAGCTCCACACCCCACCTGAAGGACCATACCTCCATTTGCAGCTGCTCCGTGTGCATCGTGTCTTGTTGTTGCTGCTGCTGTTCCTCCTCCTGCTGCTTGGGCTGGACGGTAGAGTGGGCGGGGCGGGGAGGGGGGTCTCGCTTCATGCAGGTCGGCGTTCAATCCCCGACCGTCCAGGGGGTTGGGCACCATTCCTTTCCGCTCCCAGCCCCGTTCAAAATCCTTATCCTGACCCCTTTCTAGGGGTTATATAGTTTAATGGCTTGGCGCTTTCCTCTGATAATTCCCTCCCTCCCTCCTGCTATTGACGATGCAGCTGATGAGGCTTCTGCTGTTTTAAAAGCTGTTTTAGTTTATGCTGCTACTAATTAAGTTATGCTGCAGCTGCTTTGTTTATGCAGCATCCTACGTCGTTACTGCAGCGGCTAGTGCTCTTTTAATTGTTGGTACTAATACTGCAGTCTGTGTTGCTGCTGTTCTGCCATTGCTGATGCGGTTGCAGCCTATGTTGCTGTTAGTGATGATGCTAATGACTCGTCTGTTGATGCAACCCTGCTGCTGGTGCTGTTTGCAACCCTGCTGCTGGTGTTGTTTGCAACCCTGCTGCTGGTGCTGTTTGCAACCCTGCTGCTGGTGCTGTTTGCAACCCTGCTGCTGGTGCTGTTTGCAACCCTGCTGCTGGTGCTGTTTGCAACCCTGCTGCTGGTGCTGTTTGCAACCCTGCTGCTGGTGCTGTTTGCAACCCTGCTGCTGGTGCTGTTTGCAACCCTGCTGCTGGTGCTGTTTCAGCTGTTGTCATCACTTTCTTCTTCCTATTTCAAAGAAATATGTAGAAATTATATATATATATATATATATATATATATATATATATATATATATATATATATATACTGGGTTGTTTTTATATATATTTCTGGACGGTGTATTTAATTGTTGTCCGTGTGTGTGTGTGTGTGTGTGTGTGTGTGTGTGTGTGTGTGTGTGTGTGTGTGTGTGTGTGTGTGTGTGTGTGTGTGTGTGTGTGTGTCCGTGTGTGTGCGTGTGTGTGTGCAACTGTTGCTAACTACTATTTTTTTCTCCACAACACACACACACCCCAGGAAGCAGCCCGTGACAACTGACTAACTCCCC
Source organism: Procambarus virginalis (assembly GCA_020271785.1). Lineage (NCBI taxonomy): Eukaryota > Metazoa > Arthropoda > Malacostraca > Decapoda > Cambaridae > Procambarus > Procambarus virginalis. Next base: position 11,380,224 of record WNGS01163555.1, read on the forward strand.
GGGAACTATTTACTGCTAGGTAACAGGGGCATCAGGGTGAAAGAAACTCTGCCCATTGTTTCTCGCCGGCGCCCGGAATCGAACCCGCGAGCACAGGATCACGCGTCCAGAGTACTGTCTACTCAGCTACCGGCCCCCCCTGGGTGTGTGAGTGTGTGTTTTATATGACATGCCCAAGTTCGAGTCATCAATCATATAACTCGTTCATTCCCTGCTTTATCTCTCTAACACCTGCTTTACGTTCCTAACGCCTTCACCTTACTAACCTCCCATTGGGCAGATGTTACAGGTTAACCAACACGAACAACAATACACCGCGACACTATGAAGGACTAAAATAATCCCTCGGCCCACCCTGGTCATTAGTAGGCTGGTGTTGCATATATTAACCCGCACCCAAGATGCCTTGGGAAGAGGCGCCTGAATTCGTTATAATAATTCCAGGTGTACAATGACGAGAGAGACAGGCTGGCGTCGCCTACTCCAGCCACATGGAGGTGAGCAGGTGTACTCAGTCGCCTCCATGTGGCGACTGAGAATCTGTCTCCACGTACAGGACCTTATTTGTAAGGGGGGGGGAGACAGTTTGATCTGAAGATTCGCTGGAGGGAGTCGGTTCCTTATACGTTGGTTACACGTAGCTTGGAAGAATTAGTATTGGTGATGAAAGTCGCAGAGAAAGGGGGAAAAAAATGAGCGTATATATATATATATATATATATATATATATATATATTATATATATATATATATATATATATATATATATATATATATATATATATATATATATATATATATATATATATATATATATATATATATAATATATATATATATATATATATATATATATATATATATATATATATAAGCTTAAAATCATCCAAAGCATCCCCAGGGATCCCAGAGGATGCATTTGATGTTTTGAACAAATTTATTTAAAAATGTACAATGACTCACTGGAAAAGAAGGAAGATCAACCAGACGGCAAGAAAACTGCTAATGAAATCCTTATGTTTGAAACAGTTAATAGACAGGAAGAACTGGACAACAGACTTTACCAGTTACATGGGGAAAAATATTTGACTCCTGAATATTACGTTGTAATAAACGTAATTTATTACAACGTAAAACATGGCCTCACGGAAGGGTAATCATGTTATGCATAGATGCCTGATTTCTTAAGACAAACTTGAGAAACAAGCTGGAATATCTGGGAACGTATTGAGCTGTATGAGAAGATTTCCTGTTTAACAGGAAACACCGAGTAGTAGCAAGATTGGAGAGATTATAATGGAGGGGAAATAATAAGGGAATTGCTCCAGGGATCAATACTAGGGGGGGGGGAGCCCTGCACGCCTTTCCTCATGTATACACCAATGTCGTAATTGATAAAGATGGATCCTTCATATGTCAATGTTTGTCATTGTTGCGAAACTGGTGAGACACGTGAGAACACAAGAGGATTGCTGAATGTTCTTGGTGAATAGGTACAACCTGAAGACCAATGCCAAGCAGCCAGTTCGTCAACAAAATGGTTACTTGACATTAATCCAGACAAATGCAAGGTGATGACGACGGGAAGGCAAAATCTTTAATAACAAAATGACAATTATTTAGAAATAAACATAATTCCAAGACTAGCACCGGTGGCACACGTTAACAGGATAACATCAGTAGCGAATGCAAGGGTTTCAATCATTTAGCCACTGAAGGTTTCAGGACGTTTTACACTACATATGTTTGAGCTCTTTTGAATACGCACCTAAAATGACATTGTCAAAGTGAACGAAGCATAAATATATTCAGACGAGGAGTCACAATAACGTGGTTAAAATATGTTGACCAGACCACACACTAAAAAGTGAAGGGACAACGACGTTTTGGTCCGTCCTGGACCATTCTCAAGTCGATTGCGTCCTGGACCATTCTCACAATCGGTCTGCGGTCTGGTCAACATAAATATATTGTTCGAACATGGGGCACTTTCGACGCCCGCCACTGACCCCCCGAATGCAAGTACGGCAGGAGGAGGAGACTAGTTGACATGGGTAGAAGCTAGACACTTAGATGAGTCATAGGAATCTAGATATAGATGAGTCATAGGAATCTAGATATAGATGAGTCATAGGAAACTAGAAACTCAGGTGAGTCCTAGAGAGCAAGTTAAATGAGGTAGAGTCTGGAGGTAATCAAGGCTACCTCATTGTGTAGCTCCAAGTAAGTGGAGCTCACGTAGTTCACGTAGCGTGAAAAGTGACAAGTGGGTTGGGAACCTTTGCAATTGTTACCTGCGACGTGAAGGCGGGGCCCAAGATCGGAATCTTCAATTGCAAGCTCATATAGGTGAACACACACACACACACACACACACACACACACACACACACACACACACACACACACACACACACACACACACACACACACACACACACACAAATTGGGTGGGCATCTACTTAACCAATTCTAAACAGAGAGTAACATTATGTGGAGAGAAATCGGATACTTGGAATATCATTAATATAGTGTCACACGCATCAGGACTTATACCCTAGTTATTTCTAATTTATATAAATAATATTGCCGAGGCCTAAGGGGCCTGATAGCTGAGTGGACAGCGCTCGGGATTCGTTGTCCTAAGGTTCCGGGTTCGATCCCCGGTGGAGGAGGAAACAAATGGGCAGAGTTTCTTTCAGAATTTCTAGAGTTCACCTAGCAGTAAATAGGTACCAGGGAGTTAGACAGGTGCTTCCCGCGGCTTCCTGAGGATGTGTAACAAAAATGAGCCCTGGTCGAAGACCGGGCCGCGGGAACGCTAAGCTCCGAAATAATCTCAAGATAACCTCAAAGGTACTACATTCTCTTCTGTCATTGTTTCTTGATGGTGTTTAGTTGTTGAAGAGAACCAAGACGAGCAAAGATAGCGGAAGGTCCCACGAAAACTTATAAATCTTTAGATATGGTCAGACAAACAGTTATCGTACTAAAATGGTGATCAGTGCAAGACCGCTGTGGTGGAAACAGGAGTAAGGAGACCAGGGTCCAGATTCACGAATGCACTTACAAACGTGTACATCTTTGCTCAATCTTTGACGGCTTTGGTTACATTTATTAAACACTTTACAAGTATGAAAACTTCCCAATCAACTGTTGTTATTGTTACAAACAGCCTCCTGGTGCTTCGGAGCTCATTAACTGTTTAATAATTGGAAACAACCCAGCCAAAGATTGAGAAAAGATGTGCAGGTTCGTAAGTGCTTGCGTAAGTGCTTTCGTGAATCTGGCCCCAGAAGACGCGCAGTGAAAGGGATGAACTTACCAGAATCACAGACATGAAAGAACATATTTGCCTAAACATTACACCAAACCTCTCTACGGAGGAACACGTAAACATAATAACATCAGCAGCATGTGCTAAGCTAAAGAACATTAGTACAGACTTCAGGAACCTAGACAAGCACCACCGATATGCTCCCAGACATTTGAAATACTCAATACATAGACGAAACTGAAACACGCAGCACATGTTGAACGGTACCGTAAGGAGATAACATGTTATCTTCTTGATACCTGCTTGATGGGGTTCTGGGAGTTCTTCTACTCCCTTAGACACTCATGTTAGCCTCAGGGAACTGTGAAAACACTTTTCCAGTGTAAGGGCAGTTCACAAATAAAGCCACTTACAAGTGAACAGTAAGGGCAGTTCACAAATAAAGCCACTTACAAGTGAACAGTAAGGGCAGTTCACAAATAAAGCCACTTACAAGTGAACAGTAAGGGCAGTTCACAAATAAAGCCACTTACAAGTGAACAGTAAGGGCAGTTCACAAATAAAGCCACTTACAAGTAAACAGTAGAGGATTCCTCAATAATTTCAGTTGCAATAATGACATGAAACAAAAGGAGCTCTTGTTCATAGCACTAGAAGACCAGCTGTTGGAAAGCTAGAACTCAAGATCCGGATTCACGAAGCAGTTACGCAAGCACTTACGAACCTGTACATCTTTTCTCGATCTTTGGCGGCTTTGTTTATAATTATTAAACAGTTAATGAGCTCCGAAGCACCAGGATGCTGTTTATAACAACAGTTGATTGGCAAGTTTTCATGCTTGTAAACTGTTTAATAAATGTAACCAAAGTCGTCGAAGATTGAGGAAAGATGTACTTGTTCGTAAGTACTTGCGTAACTAGTTTGTGAATCTGGCCTCAAGAGCTGAAGAACCGTCCGACATTGCTATACGACGTAGGAAGTGACAGGTAACAGGACACACTCTCACACTTTTTCCACCTTCAAAGATTTATTACCTTGCTAAACGTTTGGTAAATACCTGGATTAAACTTGCGCCATTGTCAAGGTATTTAATAAGTTACTGTATTTACTTGCTGACCGACGTTATTGTAGCAATCTAAACTGGTTTTTGTATGTTTGTTTATGTTTGTGAACGAAGATACATGTCCAAATTTATCTAAAGACTTAAATAGATATTAAATATAAATTCATGTGTTTCTGTTTGCTTGGCGGACGAGTTGTAAATGTTTCTTCCGTCAGCGGGATGTAAATAATGAACCTTTAATAGTTACAAGTCTGCTCTCTTGCCCGCAACACCTGACAGGTGGGCCTAACACCTGTTGTATCGTGGGGTATTACGTATGTTTCAAGCAGTCTGTCACATGTTCACTCTCTAGTTGGTCTGTTCACTCAGTAGTTGGTCTGTTCACTCAGTAGTTGGTCTGTTCACTCAGTAGTTGGTCTGTTCACTCACTAGTTGGTCTGTTCACTCAGTAGTTGGTCTGTTCACTCAGTAGTTGGTCTGTTCACTCACTAGTTGGTCTGTTCACTCAGTAGTTGGTCTGTTCACTCACTAGTTGGTCTGTTCACTCACTGGTTGGTCTGTTCACTCAGTAGTTGGTCTGTTCACTCACTAGTTGGTCTGTTCACTCACTGGTTGGTCTGTTCACTCAGTAGTTGGTCAGTTCACTCACTAGTTGGTCTGTTCACTCAGTAGTTGGTCAGTTCACTCACTAGTTGGTCAGTTCACTCACTAGTTGGTCAGTTCACTCACTAGTTGGTCAGTTCACTCACTAGTTGGTCAGTTCACTCACTAGTTGGTCAGTTCACTCACTAGTTGGTCAGTTCACTCACTAGTTGGTCAGTTCACTCACTAGTTATCGTCACTCATTAGTTGACATCTTCCGTTATTAGTTAGTAGGTTGACTCAATAGGTAACATGTACCCTCACTAGTTCATGTCATAAGCCAATAAGGACAGCGTGTCTTCCAGTCCCCAGTGATGCTTACCAGACCTGGTCTCATCATGGTAAAAAAATAAATAAATAACATGCACTGTTACCACTAAATTTAACGCAGAAGCCTTGATAAGACAAGAAGTCTCGTTTCATGACTGCCGGCTGGAGGAATGTGTAAAGTGACTTTGAAATAGATCTTTATCTACGATCTCACATAATTAGAAACAGTTAAGATAGCTATCTATGAAAACGAGAGAAATATCATGACAATATTCAGCATATCTGATGAGACGTTGAAGAACTCGACGCTGTTGTAATGTAAGAACATAACAGAAGAATACAGTATAATCTGTATTGTATAAGCCACTTTTACACAAGAAACAATGCTATGCATGTTATGTTGCATGGCAATCTGTTCCATAATTCCACAAGCATATTTTCCAACCATTTATACGATGTAATTTTCTAAATCTGAACTCTTTCATTTTATATAATTTGTTCTGTGTTTATTTGGAATTTTAAGTACTCTTCTTTATATCATCTTGTTTTGCCTTCATATATGTGCCCCTTTTTTTGTATACCCTCTTGATTACCAAAACCACACATCAGGAAATGAATTAACGACGACGTTTCAGTCCGTCCTGGACCAATACGCGACTTGACGATGGTCCAGAACGGACCGAAACGTCGTCGTCCCTCCATCTTTTGATGTGTGGTTTGTTCATGATAGCTTTAGCCACGTTATTTTGACTCGTTGTCTTGATATCACCCTTAGTTATACCTTCATATATGTGCCCTCTTTGCTCTTTGCATTTATAGCGAATATAAATTAGACTTATTTAATCTCTCTTCATAAGAACATATGAGTAAATGAAATTGCAGAATGCCTATTAGATCATAGGAGGAAGCTCTTATTTAATGGAATAGAAACTTTTTTATTAATTATATATACAAGAGTTTTTACATCTTGTAAAGCCAAAAGCACTCATCGTGTTTGGGGCAGGACCGTGATCTTAATTTTCCCTGGAATACGATCCATCAAATTATTTACAACCCATTTGGTGTTCACAACCCAAATCTGTTCACCCATTCACTGATGGGTGAACAGAAGCGATCAGTTAAGGACTGGCGCAGAGTTAACCCTCCACGGCCAGGATTCAAACCCAGGCAAATCGCTCGCTAAGCGCGCGGCGAGTGTCTTACCCCTGCGCCACGGAGACTGTTATTCATGTATATATGTCTAACTTAATATTAAAATAATCCAGCGATCCCACTTCTATTATTATAATGTTGTTATTATAATAATAGAAGTTAATAACAACAAGATTATTATTGTTGTTATTAATAACAACAATAATAATGTTGTCTTCGTTCAGGTCTTTCCTGAATGTTAACTTTTCCAATTTATATAAATTGTTTTATGTTCTTTTTTGTTAGTTCTTTGTACTTCTCTTCGTCATAGTCAACTGTGTATTTCTCTTCATCGTTGTCAGAACTTAGTATCAGGGAGTTTTTATTGAAGAACTGAGAGTATAAGAGAGCTGTATGGTGATATATATATATATATATATATATATTATATATATATATATATATATATATATATTATATAGATATATATATATATATCACTAAGAACTCTTTGACCCGGCCAGGATTCGAACCCATGNGGAATAATCGGCCTAGTTAGACTTGTTTTGGTTTGTTAGTCAGTTTTGCTTCAAAATTAAAAAGCATTTTACGAATGTCAAATGGAATGTGCAAGAAAACTTGTAAAACAAATTCGTTCGTAAGAGTTTTGGTGTGTGTGTGTGTGTGTGTGTGTTGTGTGTGTGTGTGTGTGTGTGTGTGTGTGTGTGTGTGTGTGTGTGTGTGTGTACGTGTGCGTGTATTTATATCATTTAAATTTACCAAATCGTGTGCAAAGCGTTCTTTAAGATACACTTGATTTAAAATTACTATGCATTTTACATAAATTTGCATAATTTGTTCAAGTCTTATAAATCTGGGAATTAAAAAGAATATTACCAAATCTTACCATGTGTTCAGTTAAGTTCAGGCAACGTTCAGGATGACGTCACAACCGATCAGAAGATCTTGCTAATCATTCTAATAGTTCTCTTTCGCGGAACTTTGTACAAGAGCCGCTTATAACGTCCTGATAAGCTAACGTAACCCGCGGTTTATTAGTCCTGAAAATGTCAAGAAACTAAAAAAAACGTCGAGAAACTCACCAAATACGTCGAGAAACTCATCAAAAACGTCCAACAATTCGTCGAAAAGATTTGAATCAATACCCGGAGGGGGAGGGGGTGTGGGGTGGGGGTAAAAGGGGAGTTATATCAAGCTTGGTCCATCAGGTTCTCCAGACGTTGAGAAATAAGACTTTACTAACGTACCGGTGGAGTAAAGTGTTGAAATGATTAGTTATATTGCTTATATTAACCCGTCATGACAAAACAAACGTACTTTCCAAACTTCACAAGACGTTACCACCTTTGATCCTCCAAGGAAAAATGTCTGAGCCTGCGTGAAACTATTCCCGTCTAAGGAAGTATCAAAAGGCGCCTTTTGATAGTTCAGTGGGTGTAGAGGTCAGAGGTCATTCAGTGGGTGTAGAGGTCAATGGTCATTCAGTGAGTGTAGGGGTGGCTCAGTGGGTCCACTCACCTAGTTGTACTCACCTAGTTGTGCGTGCGGGGGTTGAGCGCTGGCTCTTTGGTCCCGCCTCTCAACTGTCAATCAACTGGTGTACAGATTCCTGAGCCTACTGGGCTCTATCATATCTTCATTTTAAACTGTGTATGGAGTCTGCCTCCACCACATCACTGCCTAATGCATTCCATCTATTAACTACTCTGACTCTTAAAAAGTTTTTTCTAACGTCCCTGTGGCTCATTTGGGTACTCAGTTTCCACCTGTGTCTCGTTGTTTGCGTACCACTCGTGTTAAACAGTTTATCCTTATCTATCCTGTCAATTCCTCTGAGAATTTTGTAGGTAAGGATCATATCTCCCTTTACTCTTCTGTCTTCCAGTGTCATGAGGTGCATTTCACGCAGCCGTTCCTCGTAGCCCATGCCTCTTAGTGCTGGGACTAGCCTAGGGGCATACCTCTGAACTTTTCCAGCTTTGTCTTGTGCTTGAAAGTACGGGCTCCATGCTGGGGCCGCGTACTCCAGGGTTGGTCTTACATACGTGGTATACAAGGTTCTGAATGATTCCTTACACAGGTTCCTGAAGGCAGTTCTGATGTTGACCAGCCTTGCATACGCCGCAGATGTTATTCTTTTTATGTGGGCTTCTGGAGACAGGTTTGGCGTGATATCAACTTCTATATCTTTCTCTCTGTCAGTCTCTTGAAAGACTTCATCTCCCATTCGGTATCCTCTGTCTGGCCTCCTGTTTCCACCGTCTAGTTTCATTACCTTACATTTACTCGGGTTGAACTTTAGTAGCCATTTGTTGGACCATACATTCAGTTTGTCTAGGTTATCTTGTAGCCTCATACTATCTTCCTCTGTCTTAATCCTCCTCATAATTTGGGCATCATCAGCAAACAATGAGAGGAACGAGTCTATACCCTCTGGTAGATCATTTACATATATCAGAAACAGAATAGGTCTAAGGACTGAACCATGCGGGACTCCACTGGTGACGCCTTGCCAATCTGAGACCTCACCCTTTACAGTGACTCACTGTCTTCTGTCGATTAGGTACTCCCTTATCCAATGAAGTATCTACCCTTTCACTCTTCCTGCATCTTCAGCTCTTGCACTAGTCTCTGGTGTCGTACTGTATCAAAGGCTTTCTGGCAATCCAAAAAATGCCTTCTGCCCACCCCCCTCTCTTTCCTGATTTGTGTTGCCTGGTAGAATTCTATTAATCCTGTGAAGCAGGACTTGCCATCCCTGAACTCATGTTGATATGTAGGGGTCGCTCAGTGGGTGTAGGGGTCGCTCAGTGGGTGTAGGGGTCGCTCAGTGGGTGTAGGGGTCGCTCAGTGGGTGTAGGGGTCGCTCAGTGAGTGTAGGGGTCGCTCAGTGGGTGTAGGGGTCGCTCAGTGGGTGTAGGGGTCGCTCAGTGGGTGTAGGGGTCGCTCAGTGAGTGTAGGGGTCGCTCAGTGGGTGTAGGGGTCGCTCAGTGGTGTAGGGGTCGCTCAGTGAGTGTAGGGGTCGCTCAGTGGGTGTAGGGGTCGCTCAGTGGGTGTAGGGGTCGCTCAGTGGGTGTAGGGGTCGCTCAGTGAGTGTAGGGGTCGCTCAGTGGGTGTAGGGGTCGCTCAGTGGGTGTAGGGGTCGCTCAGTGAGTGTAGGGGTCGCTCAGTGGGTATAAGGGTCGCTCAGTGATGTAGGGGTCGCTCAGTGAGTGTAGGGGTCGCTCAGTGGGGGTAGGGGTCGCTCAGTGGGTGTAGGGGTCGCTCAGTGGGTCTTGGCGTGAAAACACACAGTCAAGTGAAGAGATGATCATGGGGGGGGACGCTGAGATCCCAGAAGGTCAGGAGGGAGGCCAAGGAACGTCAGGCAAGAGACAAGGAGAAGGCCAAAAAATCGTGTGATGTCACCAGTATGACCACGGTTCAGTGTCCGGGTAGGGCCAGGATACTGAAACAACAGTACGGGGACAGCTAAATGGATCAAATGGAGCTTCCAAACCTCATCCAATGTGCAGAACAGAGGCTGAAAGAACAGACTTGAACGCTAAGTAAATCGATCATCCAGACCTCATTTGGTGGAGCAGAGCGCAGGACGCTGATGAGTCGCATCATCCCCGTCCTTATGTGCAACATTGCATATAAT
>WNGS01163555.1:11392061-11471737 GCA_020271785.1 Procambarus virginalis
CTCTCTCTCTCAGGTGGATGCTAAGCAAATGGCTTGAGACTCTCGTTAACAGACTTAGAGCTTTCCCAAGCCATTGTTCATTTTAAGCCATACCTACTAATTTTCTCTGGAACACGACCTGTGAATCAGGTTGTAACCAGGTACCTGGTTACTGTTAGGTGACCAAGGGCGAACAGTTAAAGTTCAGCGCCCAGTTCACCTTATGACTTTGGTTACTCTTAATCACCATCGCCTGTGTCCCTCATTCCTCCTCACCTTCTGAGCTCCTCTCTTTTCCACTTTATCTTATTCTCATATATCTTAATAAATCCTCCTTGGCCCCCCTCAAAAGAAAAATAGAAGTTTCACGAGGACAAGCAAGAAAGAGACCCTTGACACATTCTTGCACCTCAGGAATGACTGTCAAGGCTTCCCGGCCGACAGTCAGCGGTGGCTGGCGGCTGGACCCAACTCGCTTACCATAAATAATATCAGTTGACAGGTCCCTCTGGTGCTGTACCCTCATAGGCTCGATAGCGGCCCTCGGGAGCGTGTTGTGTATTGTATCAACGTTTGCAATCGTTGTTCCTTTAATTGAATCGGGGGTTTTTGCCTCTAGAAAGGAGTTGTATGGCACAAGTGTGAGAGTATAGTATGCATGTATGTATGTATGTATGTATGTATGTATGTATGCGGGCTTTGAATGAGTGACTGTAGGTATGTGTGCGTGTAAATTATAACAAATAATATTTGCTAGGAATCACTAGGATCAGCAAAGACTCGGACGCGAGCCCGAGTGACACGACGCTGCCGTCACACCAAGCATGCCAGGGAAGTGCTCACCCTCCTGATAGAGCTCAAGCTCTCCTTGATGTTATGAAGATTTAACGGAAGATTGTCTAGAACGTCGGGATGCTCTGCTCTGTAGTACAGAGTTAGTGCTCTGCTGTGTGGTACAGAATTACTGCTCTCCTGTGTGATATAGTTGTTCACAGTCTTCTGTAACTGTACAGGATACAGTTATATATATCTTCCCGAGAGAGAGTGAGAGTGAGTGAGAGAGAGAGAGAGAGTGAGAGTGAGAGTGAGAATGAGTGAGAGAGAGAGAGAGAGAGAGAGAGAGAGAGAGAGAGAGAGAATCCACCGTGACGGGAGGGAGGGAGGGAGGGATACCATTGGTCTATACGTCTGTGTGTGTGTGTGAGAGTAGTAAGTTGGCCATGAATTGAATAGGGAAAACCCGGTGTTGGTACAACTGCTGCCATAGGGAGAGGGAGGACCGACATCAATGGGCAGCGGACACTGTTAGTGTAAGGCCGGCTCGGCTACAAGAACTGGGGCGAGGGGTTACCGCCAGTTGAACATTTGACAGAGGTGGTGACTCCACAAATCGAGACGTGAATGCAAATCAAGGATGAGACAGACAGACAGATAGACAGACAGGCAGACAGGCAGCAATGTGGTATTTGATTACTTATTTTACTTTGAGCCAGAAAACTGTGCTGAATCAATAAACCGCTTTTGAGTTGAATTCTTGGCAATATATCTAAGCTCACGCACTACACTAGAGACGATAAAGTTGTTAGAATGTTGGAAAGTGAGCAATGCATTCGACCGCTGGCCGTGAGCTTAACCTTCGTTAAACTAGGAAGTTGGTCAGGTAAAATAAGCATAGGCGTTAGACAGTGTAAATAGCACCTAGGCGTTAGATGGTGTAAGTAGCACCTAGGCGTTAGATGGTGTAAGTAGCACCTAGGCGTTAGACAGTGTAAATAGCACCTAGGCGTTAGATGGTGTAAGTAGCACCTAGGCGTTAGAGAATGTAATTAGCACATAGGCGTTAGACAGTGTAAGTAGCACCTAGGCGTTAGATGGTGTAATTAGCACCTAGGTGTTAGACAGTGTAAGTAGCACCTAGGCGTTAGACAGTGTAATTAGCACATAGGCGTTAGACAATGTAATTAGCACATAGGCGTTAGACAATGTAATTAGCACATAGGCGTTAGACAGTGTAAGTAGCACCTAGGTGTTAGGCATTGTAATTAGCACCTAGGTGTTAGACAGTGTAAGTAGCACCTAGGCGTTAGACAGTGTAAGTAGCACCTAGGTGTTAGACAGTGTAAGTAGCACCTAGGCGTTAGACAATGTAATTAGCACATAGGCGTTAGACAGTGTAAGTAGCACCTAGGCGTTAGACAGTGTAAGTAGCACCTAGGCGTTAGACAGTGTAAGTAGCACCTAGGCGTTAGACAGTGTATGTAGCACCTAGGCGTTAGACAGTGTAAGTAGCACCTAGGTGTTAGACAGTGTAAGTAGCACCTAGGTGTTAGACAGTGTAAGTAGCACCTAGGCGTTAGACAGTGTAAGTAGCACCTAGGCGTTAGACAATGTAATTAGCACCTAGGCGTTAGACAGTGTAAGTAGCACATAGGCGTTAGACAGTGTAAGTAGCACCTAGGCGTTAGACAAAAGTTCCATCATTACCACTACTGCTACGGCTCATATGTGCTGTGATACAAATTATTACAGTGAAGTACAAAGAGCGTTCATCATACGTATTATTCGACAAATATATATTTGGTGATTATTAGTTTAGAGTGTTAAAACCACCAGTTGATCAGACGACTCTTTTTTAAATTCATCAAGTGAAATATACAACTCAACATATTATAAGAGTATCACAGAGAGTATAACAGCGTATAACCCGTTATATAAATGACGGGTTAACTGTCTAATTTGTATTTTAATTTTGTAGACGCACTCTTGGGACTATCGTGGGACTACTCACTGATCGATCAAAGCCTTGGAGGCGAGGAAGGTGAATGAGAGCAGCGGTGGTGTAAGCGCTCTTGGGCCCTTAACCCGCTCTTGGGCCCTTACCCGGCTCTTGGCCCGTCTGGGGGGGACCCTACACCGCATTCAGGGAACCTCAGTAGAGTCGCGGTGACGTTTATTGACGTTCTGTGTCGACACTTTATTGAATTAGGCAAGAAGGTATACATTTGAGTCGCGTTGAATTGCCATCAGGTCACCTTTAGTTGAGGGATTTATCGTGAAGAGTTCAAGCCATAGCGAGAATATCTCGACTTCCTTGTTTGAATTTAGTGCAAAGCGTCAGTTTGTCGTGATTTAATTGGTGGTGAAATTTTTATTGAAGAGTACGTGGTCAGCGTGGTCATAATATTTATTGTGTCACGTGTTAATTTCTTAGTGACTTACTCACGCACGCACGCAAGCACGCACGCACGCACGCACGCATGCACACACACACACACACACACACACACACACACACACACACCACACACACACACACACACACACACACACACACACACACTGGGGGGCCTCGCGGCTGAGTTGCCAGCACTCTGGGGTCGTAGTCCTAAGGGCAAAGACGACATTCATCTCTTTCCAGTCGTTCCGTTTGGTGTCGAGAAAATTGTTCATTATTATTCTTAATATCTTTATTGACAAATTACAATTTTGTAATTTTAATTACAATTTTGCCTAATCTGAGGATTTCAATTAAGTCTTATTAAAGTGAGGATAATGCTGGTATTCGCTGTCACGCAAGACAGAGGGTCATACACAAGACAATAGGTCTAAACTATAGATTGAAGCACATATATATATATCATGATTAAAATCAATGTTTTACTGCATGAATATGTAAAAACTTTCTGTTGCACACTGCCACACAAGGGCAGGGATGGGAACTGTTCAAGTGCAGGTTGGCGGTCTTGTTGCTTTTCTAGTAAATGGTAAATTATCTCTTCTGTTTAATGAGAATAGGGATGACGTTTGTGTCTTATTATATCTTTCAAGACTCCTCCGACTTGTGCGATATTGAATAGAAGTTCCCGTAAAAATGTTTTAATAAGTGCAATAGGTTCTGGCGTATTGACCCTATTATCAGAGGTAGCAAAGTGGTTCGCCTCTTTTTTTTTTTTTTTCATGACCTCTTCTAAATCACTGTGGGAGTATCCAGTGATAACAAGGACTTACTTTATTGAGTTCCTCTTCAACCTGTCGAGCTGAGCAGTGTGCGAGAGCTTTGTATGTTTTTTATTTTCTAGTCATATTTTTATCCAAAAACCCATTATTGAGACTTACTATTACTATCACATATTTTATAGTTTAGATGAAAGGTTCAATTATGTGTACACAATTTTCATAATCATATTATACAAAGAACCAAAAAAAATGCCACTTGAAAATAACTACAAGACAACGGAGAACAGGAAGTCGACAAATTGCTTTTGAGACATTAATGTTAGCAGGGAGGAAGGCGTGAGGTAGTGAGTGGCGTGCTGGCGCTCCACCTGCTGAGTGATCACGCTCGCTGACGAGGAGATGGACGCAGTGATGAGTATGACGGTGCAACGAGACACACAGATGAGTATGACAGTGCAACGAGACACACAGATGAGTATGACAGTGCAACGAGACACACAGATGAGTATGACGGTGCAACGAGACACACAGATGAGTATGACAGTGCAACGAGACACACAGATGAGTATGACGGTGCAACGAGACACGTTATTTGAGAGTGCAGTGACACTAGTAACATGTTGCCGGGTGAGTATGAGGCAGGATACGAGCACTCGGGCCAGTATGAGGCAGGATAAGAGCACTCAGGCCAGTATGAAGCAGGATACGAGCACTCGGGCCAGTATGAGGCAGGATAAGAGCACTCAGGCCAGTATGAAGCAGGATACGAGCACTCGGGCCAGTATGAGGCAGGATAAGAGCACTCAGGCCAGTATGAAGCAGGATACGAGCACTCGGGCCAGTATGAGGCAGGATACGAGCACTCGGGCCAGCGTCAACAAGGCTCCGGACAAAGGAAGAAAATGGGAGGCGTTAAAAACAGTAAATCGTCAAGGTACTCAATTTTTTTTTAACTTTTTTTGTGGTTTTGTTTTTATTTCGTAACATTTTTAAGTGCGGGACGCGACAGGTAGTTTTGGATGGAAGTGAAGCGAGCATTTGCGTAGACTGTTTTCTCCAGCTGTAATGGTCCAAACACTTGGGCTGGACGGTAGAGCAACGGTCTGGGTTCATGCAGGTCGCCGTTCAATCCCCGACCGTCCAAGTGGTTGGGCACCATTCCTTTCCCCCGTCACATCCCAAATCCTTATCCTGACCCCTTCCCAGTGCTATATAGTCGTAATGGCTTGGCGCTTTTCACTGATAGTTTCCTTCCTACCTTCCTTCCGGCTGTAATGTGCAATCTGGACTTAATTGATCTTAATCTACGTAGCGTTTGTATAGAAGTTTAGACTTAAATAATGTTTCCACCACTTGGAGTGGACTCAACGGGTTGTTGGTGCTCTTGAACTGCGACACCAGTGATGGCGCCTGACACCTGAGTGAACAGCGCTTCGGATTCGTAGTCCCGAGATTCCGGGTTCGATCCCCGGCCCGGTGGAGGCGGAGATAAATGGGCAAAATGTTCCTTTCACTGATGCCCGTGTTACCTAGCAGTAAATGGGTGCTGGGAGTTAGACAGCTGCTACTGGCTGCTTCCTGTGGGGTGTGTAAGAAAAAGGAGGCCTGGTCGAGGACCGGGCCGCTGGGACGCTAAGCCCCGAAATCATCTCAAGATAACCTCAAGAAGATGGGGGTCAAGTTGTCCTTCTGTTTGCACGCTAACCTTACCAGAGAGCTTCCTTCGCTGGCTCCAGCTGCTGCTTCTATCAGAATGTCCCTCGTTTGATATGCGTTTCGGGTTAATGGAACATCAGACGTTCAGTAACTGATGCCTCAACATTTGAAAAGCCATACACGCGGGGGATCACAGTCTGTGACTGATGCTTGCGAATATATTTGTGGCTGATGATAACTGGTAGTTTAGCGGTTGTTACTACGTAGTAACTAGAGCTGCATGTCACGATTACCTTGATGAATGAGCGGTAGTTGTGTGGGTGATAACGACCCTTGGCCCCCACCCCCCGCACCAAGGAGCTCCGCCTTCCTTGGCGCTAATATGACCCGGTTCAGTCCTCTTCGTGATAACAAAGGAAACTGACAGCCTCCAGCAGTATCTGAGACGGAGTTGGACTCCTCCTCTTCCTCCTCCAGTGTATAGCTCCTCCCCTCGTTCCTTATCTTGCCCCTCCTCTTCCTGTTAATCTTGCTCCTCCTCCTTCTCCTCCTCCTCTTGCTAATTTCCCCTCCCCCTCACCCACGTTCTCCTTCGCTTCCTTATACTTCTGCTCCTCCCCTTCCGGACGTTTCCACATATTTTGCCCCTTCTTTTTAATCTGCTTGTTGCTTGTTGTCTCTCTCCCTCATATCTCCACTCGTGCGCCTCATTCTGCGTCTCTTCTTACTACCGTTGTTTGTCTTTTTGCTTCTCTTTGTCATCTTACTGTTCTTCTCCGTTCAATTATACATCCCATTCCGACGGTTTTTACTCCTTACCACTGCTCTTGTTCTCTGTTTTTGCCCTTATTCCTTCTTCTTCTTCTTTCGGTCCACTCTTTAATCTTTGTTGTCCTCTAGTTCCTCCTCCTTTATCATACTCTTGCTAATCTTAGTGCCTCGTAGTTTTGTGTTATTGTTTCATCTGTCTTTCTCCCATTCTTCCAAATTTTACTCTTTCTCCTTGTAGTTTTGAACCCTTCCTCCTCCTACTTATCTTATTGCTCCGCTTTTTCCATCTTTCAAATTTTTTGCACTTGTTATTCTTCTTCTTCTTTTTCTTGCTTTTATGTACCTTCGTTTTATTTTACTTTTATTGAGTGTGTTCTCTTCCATTTGAGTAGTTATTATTACTGCTCTATTGCTGTTTCTGTTCCGATTTTTTCCTCTTTATTCATTTTTTCTCCTTTGTCATTTAGGTGTTTTTTTCATATATATCTTCTCTTCTCTCTTTTCTTCTTCATTCTGCTGCTCCTCCTCTGTCTTTTCCTCTTCCTTATGCACCTCCTCTGTCTTTCCCCTTTCCTCTTCTTTCTCACCTTTATCATTTTCTTTTTCTCTTTCTCCTTCTGCTCCTCTTCTGTATTACTCTCTTCTCCTTTTTTTCAATAAGTCTGGTGCTGATCATCCTCTCCTTCCACCGTTTCTTGTCAGCCTCTTCTGCTTCTTCTCCTTCCGCAAGTACTGTGGTTCAGTCTTGATCCAGCTCGAGCTGCTGCTACATCGATCAGTTGCAAATGTTGCTGCTCCTGTTTCAATGGCCTATGTTGTCACTGCTGTTGATGCTGCAGTTGAAAAGGTGGCTGGTGCTGCAGCTTCTGCTGCCTTGTATGTTCACTAGCACGTATACATGGGTGGGAAGGTTCTATGCTTCACCCCACCTACCATAACACACAAGGGTCCTGAGGAGGGACCAAAGAGCCAGAGCTCAACCCCCGCAAGAACAATTAGGTGAGTACAAGGGTCCTGAGTATCCTATCGTCGGCGGTGAGGTTTAGTCTGCGGTTACAACATGAAGTAAGTTTAAATTAGACACCGGTAAGTTTAACTAGTTATACATTCTCTGATGGTTAGTGATAAAACCTGTTTTGAGGTGATTGGAGCTCAGAATGCACCTATGTCGCATTTACAAGTGCACTACGAAAATAAATCTACTTTCAACAGGAATGACACATTTACAATCGCCCTTCAGACCTCAAAGATTCCCTCCCGTTGGTGTCTATGATGTGTTGCTATGTCTCCTGTTGGTGTGCATGATGTGTTGCTATGTCTCCCGTTGGTGTGCATGTGTTGTTGCTATGTCTCCCGTTGGTGTGTTCATGGTGTGTTGCTATGTCTCCCGTTGGGTGTGCATATATGTTGCTATGTCTCCCGTTGGTGTGCATGATGTGTTGCTATGTCTCCCGTTGGTGTGCCGATATGTTGCTCGTCACAGATACTCAGACACTTCTTCATCAGAGGCTATTCTCTCTTTGCCAATAAGAACATTCTGATAAAGAACAGCTTAAGAATGAGTGATGGGGTACAAGGACCCGTCGAGTCTGGCCTCAAGGATAATACATGTCACCGTGAATCATCCTGATTGAGATATTGATCTCATTAGGAAAATATTATATCCCCGCGAGATGGTGTGTTGATGACCAGCTTACGGTCAATGGCGGTAGTTGCTACTCTCTGTTACATGTACTTTGACCCCTAACTCGGGGTCAGACCTCCAACATCCACTACGGGCTCACCATAGCCCGTGCTGCTTGGAGCTTCTTGTTCCAGGTAGCGAATCTTTAACAACAACAACAACGTCAGACCCAGTGAGTCTGACCCCGACTTAGGTCTTGGAAGTGTCCAAGCTAATCTTGGAACTATGTATGGTCGAGGCTTGTCCTGGAACTATGTATGGTCGAGGCTTGTCCTGGAACTATGTATGGTCGAGGCTTGTCCTGGAACTATGTATGGTCGAGGCTTGTCCTGGAACTATGTATGGTCGAGGCTTTGTCCTGGAATTATGTATGGTCGAGGCTTGTCCTGGAACTATGTATGGTCGAGGCTTGTCCTGGACTATGTATGGTCGAGGCTTGTCCTGGAACTATGTATGGTCGAGGCTTGTCCTGGAACTATGTATGGTCGAGGCTTGTCCTGGACTATGTATAACCCAAGGGGTCTATGTTTCTGACGTAAATGTATCTATGTATGTTAGATTAGCATTTTAACAGCACCACAATCACTGACTGTGGCTGTTGTTCAATAAATCAGTGAACTGTATGATGTACAAGAGAGTTCATCTAACCCTGTCCTGGAGGACAGTGGAAATGTACGTGTGGTCACCATTGTAAATGTGTAACCACGTCTGTGGTACAAAAAAAAACATTCATTATACTTACTAAAAATAATAAATAAAAAATACAACTTATTAAATACATTCATTATATGATAATTATATTATATAAGTTCGTTACATAATTATATTATATACATTGTTACATAATTTATATACTTCATTATACAGCATATATAAAAAAAATTGAGTACGTACTATTAAAGAAAGTTAATTTATTTTTGCTACCTGGGTGACGTGGGCATATACACATGGGGAGGAACAACATATTCTCCAGGTACTCTAANCAAGGGCTGTGACGAAGGTTTGAACCTACGTCCGAGATCTTCGTGTTATTTATTGTTTATATATTTATTTAAATTTATATAAATATTTAGTGTTATTGCTTTAACATAGAGACATGGTCATTTTTTAATATAGGGACATTGATATTTCTAACACAGGTACATTGGCATTTTTTTTTAAGACATAGGTACTTTGGCAGTCATTTCAGCTTGACTTCAGCCGGCACTAAAGTCCACGGTTCCTGCACGGAAAGTTTCGTCAGTATTGTAACCATACCGAACAGTAAGGTAACTGTTAGGTAACAGTAAGGTAATACTGTAAGGTAACAGGATGTACCAATACCTCCTGAACTATGGTTACTGTATCATTTTTAACGTTGTAATTGTGTTAATAATTTGTGAATGTTGGAACTTGCACTACTTTTGTTTTTTTGTTCTACACAGTCGACCCGACACATAAAAATTGCTGTTGTTTAGGGAAAGTAAAAACACCACAATATTGACGCTTCTTGAGACTAACGAGTATCGGCTCCAGTAGGCCTAGGTTTGGACGCTTTTGCTTAAGCAAAACCAAGGAAATTAGTTTTTATGGAGAGCGAGAACGGGCTCACCAAACAGCACAAACAATCCATGGAAGCAACACAAACACACGAGTATGTTGCGTGTTGCGGTCTCAGTCAACAGCCGTAGGAACCAGTCTCTGTGCTGACGCAAATTGCTACAAGGGAAGGACAGCCAAGCAGAGGAGGAGGAGGAGGATACCTAATCCTTCTCAAGATGTGTACCTCTCTTCTCGGTGTATACTAAGAGTTTACTTTAGTCCCAGACTATGTTTTGGAAAAAAGGTATACTTGGTGGTTGGCCAGTGAGCTATTGTGGTGGTCTTAATCACCCTCTAGAGATTGGCAGGCAAATTGTAACCAAATTGATTGTAACCAAAGCCCCCAATCCAAAACAGCCAGGCTCAGTCTACGGCTTGTTTACATAGTGAGTGATGTGGGACGCTCTACCATGGCGACTGATGTGGGACGCTCTACCATGGTGACTGATGTGGGACGCTCTACCATGGTGACTGATGTGGGAAGCTCTACCATGGTGACTGATGTGGGACGCTCTACCATGGTGACTGATGTGGGACGCTCTACCATGGTGACTGATGTGGGACGCTCTACCATGGTGACTGATGTGGGAAGCTCTACCATGGCGACTGATGTAAGAAGCTCTACCATGGTGACTGATGTGGGACGCTCTACCATGGTGACTGATGTGGGACGCTCTACCATGGTGACTGATGTGGGACGCTCTACCATGGTGACTGATGTGGGAAGCTCTACCATGGCGACTGATGTAAGAAGCTCTACCATGGTGACTGATGTGGGACGCTCTACCATGGTGACTGATGTGGGACGCTCTACCATGGTGACTGATGTGGGACGCTCTACCATGGTGACTGATGTGGGAAGCTCTACCATGGCGACTGATGTAAGAAGCTCTACCATGGCGATTGATGTGGCAAGCTCTATCATAACGACTGATGTGGCAAGCTCTACCATGGCGACTGGTGTGGCAAGCTCTACCATGACGACTGGTGTGGCAAGCTCTACCATGACGACTGATGTGGCAAGCTCTACCATGGCGACTGGTGTGGCAAGCTCTACCATGACGACTGATGTGGCAAGCTCTACCATGGCGACTGATGTAAGAAGCTCTACCATGGCGACTGATGTGGGAAGCTCTACCATGGCGACTGATGTAAGAAGCTCTACCTTGGCGACTGATGTGGGAAGCTCTACCATGGCGACTGATGTGGGAAGCTCTACCATAATGACTCATGTGGCAAGCTCTACCATAACGACTCGTGTGGCAAGCTCTACCATAACGACTCATGTGGCAAGCTCTACCATAACGACTCATGTGGGAAGCTCTACCATAATGACTCATGTGGCAAGCTCTACCATAACGACTCATGTGGCAAGCTCTACCATAACGACTTATGTGGCAAGCTCTACCATAACGACTCATGTGGCAAGCTCTACCATAACGACTCATGTAGCAAGCTCTACTATAACGACTCATGTGGCAAGCTCTACCATAACGACTCATGTGGCAAGCTAACATACTGTAACATTCGAATAATCAAGTGTTCCTTTACCTCAAGGAAACGAAAATAGTCGTGCAAGTGTACAAGTCTCTGGTGCGCCCTCACCTGGATTACTGCCTCCAGACATGGAGATCTGATCTTCAGAAAAACACAGCTGCTCTGGAGAAGGTGCAACACCGGGCAACAAAAATCATACCAGAGCTAAGTCATCTCACGTATCAGGAACGGTTGAGGGTCACTGGGCTAACAACATTGCAAACCAGGCATGACAGGGCGGATCTCAACGAAAAGCTTGTACATTGTGAATGTGTTCTATGGTGCTTAATTTAGCAGGAAGCTGAGCATGAGGGTTGTTTGTGACAAAATCAAATCAATCAATCAATCAACGAAAGCTTTAACTGGACAATTTGGAGGATGTCAATCCGGACAATTTCTTCAAAAGGTCAGTTGTAACTCGAACGAGGAGCAACGGGTTCAAGCTCAACAAGCCACAATGTAGGACAGAAAACAGGAAATGCTTTTTCACCTATAGGGTTGTAAACCCGTGGAACCACCTACCCGTCGAAGCCGTAAACGCCAAAACTCCCCTGGGTTTTAAAATACAACTGGAAACGATCATCAGGGCAAATGGGGGGGACAAGCCGCCGGCTTTCTGTCCTCATCGAGGCCAATAGTGTTAGTGGCCCTCATGTAAATGCACGTTTTAAAGTAGCTACTCTTTTTAACAAACATCGGAGCAAGCAAGTTACTAACATGTTTTGCATGGGGCTCATGTTGAAGGTGTATCAAGGACACATCCACTCTGCTCAGAGGAAACAGTAATTGAAGTGTTCATGACAAACAACAAATGTTTTCCAAAGGGTCAAATTCATCAGAAAACGTTTTTGAAAGAATCAAATGCATCATAAATTTTTTCGAAGGAATCAAATGCACCAGAAAACGTGTTTCAATGATTCAAATGCTCCCGAAAACGTTTTCACACTGTTCATATTCATCAGAAATATTTTCTAAATGTTTATATTCATCAAAAATGTTTTCGAAAGGTCCAAGTTCAGAAAAGATTTTGAAATGTCGAATTTCATCAGAAAACCTTTTCGAAAGGTTCATCAATGAACAAATTCGAAAGGTTAAAGTTCAGTGTCATGTATTAATAACAGAATAACGACAATTAGCGTGTAATTACGATTTTGTTATAGAATCTTAGAGATAAACATATTTTTTTAAGTCCTTCGATATGTCGATAGAAATATCATAGTGAAAAAAAATGAAATTTGCAGTTTGTGAATTATTGCCTTTACAAATTATGAAACATTGTATTCACGTGGCAGAGAGCGTAGCATTCACAAGAGAGGAAATTTAAAGCAATGAATAACATATTTTTTTCTAATTGAGTAATGCAAATCATAAATATAGGAAGCCATGCTGGAAGACATGCAGTACGTACACACACATCCCACACACATACCCCACACACACACACACACCACACACACACACACACACACACACACACACACACACACACACCACATGCACACACCCCACACCCACACATCCCATACGCACACATTCCACACGTACACATCCCACACGCACACACCCAAGGCATAAAAGATTCGGTTTCAATATTTGCGTGATTCCAGCCAAGCTGCTCAACGGAGGTGGAGATGTTCGTAGCGGTATGACCCTTGCGTTTGGCTGACTCACTCACTCGTTCAATCCCAAACTCACTCACTCACTCATTCAATATCAAACTCAAGCACTCACTTGTTCAATCGCAAACTCACTCGCTCCCTGACTCCGCTTTTCCAACTGGTGACCTAAAAAGGGTCTTCCCGTCTTGAAAATGTGTGCTTTTGCCATTGGAATTTGTTGAGGATGCTTTTCTTCATCAGTGGGTTCCCACACTCCTCCCAAAACCGAATGGGAGACAAAGATTTATTGAGTAAACAGAGAGCTTCATGTTTGAGGAAGCGTGCTTGCACAATGAACTACAAAATTATTATAAAGAATGTGTTGATAATAAAAGAAAATACATCTTTATATATTTTTTCCTTTTCTGGCCACCTTGAGAGGCTAAATATTATGGAGGAAGCGCAGCTTCGTAATAAAAATGACAATGAATTTCTTTGCCTCCGTGACCAGCTAGCTGCTTGCTGGTTCCAAACTGGGTTATTCAAATTTGTTAGCAAAGTATATTCGTGGTAATACGTAATTCTTAAGAAGAAGAAATGTATTCCATCAAGTCAAACCCAAACAGCTCTCCCCCCTTTTCTTAAGAAATTGAGCGGTTGTTAGCTTCAGTACATGTTATACTGTCTAATATTTTACGGGATACTGTCCGATTTATTGCCTATATATCTATGCTGTTTCTGTGATACTGCCAAGGTTTCAAATTCATTTTGTCAGGGAGAACTTCAGCTTCTTAAAGCACGGAAGATGAAAATGACAAGATTGCTCATTATTGTAACTTAAAAGAGCGGTTGAGGCCTGATCCTTTGAAGACGGGAATGGGATCCCTGTCAGCAGGCAGCAGCAGACATTCTTCACAATAGTTACGAGAGAAAAAGGCTTCCTCAGTCACAAAGGTTCAGTCTTGATTTCATCTCCCGCATTTGGCAGACTAAATCACCCTTATCACAACCTAAGTATTAATAAACATTGCATGTCATACAGAGTTTGTCATTTGAATTTGCTCTTGGCGTTTTTTATTTTATTTGGTAGACTCTAAAAAAAATGTTTCCTGGCTTCTTCTCGAAACTTGGCCAAAGTTACCAATTCAAAACACGTAAGATGTTAAGGGTTTACAAGTCGGATCGTTCTTGGATCTGGAATTACTACCACTGGTCAAGTGACTAAGGCGAGCGGAGGCCAGTTGGGTACACTCCGCAACCTTGGTAAATCCAACTGGAACCTAACATTCTCCTCGTCAGGAAGATTCGAACTAGGGACCTTTCGAGTACTAGTCTGGTACGATAACTGTTCAGTCAGCACAACAGTTTCAGAGCAGATCCTACGTTTCATATATTTGGTCCCGGTCTTAGTAGTAAAGCCAGGCGTNTTTTTTGCATCGTTCATTGCAACATTTTGCAAGATGAACATGTTGAAACAATGTTGTTTTTTTAGGTGTTTCTTCCGACATATGAGTTTTGTTGTGGATTATATTATTTTGGTTATTTAAAATAATTACATGTTGAGTTTTAATACAATTAATAGACAACCTACTGTTTATATTATTATTATTATTATTATTATTTTTATTATCATTATCCAATCTAATTACATATTACATATTTATGTAATTATTACATAAATACATATTATTATTTATATAATAATAATATAATAATAATATAATATAATCACACATAAATCATATTAACGTTATATATATCAATGAGAAAATCCACTAGGGCAATGAGGTGGGCGCGAACCTAGACCCTAGGCATTGTCAAGCCCGCATACTCTACCACTTTTCTCAATAATAATAATAATAATAATAATAATAATAATAATAATAATAATAACAATAATTATAGTAATAATATTATTTTTATTATTTACACATAAAAATCACACTATGGTGATGTACATCAGTGAGAAAATTCATCGGGGCTGTGAGGCGACGCGAACCTGACATTGCCAGCCGCATTCTCTACTACTATACCATAGATGACTTGCTTGAACATTAATAATAATAATAATAATAATAATAATAATAATAATAATAATTTACATTGCCTATATGTTTTATTGCAAGCTACATCTGCATATTTGTACAGTTATTTGTATCAATGTAAACATTGCAATCTCCTGCAACAATGCTGATCTTGTAATCACCTGCAGCCATGTAAATAGTGCAATAATCTTCAGCAGTGTAGACCTTTCAGTCTACACCTGCAACAATGCATATCTTGCAATCACCTGCAACATATGCGGGTCTTGCAATCACCTGCACAGTAATTATTTTAATGAAGCAGAATTATTGCAGGTGGTATTTACCGCGTGCCATTGTGTACCATCATTAAGCCGTCATTTGCGAGGTGTTTGGGAGAAGCTTGGGGGGGGTGACCTGATGACCGACCGACCGAACCCACAGCCAGTGAAGTGGACCTTTATATTGTAGATGTTACTGTCGTCGATTTACGGGCTCACCATAGCCCGTGCTACATGGGACACTTCGTTCTGAGTAGCTAAATCTGAAACAACAACAACATGTTGTTGATTTGACCAGACCACACACTAGAAAGTGAAGGGACGACTACGTTTTGGTTCGTCCTGGACCATTTTCAAGTCGACTGTAAATGGTCCAGGACGAACCGAAACGTCGTCGTCCCTTCACCTTCTAGTGTGTGGTCTGGTCAAACTACTTCAGCCACGTTATTGTGACTCATCGCCTGCTTACTGTTGTCGTGAGTGGTCTGTTGTTATGGTCTGTGGGGGTCGTTAGGTAACCTCTTGTGGCACTTCTCGGTTGGCTGTTGGTCCCTAAGGGAGAGACCTGTACGGAAGATGATGATTATGATTATGATAATAATAATAATGACACTGAATAAAATAATAATAATAATTATTAAAAAAATATTAAGTGTGTGTGTATACTCACCTAGTTGTGCTTGCGAGGGTTGAGCTCTGGCTCTTAGGTCCCGCCTCTCAACTGTCAATCAACTGATGTTCAGGTTCCTGAGCCTATTGGGCTCTATCATATCTGCACTTGAAACTGTGTATGGAGTCAGCCTCCACCACATCACTTCTTAATGCATTCCATTTGTCAACTACTCTGACACTAAATGAAATTTTTCTAATATCTCTATGGCTCATTTGGGCATTCAATTTCCACCTGTGTCACCTAGTGCGTGTGCCCCTTGTGTTAAATAGTCTGCCTTTATCTACCCTGTCGATTCCTTTGAGGATCTTGTATGTGGTTATTATGTCCCCTCTAACTCTTCTGTCTTCCAGCGACGTGAGGTTTAACCCCCGTAGTCACTCCTCGTAGCTCATACCTCTCAGCTCGGGTACTAGTCTGGTGGCAAACTTTTAACCTTCTCCAGTTTAGTCTTATGCTTGACTACATATGGACTCCATGCTGGGGGCTGCATACTCCAGGATTGGTACTAGGATTGGTACTCCAGGATTGTGTGTGTGTGTGTTTGTGTAGTATTTGTGGAAAACACACAAACCAACTAAATGACTTCTGTTTTGTTGGTAATGGATTTAAATCATTGACTCTGATGTACTGAGCTTGCTTCTCACTAGATGCCTTAACCGTGAGAGATATAGTCTGTAAATTGTGATGTTATGTGCAATCTCTTGCCTTGTGCGCAAGACCTACAATATATCCATTTTACATATCCATATCCATTTACATATCCATATTTACATATCCATTTTAGGTCTTAATTGTGCGACCTACAATAGATATGTAAATTTTCGAGTGCATTTTACCCGCAGTGTATTTCAAGTGTCAAGTAAAAGACAGACTTTCATTAATCTTCAACATAATGAATTAATCGTCGGAGTGCATATAAAGTTTCCTCCGGTCTTGCCTCTGGAAGGGGACGATATATTTGGTGCGGCCACCAGATACCAATCACATGTTTTTTTTATCAAACAACAATAACTTGCCATTATTATCTTAATACAATATTGTTTTAACGTTTTCATTAAAGTGATTTTTTTCGGTAAAACATAAGAGTGGTATCATCGTTATGACCATAAACCTCTGGGACTAAACTGTTTAGTGGGGAAGGGGGTTTAAGGTTCAACTAGAGGTGTTTAATCATACTACCCTGTGGTGTACACTAGTATATTGTGTACGTGGGAGTCAAGGTTCAAGCAGAGACTCCCATGGTCTCCCACCAACACACCTGCTCTTATAGTGCATTTGTGGGGTACACACTCGAGAGACATGTATCATATTGTTTACATTAGTATCAACAGATCCCACAAGCTTTATTGACCTCTTACACCTCTCTTATGTTGCTTAGTAAACAATTCTTATCAGTAAGCTTTTCTAGGATTCTCAGCATTGTTTTCCTTAAAGGCTGTTTTCATTATTAAACTTTATTACTGTTGCTATTACTACTCCTGTTATTATTACTATTTTTCTTATAATTATTACCACCACTGTTGTCATTACTATGCTTATTACTTTTACTACAAGTTGCATTTTTTTTACTAAGTACCACACTACTAGTTGCATACCAGAAGTGGTACGCATATATATATATATATATATATATATATATATATATATATATATATATATATATATATATATATATATATATATATATATATATATATATATATATATATATATATATAGTATATTTGTATTGGGGGACAAATTGATCGGTGCTACAAAAGATCAGAAAGCAAAAGTTTCATGTTCCAGCGCCTCAGTGTTGCGATTCAGAGGGGGAATGCCTGTTGCGTCTTGGGCACGAGTCCAATCTCGGAGGAATTCGAAGAAGTCTTTGACTTGCAACAATGATTGGACCTGTCTGTGACATTTATCAATATTTCCTATGGTCGTGTTTTTCAAGAGATCCATAAACTTTAAGCACTTTTTGTATCAACCCCATGTATATTTTGTAGCCATTTACATAATAAAGCACAAAAAATACAACAGGAAGAGGGTGGTAGGAGAAAAGCACACAGAAACTGTATTGGAGGGGACCTAAACATTCCCTCTAATGCGTTATATGTGGTTTCCTCCGAGGCTAAGGGTCCCCCTTCTTCCAGTCATATATGTACAAATATGGCCGGAAAAATATCGGTCTCTAGTTCCCGCTTCAGGTGCTGAAAGGTGAATGTTATAGAAAAGTAAAAAGCACGTTATAGTGACGTTTTCTGATCAGGAATCTCGATAGGTTAGGTGGGTTGCTTAGGTTCGTAGATTTCTGGTTAGGAAAAAATAAATAATTGCAGTTTTTTACGTTGTCAGATCGTGAGGAGCGACCGAAAAGTTAAGTCTCTCAGGCCACTTTCACAATTTGATATTGCAATTTCACCGTTGCATACCGTGCAGTGGTTCCCAGCCGGCGGGTCGCGAACCCTGATTTTCTTTTTTTACACCACTCGAATTATTCACTTTAGTTTTGCTGATATCTGGCATCACTGTATTCTTTTCCCAAGCTTGTAACACTACATATATTAGCAGTGCGCTGCATCTACCAATTTGCATAGTTTAATCATCTGTTCAGGTCTCGCAGAATCTTTTTCTGCATATTTGTGTGAATTTATTACCTGTCCAATTTTGTGACATTGGTAATTTTGGTAATGTTCACTCTTGTATCCAGATCATTTATGAACATGGCACATAATACAGGTGCCATGGAAAAAAGCCTCAAGCTACTCGGTTTGTAACTGTTCCCTATTCTAATTGAACTCCATTTCCTGTGCATTAACCGCGCCCTGATCCAGTTCAAAAAAGTCCCCGCCAGTTGCCTCTACCGTCTGCATCACTCCCTCCAGTGGGAAAGTAACGAAAGTTTCACTCAAAAGTTTAGAGTAGCCAGCGGGGGGGGGGGACCAGATTTACGAAGCAGTTACCCAAGCATTTACGAGCCTGCACATCTTTTCTCAAACTTTGGCGGCTTTGTTTACAATTATTAAACAGTTAATGTGCTCCGAAGTTCCTCTAGGCTGTTTATAAAAATAACAACAGTTGATTGGCAAGTTTTCGTGCTTGTAAACTGTTTAATAAATGTAACCAAAGCCGTCAGAGATTGAGGAAATGTTCACGTTCGTAAGTACTTGCGTAACTGCTTCGTGAATCTCGTCCCAGAACTTTATTTCCCGATTTTACTCCAGAACTGGAGTAAAATCGGGAAACTAGACCGTCCTTTCTTTCCAACGACATGTTGCGAGTTCTTTTTTTTTAAACTGATTTTCAATGTAACTTCAAACGGTATTTGCGATTATCGCTTCATGCAATTTCATGTAAATGTAAGTAAGCGGCTGTAAACCTACTGCACGATATTAAGAGGACTGGTATCTTCCCCCTTTTAAAAATTTGAACCACATTTGCAACTTTACAATTATGGAATTGATTTCCCTAATTCTTCAGTTCACGATCCTATTTTTCATTCCCAGTTGATCAGTCGAGCTATAAATCAGAACACTATTGAGCCACATAATCAGCTAATAAAACCACTTTTATATCTATAACTTAGTCCATAATTGTCTTAGTCAATCAGACCGATACCCAATCAAGAAACAACTTTTGATTAGGCAATACGTAAAAATCAATCAAACCACCATATCCATCAACTCTGCAACCATTCAACCAATCAATCAGTACACCAATCAACACCCAATCAACAGTCAACTAGTAATTTAGACTCAGTTTACCAGCCAGACCTCGAATCAACCAACCAGACTAATTGGTCAATCGATTTGTCCACCACTAATGCAGTCAACAAGATCAGCCAATAATGGTACCTATCACAGATTGATGAACCATTCACAGAACCTGTTATGTAATCCACGAGCCAACTCACCGGAGGATCACCAACCAGTTAACCGGATAAATAATCAACAAGAAAGACAACCAACCAATCAACTACAGCACCAGTCAGATAATAAATAAGACTACGAATTACATAAATAGCCAACCACTAAGCCAAAGAACCAGTCAGATATATCCATCTGGGTATACCAGTAAACTACGTAACGAGACTGCCAAACAGCCAGTCAGTATGCCCTCCAAAGCATATCAGGCAACTGCAGTTCTCATACAAACTTTCTTGCAGTTAAACCAAAGTCCTGTTTGTCTTCAAGACGGCAAGAAGATAATGAGACAAATCATCGTGTAAT
The DNA here is from genome assembly GCA_020271785.1 of Procambarus virginalis. Lineage (NCBI taxonomy): Eukaryota > Metazoa > Arthropoda > Malacostraca > Decapoda > Cambaridae > Procambarus > Procambarus virginalis. The sequence goes on from WNGS01163555.1 coordinate 11,412,013, forward strand.
ATCCAGGAAATACTGAAGAGAAAAATCTGACCTCCAAGGAGATATAGTTGCCACTAATAGATTATTGATAATTGTAAACATTCATCTAAGATAAGTATAAGTATTCAGTTGTAATGATACTCTTCCTTGGTGAAGAAGATAGATGGTGACACTGGTGTGTACTCGAGTGTTGTCAGGATGATTATGTTATTATCTGCAGCTGATCTCTTAAGATTAAGTAAATTGGCACTTCTTAGGAGGTATACGAGAGCTCCTTCTTGATTGATTGTAATAACAATCAATCTTGAGTGATTGATTCTTGATTGACATAATAACTGTATGTCACACACAAGCACTAATAGGAGACAGAAATACATGAACGGAAAGAAAATGGCACATAGGGTATAAAACCTGTACTCACCTTGTTGTATTAACCTAGTTGTGTTTGCGGGGGTTGAGCTTTGGCTCTTTGGTCCCGCCTCTCAACTGTCAATCAACTGATGTGCAGACTCCTGAGCCTTTTGGGCTCTATCATATACACATTTGGAACTGTCTATGGAGTCAGCCTCCACCACATCACTTCCTAATGCATTCCATTTCTTAACTACTTCGGCACTGAATTTTTTTTAATAATGTCTCTGTGGCTCATTTGGGTACTAAGTTTCCACCTGTGTCCCTTTGTTCGTGTTCCACCCGTGATTAAAAGTTTGTCTTTGTCCACCCTATCATATTCCCCTAAGAATTTTGTACGTGGTTATCATATCTCCCCTTATTCTTCTGTTTCAGAAGAGAATTTATTCATTTAAAAAAATTTCATTAAAAAAATATTAAAATTGAATATTAAAAATATTAATTTAATTTTTTTTATTTAAAAATATTTAAGTATTCATGCACACGTACACACACACACACACGAAAACTTGATGTAGAGATGCATATCCAGGGCAACTTGAGGCGTACACAGAAATGTAGCAGCCAGGTTCTTCACAAATATGTACACACACGCACACACATGTCAACATTGAAGGGGGCGGGGGCCTTATCATCCGGAGCTGATAAGGCCCCGCCCCCCCTCTATCCCCCTATCAAGTGTACACACACACACACACACACACACACACACACACACACACACACACACACACACACACACACACACACACACACACACACACTATGCATTAAAAAGCCCAAATCATTGTCTTAGAAAAACAGAACAACTTGCACCAATTTCCCCCACCCATCCCTTCTCTCCTCTCATCCAGCCTCTCTCTCTCTATCCTCTCCTCGTATCCCCACAAGCCACCTCTGGCAGGGTATAAGAGGGGAGGGGGGGGGGGTGGTTATACGCGGCCTGTGGGCGTGGTCTCAAGGACAAGGTGTGGAATCGTATCAAGTCCTGGAGTGACTTACGGCAGAAAATTACCTCTGGTCAGTCAGAAGGTCACTGAATACATTCCTGGGAGAATTAAAGACGGAGACACACACACACACACACACACACACACACACACACACACACACACACACACACACACACACACACATACACACACACACACACACACACACACATGCAGACAGACAGACAAAAACATATCTTGGAAACATGTACCTATGACGACCCTTCGTCGTCTAAGTTAGCTCAGAAACAATATTCAAACCCCCTTAATATTTGTTTCTCTCTCTCTCTCTCTTATAGCACGTTTCTCTCATTCCCTTCTTCATCTCTCTTTTTCCATCCCACTCCATCTCCATCCTTCCTCTATCCAACTCTCTTAAACAAAATAGAATAATTTTCGGTGATGAGACCAAAATGACACAGAGAGCCGTATATAACATGGGTGGAACCTTCTTGAAATAATATATGGTAATGAACCTTAAAGGTGTCCTGAGCATAGCACGGAATTCCCTTCGCGCTCATTAATTTGCCGCACCTGACATGTTGATGATGGATGAGACCAAGCTTCTGGTAGAAGAGAAACCACACACACACACACACACCACACACACACACACACACACACACCACACACACACACACACACACACACACACACACACACACACCACACACACATACACACACACGGAACAGAACACGACAACCTGAGTCTGAAAACAGAAACTTTACATAACTAAGACATTAGTAGTTAAGGGGTATAACAACCAATAGTTAACATGAAATGTTGTTGTTGTTGTGTTAGATTTAGCTACTCAGAACGAAATGTCCATGTAGCACGGGCTATCGTGAGCCCGTAAAATGAAATGCCAAATAAGCATTATATATATATAATAAATAAATAAATAAATATAAATATGTTTATTCAGGAAAGGTACATACATAAAGAGATTTTACATAAGTGGATCGATTTATAGATAGAGCTAGTACATACAATGCCTAAAGCCACTATTACGCAATGCGTTTCGGGCAATATATATATATATATATATATATATATATATATATATATATATAATATATATATATATATATATAATATATAAAAGCAGAAAGGGGTGTACCAAAATAATAAACAGATGTTAGAAGAGAACAGAACCGTAATGTAATGTAATTATCATAATAAAGCGCTAAGCTTAGCATGTCTATAACAGAATGGCACAAAATAAGGTTACTAGACATCAGATAAAAGTATGAAAATTATATTACATTCAAGGCCAAGGAAAAAATATCCGAGATTGCTCCATAACCAAATTGGAAGGAAAATATAAGATACTGACCAAGCGTCGAGGGAAAAAAAAAACAGAGAGGTGAAGAAACAAAACAAAAACACAAGGAAATCAGTGCGGGCTACAGCCCGCTCCTGTTCCAGGTAAGTCCACTACGGGCTCGCCATAGCCCGTGCTACTTGCAAGTTTTTCTTCCGAGTAGCTAAATCTAAAACAACAATAGAACCTGGGTAAATGCAATCTTCCTCGCGTTACTCACGCGTGACCAGGACCAGGTCCCAGCGGTGAGAGACCCAGACTCTTAGAGGGTAGAACTAGCTTAAGCTGCTCTATCCCTTTGAAATGTATTTTATTGTCTCAATAAACGAACTTCAACCCAGACTCTCATCCCGGCGTGAGAGGCTGACATACACTGAGGAAAGAGACGTGGAGGTTAGTGAGACAACCACAGGAGCTCTTGTCAATATGGCTTCAGACCCAAAAAAGCACTAACAATGCACTTATTAGTATGATTAACTTGATTCATGCAGCTCTTGATAAAAATGAGTTCCCTGTTGGGTTATTTGTGGACCTGCGTAAGGCATTTGACACTGTCAACCACCAAAACCTTCTTCTTAAATTACATCATTATGGAGTCAGAAGACACTCCCTGCAATACCTCAATTCTTACCTTACTGACAGGCTCCAGTATGTTTCTGTGAATAGTTCAATTTCTCCCACCCTACCCATCAACATCGGTGTTCCTCAGGGCAGCATACTTGGCCTTCTCCTCTTTCTTATCTACATTAATGACCTTCCAAATGCCTCCCAATACCTCAAACTAATTCTATTTGCTGACGACACAACCTTCATTTACTCCAGTCCTGACCCCCTTGCTCTAAATGCCACAGTGAATCGTGAATATGAGCTCAGTGAATACTGAGCTAAATAAAGTCCATCTTTGGCTAACTGCCAACAAACTCACCCTTAACATTGACAAAACTTTCTATATTCTGTTTGGCAATAAATCCTCTAATCAAATAAATCTCAGAATAAACAATACCCAAATTTGTAACACAATAGATGGCAAATTCCTTGGCGTTCTCATTGACCACAAGCTGAATTTCCAGGGACACATTCTAAATATATCAAAAAAAGTTTCAAAAACTGTTGGCATTCTTTCTAAGATCAGATATTATGTACCCCGCCCTGCCCTGGTGACGCTCTATTACTCCCTCATCTATCCATATCTCAGCTATGGTATTTGTGCTTTGGGTTCTACTACCCAAAATCATTTACGTCCTCTAATTATTCAAATAAAAGCTGCTATTAGGACAATATCCAACTCTGGCCCCAGACATCACTCGGCACCCCTACTCAAATCTCTGAATATGTTAGATATTAAGTCACTGCACATTCTCTCATGTGTATTATACATATATAAAACGCTGAACTGTAATGCCAATCCTGACCTCAAAAGCTTCACTGAAGGTTGTAACAGAACCCATGAGCACCACACCAGAAACAAATACAGTTTTGATATTCCAAGAGTACGACTTAATCAAACTAGAAATGCTCTACAAATCAAGGGACCCAAAATGTGGAATGACCTTCCCAATAATGTTAAAGACTGTACCTCTCTCAATCAGTTTAAGATAAAACGAAGCACTACCTAATAAATTCCCTGTAACCTACCTTACCCCTATATTGTCACCCCATGTCTGTTTTTTTAAACAACGCTGTTTGTCGGCCTAATTGTATTTGTGCTGCTTTTTCAGCCATGTTCCCCTTTTTTATTTTTATTTTTATTTGTTCTCAACACATTTTATACTTTAAACTCAATTAGTATTAAGTTTTAGTCTTTAATGTTTTTCTGCCCGAAACGCTTTTCGTAATAGTGGCTTTAGGCATTGTATGTACTGTACTAGCTCTATCTATAAATCTATCAATTGTTATAAAATCTCTGTATGTATGTACCTTACCTGAATAAACATTTATTTATTTATTTATTATTAAAACTATGGAATATTTAGAAATGGCTAAATCTGTAAAGGGTCATCAGGGGGCTGGTTACAGGAGTTGAAAGTCGTTGCTTACGAACCTACTGGTGCTCAACGAAAAATTGACAGCGATAAGACACGAAGGAATGTTCGCAACGCACATTTCTAGACTTCTAAAACCTCTTGAACAAATTCCCATAATAGACTGCAATATAAACTATGAAACTGATGGGAGTTATCAAGTTAACATTAAAGTAAGTGAGAGTATCTAACAGACAGAAGCCCGTTCTCTCAACTTGCCACTTTATAAAAATGCAACTTTGTCTAACCACAAACATTAAAACCTAACCAATTCACCTAACCTACTGGGGGCCGATGCTCAGAAAACGTTAATATTACGGTGCTTTAACATTTACTAATGCATTACTTTCTGTTTTTTTGCGAATTGGTCGATTCCGTATAAAATGCAACGTATTAGGTGAAAGGACTGGGTTGCAGTCAGAAGGCAGAGCTGTGTCATAGCGAGAGGATGGAGAGGTAGATTTGCAGTAGAGCAACACGAGTAGTCATGTCACCTACAGCACACAGTGACACCCTTGGCTGGACCTGTAACTCGTTCTTTCAACGATTAGGTTCCATTTTCTTTACGTCACTCAAAGCAACGTTACAAATGCATCCTACTATGAAAAGCAACGTTTTACAAATGCCTACGTTTTCTATGTGTCGGACTCGTTAGCTTAGGATAAGTTTCCTGGGATCTTACGTTAGGATAGGAGATTTGATTTTTGACGGAGTGCCAAATCAAGAGAAACTGTTGACCAGACCACACACTAAAAAGTGAAGGGACGACGACGTTTCGGTCCGTCCTGGACCATTCTCAAGTCGATGTCTCAATAAACGACTCAATCATCGACTTGAGAATGGTCCAGGACGGACCAAAACGTTGTCGTCCCTTCACCTTCTAGTGTGTGGTCTGGTCAACATACTTTAGCAACGTTATTGTGACTCATCGACTGCACAAGAGAAACTAGCTGGATCCTACTGTGATCTTAGAGTGACCTAACCTTACATAATCTTAGACCAGTAATCTGTTTTACCTGCCAGCTCATCCCGCGGGTCACCTCAAACCATAAGAAACATCTGAGGAGAAGGCACAGTCTGCTGGCTTGGTGACCTCCCACCTCTTCAGAAGACATATCACAATCGGAAACAGAGATGTATGCCATCATCCCTCGACACACCTTTGGCAAATTTACCAATAATAAGCAGCATCCCTACGGCTGTTAGACCATACTTCACTCAGTCTTACATTTCTTTGATCTACCTATGAGGAGGAATCATTGAGATTGACTCCATCTTACCCTCGGAGATCTCAGATCAGCAACTAATGTTAAAGAACATTCACTGTACTCTTGACCCTGAGTAGCTCCTATATTTGGCGACTTCCAATTTGATATAACTCACTAAGCTAACACTTTTGACTCCTACTGCCTAAATTATACCGCTCACCTGAGCTCACACTATATTTACTTGTGATTCACTCTTGTTGACTCGATTTCCCGGGAAACACATTTATCGTACCTGTTCGTCTTTTTATAACTGGAACTTCATTCCCGTCAGAAATTGTGTAATAAATTGTTCATCTAAAGACGTTCCAAGTTTCCAGTGAATTAACAAACAGATTTTTTATTTAATCACCGTTTTCATAGCATTATATATATATATATATATTATATATATATATATATATATATATATATATATATATATATATATATATATATATATATATATATATATGTTTAAATATAATTTGCATATATATATTTTTTAATACTTAACCTCAGTCTAACACTTTGGTTTATGATTTTCTTGCCTGACGCTGAAAAATAGCGGATATACTTTGTCCTTGGATTATACATTCAGTTAACAGTGAAGTCTACTTCCATCAGTAACACACAGATAAATATATTTAATCTTATATTAAACGTGCTCAAGGAATTTAATCGTCAATACTTACCTGGCGGAAGATATGATGTATCCTCGTGCAACACAATATTACCAGGTCTGGGAGATCCATACATAGGACCCATATACATATGACACACCAAAACAGCTGAAATCCATAACTTTTACAATATCTTACAAACATAATTAAACAAATAAACACACACATATATATATATATATATATATATATATATATATATATATATATATATATATATATATATATATATACATATATATATATATATATATATATATATATATATATAATATTATATATTATATATATATATATATATATATATATTATGCAAAATTGGCTAGGTTGTTTTGACGTATAAATCCACAAAAGCCAAAATATAATGGACTACAGATCATAATGGCTGGCAAAAATTGACGGGCTATCACGTTTTTTTTCATTCGTGGTTTCTCGGTTAGGTTAGGTTAGGTTCGGGCAATTTAGTACATCATTTCTCTGACGTTGTGTCAGTTGGAGAGGGCGGGCTGGGAAGATCCCTATCCCTCAGGCCCATTGGATAGGCCTACAATGATATTGTCGCTGCATAACTTGTTCTGGTCCATGAAACATTGGAGCAGATAGTGAATAATTCCGTAATTCATCCTGTCCTAGGAAATTGGTTCAGTTAAACTTTTAACACTGTGCTGTCGCCTGGTCGTTAAGTAAAAATCATTACTCACTGACAGTGCATAAATTTGTAATCCTATGTAGGTATTCATTTGGGAATAATAGTGAATAATACCGATACTCACCTCGATCTTAATAATAAACAAACGCAAGAACACACAATATTACAATGATCAAGGTCGGTTTACCACTTCTCTGTCAGGTAATAAGTATATTTTTTGATATCGTCAAAAATGGTAATAGTTATTCTCATACTACTTACTCACTCAACCTTCAGAATGTAAACATACCTCTTGGCAACTCTTTAAGATATGTCCACCTAAGTTAAATGGTCTGGCCTGTGTGTGCCTCCCACGTCATCCAGTTGACTTCATCCTGTACTCACCAAGATGTGCTTGCAGGGTCGAGCTAAGCTCCTAGCTCCGCCTTTCAAACGTTCGTTGATTAATGCAATGACTCATTTCTCAAGCCTTTTATATTTACATTTACAAACTTTATATCTAATCTGCATCAACGTATTGAGAAGCAATTACTGAGAGGCTCTGTGTCGAGAGTGGTATGATGACCTCATGACCAAGACTCTCCTTGACTATGTGTACTGTGAAGCTGCCTCATATTCACTCCACTTCACCTCAGACCCGCATCAATCTCCTTTATATACGACATAGCCAGCTTCTGTATAAACTCTGAGCGTTACACAGCCCCCGGGTCTTTATCTAAGTGCTCTCCACCTTAGGAATTCTTTCCATAAACTTCACACTTTTTCTTCGACCAATAATGCACATCCCTTGGGGTTGTGGTGCATCCTGATTTGTTGTGGAACACCGCTGGTGTGATCTGATTGCTCAAGCTTTCCTGGATACTCCTGATTGGCCAGGATTTTTATTTCACTCTATCCAGGACAGACCATCTGTCCACCAACTTATACTGAACGGTACAGCCTTCTTGCAGGGTCGGGGTTCCATCCCCAAAGGTCTAATTACTCTGGTTGGGGACCGTTGCTTCCCACCGACCTATTCCAGATCCCTATATACTCATAATGGCTTATCGCCTCAGTCTCCTCTTTATCTATCAATTGTAGCGTTCGTCGCCTCTTCTGGATTCCACAAGAAAACACTAAATATTGCACACAATAAATTTACAATAAATATTATTGTGTTGACAAATACGAAGAAGACAAAACACGGGAGATAATAACTGCAGGTGTTATAGAAAATATTGGATCTCTCATTCTGGAGATGAATTCATAATTAATGAAAAAAACGAAAGTTAAAAGATTTTCTTGAGGTATTTATATAGTATGTTTTGAATCTTTTGACTGTATTCAAAACAAGCATATGGTACAAGAAAAGCGTATGGTAGAAGAAAAGCGTATCATGGAATAATTTATGTTTTATAATGAATCTATAAAGGTTTAAGTACGGTCATTATTGAAATGTACCATCTGTATTTCCTGTTGGTCTGTTGAACTTTTTTTCTGTTGATGAACGCTATCTGATGTTCCGTTGAACTTCTCTCTGTTGCTCCGTTGCGTAATTTGTCTGCCTGAATTGGTTTAGTGTTATTGTTTTTAACATTTTATTGTTATTGTTATTGTTTATATTTTTTTTAATATAGGGACATTGACATTTCTAACACAGGTACATTGGCATTTTTTTAAGACATAGGTACTTTGGCAGTCATTTCAGCTTGACCTCAGCCGGCACTAAAGTCCACGGTTCCTGCACGGAAAGTTTCGTCAGTATTGTAAGCATAAAACAACAACAGTATAACCATAACCAACAGTAAGGTAACTGTTAGGTAACAGTAAGGTAATACTGTAAGGTAACAGGATGTACCAATACCTCCTGAACTATGGTTACTGTATCATTTTTAACGTTGTAATTGTGTTAATAATTTGTGAATGTTGGAACTTGCACTACTTTTGTTTTTTTGTTTTACACAGTCGACCCGACACATAAAAATTGTTGTTGTTTAGGGAAAGTAAAACCACCACAATATTGACGCTTCTTGAGACTAACAAGTATCGGCTCCAGTAGGCCTAGGTTTGGACGCTTTTGCTTAGGCAAAACCAAGGAAATTAGTTTTTATGGAGAGAGAGAACGGGCTCACCAAACAGCACAAACAATCCATGGAAGCAACACAAACACACGAGTATGTTGCGGCTTCAGTCAACAGCCGTAGGAACCAGTCTCTGTGCTGACGCAAATTGCTACAAGGGAAGGACAGCCAAGCAGAGGAGGAGGAGGTGGATACCTAATCCTTCTCAAGATGTGTACCTCTCTTCTCGGTGTATACTAAGAGTTTACTTTAGTCCCAGACTATGTTCTGGAGAAAAGGTATACTTGGTGGTTGGCCAGTGAGCTATTGTGGTGGTCTTAATCACCCTCTAGAGATTGGCAGGCTGTAACCAAAGCCCCCAATCCAAAACAGCCAGGCTTAGTCTATGGCTTGTTTACATAGTGAGTGATGTGGGAAGCTCTACCATGGTGACTGATGTGGGACGCTCTACCATAACGACTGATGTGGGACGCTCTACCATAACGACTGATGTGGGACGCTCTACCATGGCGACTGATGTGGCAAGCTCTACCATGGCGACTGATGTGGCAAGCTCTACCATAACGACTCATGTGGCAAGCTCTACCATAACGACTCATGTGGCAAGCTCTACCATAACGACTCATGTGGCAAGCTCTACCATGACGACTGATGTGGCAAGCTCTACCATAACGACTCATGTGGCAAGCTCACCATAACGACTCATGTGGCAAGCTCTACCATAACGACTCATGTGGCAAGCTCTACCATAACGACTCATGTGGCAAGCTCTACCATAACGACTCATGTGGCAAGCTAACATACTGTAACATTCGAATAATCAAGTGTTCCTTTACCTTCAAGGAAACGAAAATAGTCGTGCAAGTGTACAAGTCTCTGGTGCGCCCTCACCTGGATTACTGCCTCCAGACATGGAGATCTGATCTTCAGAAAAACACAGCTGCTCTGGAGAAGGTGCAACACCGGGCAACAAAAATCATACCAGAGCTAAGTCATCTCACGTATCAGGATCGGTTGAGGGTCACTGGGCTAACAACATTGCAAACCAGGCATGACAGGGCGGATCTCAACGAAAAGCTTGTATATTGTGAATGTGTTCTATGGTGCTTAATTTAGCAGCAAGCTGAGCATGAGGGTTGTTTGTGACAAAATCAAATCAATCAATCAATCAATGAAAGCTTTAACTGAACAATTTGGAGGATGTCAATCCGGACAATTTCTTCAAAAGGTCAGTTGTAACTCGAACGAGGAGCAACGGGTTCAAGCTCAACAAGCCACAATGTAGGACAGAAAACAGGAAATGCTTTTTCACCTATAGGGTTGTAAACCCGTGGAACCACCTACCCGTCGAAGCCGTAAACGCCAAAACTCCCCTGGGTTTTAAAATACAACTGGAAACGATCATCAGGGCAAATGGGGGGGGGACAAGCCGCCGGCTTTCTGTCCTCATCGAGGCCAATAGTGTTAGTGGCCCTCATGTAAATGCACGTTTTAAAGTAGCTACTCTTTTTAACAAACATCGGAGCAAGCAAGTTGCTAACATGTTTTGCATGGGGCTCGTGTTGAAGGTGTATCAAGGACACATCCACTCTGCTCAGAGGAAACAGTAATTGAAGTGTTCATGACAAACAACAAATGTTTTCCAAAGGGTCAAATTCATCAGAAAACGTTTTTGAAAGAATCAAATGCATCATAAATTTTTTCGAAGGAATCAAATGCACCAGAAAACGTGTTTCAATGATTCAAATGCTCCCGAAAACGTTTTTCACACTGTTCATATTCATCAGAAATATTTTCTAAATGTTTATATTCATCAAAAATGTTTTCGAAAGGTCCAAGTTCAGAAAAGATTTTGAATGTCGAATCAGAAAATTTTCGAAGGTTCATCAATGAACAAATTCGAAAGGTTTAAGTTCAGTGTCATGTATTAATAACAGAATAACGACAATTAGCGGTAATTACGATTTTGTTATAGAATCTTAGAGATAAACATATTTTTTTAGGTCCTTCGATATGTCGATAGAAATATCATAGTGAAAAAAAATGAAATTTGCAGTTTGTGAATTATTGCCTTTACAAATTATGAAACATTGTATTCACGTGGCAGAGAGCGTAGCATTCACAAGAGAGGAAATTTAAAGCAATGAATAACATATTTTTTCTAATTGAGTAATGCAAATCATAAATATAGGAAGCCATGCTGGAAGACATGCAGTACGTACACCACACATCCCACACAAACCCACACACACACACACACACACACACACACACACACACACACACACACACACACACACACCACATGCACACACCCCACACCCACACATCCCATACGCACACATTCCACACGTACACATCCCACACGCACACACCCAAGGCATAAAAGATTCGGTTTCAATATTTGCGTGATTCAGCCAAGCTGCTCAACGGAGGTGGAGATGTTCGTAGCGGTATGACCCTTGCGTTGGGCTGACTCACTCACTCGTTCAANTGTGTGTGTGTGTGTGTGTGTGTGTGTGTTTCGAGAGAGAAGGAATAGGAAGAGGAGAGGAGGGGGGATGACGGTAGAAGGCTTTAAAATCTGTTTACAAATGCAGATGAGAATGGAAGACGCTACTATGCTTCCGAGCAATGTTTAATTCCCTTTCCTCTCATCCCTCATTCCCTTTTCGCATCAGTGGAGCTATATAGTAGCAATGGCTTGGTGCTTTCCTCTGATAATTGCCTCCTGCTTCGCCTCAGTGGATCGCCTTGCAGGGCCATGATCGGTAATAACAGGATGCCTTTACGACCCTACCTTGCGCCGCTCCTCCGCCTCCGATCATTAAATAGAAGCCTTTTGTCGAGTCTCGTGGCGATATCAGTTTCGGCGGCGGGGACGGAGAGTGGGGAGACGGTTGGGGAGGTGGGGGATTTTAGGTGCAGGATGGGTGTGGCAGGAATCTTTGTGGGAGGTGGGGGGTGAAGAGGTGTAGATGAGAAGGTTGTGTTGTTGTTATAGATTCAGCTACTCGGAACAAGTTCCAAGTAGCACGGGCTATGGTGAGCCCGTAACTTACCTGGCACAGGAGCGGGGGCAAGTAGCACGGGCTATGGTGAGCCCATAACTTACCTGGCACAGGAGCGGGGGCAAGTAGCACGGGCTATGGTGAGCCGTAGTGGACTTATCTGGCACAGGAGCGGTGCTGTCTCAAAGAATTAGAAGGGTGGGGGAGGGATTTCACAGTACGTAGCATTCCCATGGAGAGGTGTGGTTTGTGGGCAACAAGGACACTGGTACTAGGGATCTCGGTGGCTAGAGGTGAACGTTCTTCTCTCTCTTGGAGTTCAATTAGACTGGCCAACGCTGCCTTTACGACCGATGGAGCTGACAGATACTGACTAGAGCGCGTCCGCAGCTTCGCCCAGGGACTTCCTCTTGGGATATACCTCCTCTACTGACCAATAAACAGGCGACTGACTCGGAGGGTTAGGGGCCTCAGTGTCCCAGCTTGCCTTGACCTATACGTTCTTTGTCTCCAGACGAAACGGACAGAATATATGCGCATGATATCTGACTTGGCGTGCCAAGGAGCATTCGGAGAGCGGGAAGCATAATAGCCGCTGCCGCCAGGAGGCTCTGCAATCCTCCCTGCATGAGGCGTGCAATAAACTCGAGATATCACAAACCTAGAGCGACGGGAACAGCCGTTTCCAGAGAGGGAACATTGAAGAAGCATCCTCGGAGGAGGAGGACGATGAGGGTTGGGACACCAATCCCAATCCCCGCGAGCATCCAGGGATTGGGTAATGTAATGAGGCACTTTCTAGCATGTATTTAAAACACTTGGGAGGGACATGAGGACGGAGTGCAGGAGCGATACCCAATCACGTAGACTCACGGGGATCGAACGCCGTCTCTACCGAAGCGTGACCCATCACTTCCGACCAGCCTAAGTGGATAGCCAAGGAGGGGAAAGATAGACGGTAATTAATGGGATTCGGGATAGATACGGAAGAGTGGGCTGTACCGAGAAAACCCTTTTTGTTGCTCAGGCTTCCCCATGCCCCATCCCCCCAACCCCAGCCCACTCAGCCCTCCCCACCAACATGCCAGAATGCATTTTCTTGAGTCGCGCCGTAAAAGGACCGAGTACAATTAACACAATCGGATAATCCACGCCCATATCATTACTCGTCTCGGAATTACGACATATCTCGACCGTAAACGTACCCCAAAAAGGATATATATATATATATATATATATATATATATATATATATATATATATATATATATACATATATATATATATATATATATATATATATATATATATATATATATATATATATATTCGTAGAATTTGGGATTTATTTTAGCTTGAACATTAACATTTATTTTACTGTTGGGATGAGCAGAAGCCACGATGAACGTACTGTGATTTGGGACGCCAAGAATATTACAGATTTTCCGGATTAGACGCTGCTTTGATTCGAGGATAACACAGCTTGAGCCCGATTGATTGTAGATAACGTGAATGTCCCCCCCAACACACACACACACACACACACACACACACACAACACACCAACGTGTTGAATGTGTTTGAGACATACCCAAACATACACTCACTTATATAAAAATACACACACTCACTTATATACAAATACACACACACACTCACTTATATACAAATACACACACTCACTTATATAAATACACACACACACTCACTTATATACAAATACACACACACACACACTCACTTATATACAAATACACACACACTCACTTATATACAAATACACACACACTCACTTATATACAAATACACACACTTTTATATATAAATACACACACTTATATACAAATACACACATTACAATCTATGTGGTTATCTAGAGGTTATCTTGAGATAAATTTCGGGGCTTTTTAGTGTCCCTGCGGCCCGGTCCTCGACCAGGCCTCTACCCCCAGGAAGCAGCCCGTGACAGCTGACTAACACCCAGGTACCTATTTTATTGCTTGGTAACAGGGGCATAGGGTGAAAGAAACTCTGCCCATTGTTTCTTGCCGGCGCCCGGGATCGAACCCGGGACCACAGGATCACAAGTCCAGTGTGCTGTCCGCTCGGCCGACCGGCTCCTCCATGCTGGTTGTGTGAAGCACAGTTTAGATATAGTTTATCTAGTTTAGACATTTTAGACAGTTCAGTCTGTCCAGTCATGGAACTCCCACACTCTGTACATTACTATAGCTAGGGCCATAGTAATCTCAGTCGATTAAGGCAGCGTCTGGGATGCTCTCGGACGTAGGTTCGAATCCTCGTCACGGCCCTTGTGGATTTGTTCACTATGGCTAGGGGATCAAAATGAATGTCTGTGATGATCCTTGTGAAACTGCAAGCTATGAGATGTTACCTGGCATCAGCTGCTCTGAAGTCTATCCCTCGATAGAGACTCATTTATTTAATGAGATTAGTATCCATATCTGTTAGGAATAAATTAACTTGAATGCAAACTATCATGTTAGGAGCAGGATGAGACAGGAGCCATCTGTGTGCCAGAGCCTTCATGTGGTCGGTAGACTTGATTTCACGCATATTAACGTGTTGAGTGAGCAAATTGATGAGAGTTGTTGAGTGGTAGCCTAGGAATAAATGATCTCATTTATGTGCAGTCTCTCATCTCAGTGTAGTGATCTCAGAGCAGTGGGATGGAGGGAAGTTCTTGAGGAAGACTTATGTCAGCTTGAGGTTGTTGATGGCTGAGCGTCTTTTGTTATGGGTGCCATCTTCTGGCTATATCTCCTCACCATAGGTGATAGATATTTCCCCACTATGAGTGATAGATACTTCCCCCACCATGAGTGATAGATACTTCCCCACCATGAATGATAGATACTTTTCCACCGTGAGTGATAGATACTTCACCACTATAAGTGATAGATACTTCCCCACCGTGAGTGATAGATACTTCCCCACCGTGAGTGTTAGATATTCCCCCACCGTGGCTACCAGATACAAGACACTTCCCCTCCTCCAAGGGGGTATAAATTCGGTGGCCATTACGCCAAGCCAAGTCTGGACTAAGTATAATTCTCAGTTGTCCTGAATGTTGTTATAGATTCAGCTACTCGGAACAAGTACCAAGTAGCACGGGCTATGGTGAGCCCGTAATCTGTCTGGCCGTCGCATCTCACCGAGATTTCTCTTTCCCTTTCGAATGTTTCCCAGTAATGTAACTTTAAGTTTGATGGGCTTGAAACATTGGAAATCAGATCAAGAACAAGTTAGTGTGATATTTCACTGCCTCTTACTAGCTGTTTTCTTTAATGATATTGTCACACGCACGCTGACAGGCCAAAAATATATGGAGCAAAAATATTTCAAGTCATTTCGGTCTATTCTCATCTTTTCTGCAGCAGAGAGAGACAGACAGATAGAGAGACACAGCTTGCATATAAAGCTGAAGACAAGTAGAACAATGACGTTATGTGTTGCATTAGCACAGCTTATGTGTAATGATTCAGAAAACAAAATATTAACTTGTTTTCAGGTGTGGTTATCCTGCGTAATCCTGAAGTATAACTGTCCACGAGAAAGGATTGCCTTGAGTGATAGGAGAGCCGGTCGGCCGAGCGGACAGCACACTGGACTTGTGATCCTGTGGTCCTGGGTTCGATCCCAGGCGCCGGCGAGAAACAATGGGCAGAGTTTCTTTCACCCTATGTCCCTGTTACCTAGCAGTAAAATAGGTATTTGGGTGTTAGTCAGCTGTCACGGGCTGCTTCCTGGGGGTGGAGGCCTGGTCGAGGACCGGGCCGCGGGGACACTAAAGCCCCGAAATCATCTCAAGATAACCTCAAGATAACCAAGAGATATGTTAGTTGTGGTCCTATATTCCACCTACTAGTTAGGCACTGCGGGCTCACCATAGCCTGTGTTACTTGGAACTTTTTGTTCCGGTTAGCGAATCTTTAACAACAACAATCCACCTGCAGGCGATGAGTCACAATAGCGTGGCTAAAGTATGTTGACCAGACCACACACTAGAAGGTGAAGAGACGACGACGTTTCGGTCCGTCCTGGACCATCCTCAATCGACTTGAGAATGGTCCAGGACGGACCGAAACGTCGTCGTCTCTTCACCTTCTAGTGTGTGGTCTGGTCAGCAATCCACCTGCTAGTCGCACAGACTCGACTGACTCCGGGATATCCAGGAAGTAGAGAGAGAGAGAGAGAAAGATAAAAACCTAATCTCACATGATGTCGGGTTTTGGACCCAGACCCACAAGAGGGCTGACGGGCAAATTCCTCATTGATTTGGGGAATTTGGTCCGGGGCATACGGTACGTTTTGGCTTTCGCTGTTGCCCAGTTTAACATGTTTTTAGGGAACAATGTGCTTCGAGAAAGTTTGGTTCCCACTGGTCTTGGTGATGTTTCCTTCTCATGGCGCCCTGGAAACAATCAATTTTCCTTTGCTAATAACGCCATGTAAGCGAACCATTTATATTTCCTCCCTCCCCCACCACAACTCCCTTGAAACTACACACTTATAGTATAAATTTCGTAGGCTCTTAACCTACCCTGTCTTAATGCTGTTACACAACCCTTTTCCTGTATTCTTAAAATACAGCATTGTTAGTTTAACAGTATTTTATTGTTTGTCTATTTTATTGAACTCTTAGGGATTAGTGTTATAGGGCTGAATTCTCCTAACTAAACAGGGCTTTGGCTGCAATTGCAATTGATAGCTTTATTGTATTGGTGGTTTGACACGACATTTACAGTTCATGGACCTTCTACGGGAGACTGAAACTCCGTGCATGCCAGGGTCTCATAAATCATGTCAAACCTGACAGCTCGTGTAATTTCTAACAAAGGTAAAAAGAGAAAATGATTTGGGAAGTAAAGGTCATTTAGCAGGGCAGGTGGAGCGTGTGATGGATTCGTTGGCCCAGTTGCTGCTGCTGCTGCCAGTGGCTTGATGGTCGCAGCCTTTTTGCTTATTACGGTAAAAGAAAAACCTACTGATGCCCCGGTGATATCGAAAGTAAGATCATTATTAGACCACTCACTATAATGGAATAAAAGTATAAGGAAGAAAATTTACTTTGTGTCTGGAAAATTCTACCCAGCTTGAGTGTGTAGATTGAGTGGACTGAGTGTGGTTGAGTAGACTTGAGTGTGTAGACGCCCTCTTGAATAACTCTCTGCCATCTATTTATTCCAGTATAATATATTTTGACAGATAGATAAATACAAATATTCGTAAGGAAAAGAAAACTAGTTATATCAACACATACTTTTTGTATCATTTCGAAACTTTTGATTTCGTCACACGAGTCTTTGTAACGATTTCAAGACACAAAAGCCATGGGAAGCAACATAGTGAAGACAGTGTCATCGCGGCTGACAGTAAGACGCCCAAACCCTCAAATGTGAGAACAAACGACCTTGATAATGTAAATTGTCATCCACACTCCCGTGAAAATAAACATTCCATTCACCTGGGCACTAGGAGACTCGAGTAGCGTCTTCAGTAATCAATCCTTATTAAGACCACTCAATAGCTTGGTTGATAGAGCATCGGCCTCACACACACACGTGGGGTCCACGGTTTGAGTCTCCTAGAACCCAGGTGAATGGAACTTTGATAATGGTCCACATCGAACCGAAACGTCGCCAACTATTTTACTTTCAGATCTATGGGTTGGGTGTGTATACTAGCGAGCTTGCACTGATATATTGTACATTTCATTCAACACAGCTGCGTGGACAGCGCTCATGATTCGTAGTCCTAAAGTTCCGGGTTCGATCCCCGATGGAGGCGGAAACAAATGGGCAGAGTTTCTTTCATCCTGTGACCTCTGTTCTCCTAGCAGCAAATAGCTACCTAGGGGTTACACAGCTGCTACGGGCTGCTTCCTGAGGATGTGTAACAAAAAGGAGACCTGGTCGAGGACCGGGCCGCGCCAAGTCCCGAAATCATCTCAAGATAACCATCTCAACATGTTGAAGAACTAACAAATCTCTTTCTAATAAAATTCAGTCTAAAAGAAGATGTCTTATACGACGTAACACGCAGTACTGACTGTAGTACATTTTTAACGCAGACTACCCCGACGTACAAATTGCGGTGGTTTAGGGAAATTATTAACAGCACAATATTGACGCTTCTGAGTGCCAAGGGTACGTTCTGACGCCTTTGGTTAGCCAAACCACTGCATTTTTTGACGGAGTCGAAATCGAGAGAACGGTGCTCCTTGGCATATGATATCTTACGCCACAACACCAGTTTGGGGCATGATATCTTATGCCACAACACCAGTCTGGGGCATGATATCTTATGCCACAATACTAGTCTGGAACATGATATCTTATGACACAACACCAGTCTGGGGGCATGATAGGCCACAACACCTGTCTGGAACATGATATCTTATGACACAACACCAGTCTGGGGCATGATATATTATGTCACAACTTATTTACCACAGAAACCTATCGAAAAACCAGTCCCATAAAACATTTATTTAAACATTTTTGGGTTTGGGAATTGTGTTAAGAGTGAGAGAGAGGAAACTTGTTCTGGTGACCGTCTCTGATCCTATTGACGGTAGCTCAGGCGACCATCTCGGATCCCATTGACGGCAACTAAGGCGACCGTCTCGGATCCTATTGACGGCAGTTAAGGCGGACGTCTCAGATTCCAATCATCAGGAGGGCCAGTGCCAGGTCTGTCTCTAATTCACACCTTTCGTACCTCCTTCCTCTCTATCTCCACGGTGAGACGCCTATCACCTGCACTGACAATGCATAAATATCAAAACACTTACTTACCCCAATGCAGGTCGCAGTGGGTAATATTATTTTACCCGACATGCTGAGGATGATGGGTGGTGCCATAACAAAAATTAAATACTATCTAAACATTGTAATCACACACACTGTAATATTTTTAACAAATGTATGTAATTCTTTTATTATTATTGTTATTAAATATATATATATATGCTTTTAGTAATGCCACTTGTGGCAGGGCTATTTCTTTTACCATTTGCCGTTAATGTGAGCAAGTAATGGGACATGCTGGAAGGTAAGGGGAGGAACTATCAGGGAACCGTGCCAAGCCATTACGGCTATATAGCACTTGGAAAGGGGTCAGGGGAAAAGGATTTGGGATTGAAGGAATATGGTGCCCAACCACTTGGACGGTCGGGGATTGAACGCCGACCTGCATGAAGCCAGACCGTCGTTCTACCGTCCACCCCTAAGTGGTTGGGAAAAAACTGGAGTTCTATTAAATCCTTTACCGTCCCCAAATTAGAACTAACTGCTGTTTTGCTCTCCACCAAGAGTGTCAAGTTATGTTAAATGGTTACCGTGTTGAGATGGAAGTAGTCAGACACATGTGGTGTGATAGCCAAGCATGATGATAATAATACTTTTTATGTATATAAAAATACATGCGAAACATGATACCGTGGAGGATTCGTAATATACAATGTAGTCTATGTAAACCTACAAATTCTGTAATGATTTAGCAACAATATATTTCCAGTGTAGGAACGAATCAACGTTGATGAGATGAAATCATTAATACCAATTTGCTAATTTTCGTTACGTTCCCACAAGTGATAAGGACTAATGATCTTCTGTAATGGGAAATGATTTCAAATATATTTTACAAATTCCAGACTGAGGCGGTGCGGTGCGTTCGTGGGGGTCACTTAACAGTAATTATGGCCCTAAGTGGCCCGTATGGCCGCGGACACATTTAGTGTGCACGAATGAAGCTGCAGGTTATGTCAGACATGCTCAAATCTTGCTGCCATTTAAGTGGGGGGAAGATTTTGTATATTTGAAAGGGTCATTAACATAATGTCAAGGGGCTGCCGTTTCATTAACAATGCTAAAGTGATTACAAATATAACTCCGGGTAATCAGGAATTCAGTGACAGGCTAAAATTAGGAGAGCTAAGGGCTACAGGACAACTAATGATACAGCTTATACAATGGTAAAGTTGGCCAGACGAGCGGCCGTGACAGGTTCTGTAATCTTGCTTTACTGCTGAAGCTTACCTTATAGGTAAACATCACCTGTTATAGGTGTTTCTTCACTACTGGGATTATATCTTGACGTCGTAAAAGGCAGACGTTGTATGGAACGCTCTGATTGCAAATAAGTTAAACAATTCCGTGTGCTGATGGGAGGTAATCATAGGGGTTACCCACTTCTGCAAGAGAGAGAGAACCCATAATAAGGGTTCCCACTCTGGTGTTAGTTATAGGGTTAACCTTTTGGATACAGTGGTGGATCCCTAGAATGAGACAGGTATTGCAGAAAGTCTTAAAAACACTGTACAAAGAAACCCATACTCTCCAGCGGACACGACATCACCACCAGAGTTTAAGGTACATGATTGGATCTTTTACATTGGATCATTGGATTGGATCATCTGTACCCACACATTGTGTGGGTACAGATGATACAGGATCCTTCAATGTGAAGGACACTGGCAGCAGCGTGATGAAGGTATACATAATTTACAAGTACAGTTACAGTGCCAATCCACGTGGAACTGTCATTTGATGAGTCGTGCGAGGCCTTTGTGTCAGGCTTCTGGATATACTGTGGATGAAGATTCTTGCCGCGGATGTTACTTAGTGATAATAACTCATCATTTAACGCTGTCGACGATTACCTTAAGAAAATTGCCAATATTAGTAATTGAATAACACCTGATATACCTGGAGGTTCATCCCTGCTGAGGCAGCCCTGGGTTGTGTGCCATTTGGGAGCACATAATAGGAATGATTAACATGGAGGATAAAATGAATTCGGAAGTGCTCTTGTTTGCTCAAATGAACCTAACTCAAATGTGCTGAAACGCGATTCTTATAATTGTTCCCTCACGTATGTTGAAGCAAAGTGAAAGCTCCTGAGTCCATTTAATATGTTGTATGGGCGACCGCTTGCCCTGCTACGGGCTCACCATAGCCCGTGCTACTTGGAACTTTTTGTTCCAGGTAGCGAATCTTAAACAACAACACTATTGCCCTGTTTCCTAAATATATCTCCAAACTTAACCAATCGGAAGATCTGTCCCTCTGCGATCAATCCTCAGTTATCAGATGAGACTCACACGGGCCTAACCTGTATGACAACCTGTGACAGATAAGACTAATGAATATCTAATGAGATTCGTGCTTATCTATCAGTCCGTGATTATTAACCTTCTCGTGCCGGTTACATTGTATTTTAAATTTTATGGCGTTCGATTTGTTTCGGGTTGAATCTAGCCTTTAGAGTTATGGCTTCCAGAACGTCTTTCAATGTATTCCACTTGTCGACCATCCGTAAAGGGTGCGAGGATTTCCTTATATTTATTAGTCTCGTTTGTATTTACAGATTCTGTTTATATCCTCTTGTCCTACTTTCTCTCAGTTTATTAAGACTGATTTATTTGTGTGGTGTATGGTGTGGTGACACAGTGTATCAAGTGTATCATAAGTGTAGTGTGAAGTGTAAACAAGTCTTTGAGAATGTAAGAAGCCCTTACGAAACGCTTCTAGCCGTCAGACCATTAATAAAAATGAATTTTGGAGAATTGATATTTCCATTATCATCGACAGTGAAGAAAAACATAAGAAATATTGAGAAAATTCGTGTTAAAATTATTAATCTTACCTTTTTGGTCATATTCAACAAGATTTTTACAAGAAAGATAGCTACCAAACTATACTAATATATATATATATATATATATATATATATATATATATATATATATATATATATATATATATATATATATATATATATATATATATATATATAAAAGTTTGTGAGGGTACCACCTCTAGTGCCAATGTGGGCATTAAGATCAATTTTGTCGTTTATATCTGAATTCGCATGTTTTCTTCTGCCACAGTGCTGACAGAGAGATGTATTGAGGAGAAACACTGCCAAAATGAGAGTAAGACATGCTGGAGGGAAGGGACAGGCCGTCCTGGCCATAAAACACTCCCGTACCATAAGGGGACAAAGCATCATAAGCCAGCTGTCTGATATGCATAGCAGTGAGAGATATGGTGGTGTCCTACAGGGTAATGACACCTCCTTTATCTCAAGCGTGATAGATGACTCCACTTGTTTGCATTGTAAGAAGTCTATAATGCTCCTTAAACTTGCCGCCAGGTCAAATCTTTTACCAAATGTGAACTCTCAGTTGAAATTCGTGTTTTTTATATCATATTCTTATTAGTCGTAAGAGAGAGACTGTAGATTTGTTCTCCATTTGTACTAAGGCAAAAGACAGTCACCCTAACCGCAAAACATAGCAACAACACTAGAATTATCCACCGTCCTTTGTGACCCTGGCGGGTTTATGCGATCATTGAGCCTCTTGTTGATACTATCAACACAGCCACAAAAGCCTCCGTGGAGTCCAATTTTGGCAACAACCCTTAAGGAGTGCGAGGAACGAGGTAGCATCACCCAAACGTGTCGCGGAACAACAAACTGGCCAGGAAGGCGGAGGAGCGTCGAGAGACCAGAACACAAGAGGGCGTGATAACAATTAGGAAGCAACACTCTCCAACACACACACACACACACTCCTAATACCTATGATTGCCCCGCCGGAGAGTGCTAGCCCCTCCCCGACTTGATATTACGCGTGATCTAACTTCGGCCCGCCCCGTTTCATCTGATGTTTAGTGCGGTCGCATCATAATAAATTCGGAGACACATTTGCAATGGCCACCCGATATGCACAAAAGTGGATCAGAAGTCACAGGTGACGACGTGGTCTACTCCCAATCTTGTATATATAAATATATATAAATATATTTGTCGGCTCCAGCCACTTTTCAGTTTCCTTTTGGGAATGCCCAGGAGTGCATGCGCATGCGTTATNCACTATACGACCCGAACTGTTACTTGAGGTGAAGTGCGACTTTAAGGGCATGGAAACGCTTTATATAAATAATGGTTAATTATCAAATAATAATGATGAAACAGCAGCAAAATAAAACTGAGGAAGCTACAGTACCAGACTCGAAAAGTAACTTGTTATGTACGAGATGATTAACTAACTGGATAGCAACACACACACACACAACACACACACACACACACACACACACACCACACACACACACACACACTCTCTCTCTCTCTCTCTCTCTCTCTCTCTCTCCTCTCTCCTCTCTCTCTCTCTCTCTCTCTCTCTCCTCTCTCTCTCTCTCTTTCTTTCACGTTTCACAAGTTTCTACACACATCAAGTTTCTATTACCCTGATACCCCTGTTACCTAGCAGTAAATAGGTACCGGAGTTAGAAAGCTGTTACGGAGCTGCTTCCTGTGGTGTTGTGTGCGGAAAAAAAAAATAAGTTAGTAGTTAGTTACAGTTAATTGATTGACAGTTGAGAGGCGGGCCGAAAGAGCAGAGCTCAACCCCGGCAAGGACAACTAGGCGAATACACATACAGATCATCGGAATCACTGCCTACCACTCTTCCTATAGAACTCAACTCCTAGAGCAGGAGAAGCTTCCCGGATGATGTAGAGTGTAGAGAAGTTAATGTGGTGCTAACACAAGAAAGAGGAAACGTTAACTACTGAACTACCGACCAGTCTCACTAACAAGCACTAGAAGGTCACTGGTGCAACATTTGCCTCTTACCATATCGCCGGTTATGCAGACAAGCTCCTCAATATTTTCCCTATTTCCTCCTATTACAAATCACCATCATTTCCCATTGTATGCATTTAATTATGATCTGGAGGATCTACATTATGTTTTTAATTCCGTAGTTTATTTTCCGTTTTTGGGATCCTAATCATGTCCGTTTTCTCAAGTATAGGTGATGAATATTGTACTTGTTTCTCAAGTATAAGTGTGAATATTGTACTTGTTTTCTCAAGTATTGGTGATGAATATTGTACTTGTTTTCTCAAGTATAGGTGATGAATATTGTACTTGTTTTCTCAAGTATAGGTGATGAATATTGTACTTGTTTTCTCAAGTATTGGTGATGAATATTGTACTTGTTTTCTCAAGTATAGGTGGTGAATATTGTACTTGTTTTCTCAAGTATAGGTGATGAATATTGTACTGTTTTCTCAAGTATTGGTGATGAATATTGTACTTGTTTTCTCAAGTATAGGTGGTGAATATTGTACTTGTTTTCTCAAGTATAGGTGATGAATATTGTACTTGTTTTTCTCAAGCATTGGTGATGAATATTGTACTTGTTTTCTCAAGTCTACATGTGTGAGTGTACTCACCTAGTTGTGCTTGCGGAGGTAAGAGCTTCGGCTTTTTGGTCCCGCCTCTCAACTGTCAGTCAACTGGTGTACAGGTTATTGAGCCTACGGGCTCTATCATCTCTGTATTTGAAACTGTGTATGGAGTCAGCCTCCACCACTTCACTTCCAAGTGCATTCCATTTATTAACTACTCTGACACTGAAAACGTTTTTTCTAACGTCTCTGTGGCTCATCTGGGTACTAAGTTTCCACATGTGTCCCCTTGTTCGTGTCCCACCCGCGCTAAAGAGTTTGTATTTGTCCACCCTGTCAATTCCCTTAGAATTTTGTAGGTGGTTATCATGTCTCCTCGTACTCTTTGTTTTCCTGGGACGTGAGGTTCAGCTCCTTTAGCCTTTCCTCATAGCTCATACCTCTCAGTTCCGGGACCAGTCTGGTGGCATACCTCTGAATCTTCTCTAACTTTGTCTTCTGTTTAACTAGGTATGGACTCCAGGCTGGAGCTGCATATTCCAGGATTGGTCTGACATTAGTGGTATACGTGGTCCTGAACGATTCCTGACACAAGTTACTGAGGACAGTTCTTATGTTGGCCAATCTCTCATGTGGTGTGGTGTGTGTGCGTGTGCGTGTGCGTGTGCGTGTGTGTGTGTGTGTGTGTGTGTGTGTGGTGTGTGTGTGTGTGTGTGTGGTGTACTCACCTAGTTGGTCCCGCCTCTCAACCGTCAATCAACAGGTGTTCAGGTTCCTGAGCCTATTGAGCTCTATCATATCTACACTTGAAACTGTGTATGGAGTCAGCCTCCACCACATTACTTTCTAATGCATTCCATTTGTCAACCACTCTGACACTAAAAAAGTTCTTTCTAATATCTCTGTGGCTCATTTGGGCACTCAGTTTCCACCTGTGTCCCCTTGTGCGTGTGCTCCTTGTGTTAAATAGCCTGTCTTTCAACCCTGTCGATTCCCTTGAAAATCTTGAATGTGGTGATCATGTCCCCCTCATGATCATGTGTGTGTGTGTGTGTGTGTGTGTGTGTGTGTGTGTGTGTGTGTGTGTGTGGGTGTGTGTGTGTGTGCACTCACCTAAGAGTGCGTGGTTTTGTGTCTCAACTGTCAATCAGTGGTGTGTGGGTTTTGAGCTTATTGGGTTAAATCATCCTATAATATAAACTCCGCATTGAGTCTGCCTCCACCACCTCACTTCTCAGTGCATTCCGTTTGTTCACTTCGACTCTCAAGTCTCTTGTCTCATTTTTTTTTCTCCCTGTGTTCTCTTGTCATCTGCTTCTCCTCATAGTTTCCCACTTCACACAATTATATATCGGTACCTATCCCGCTCACGGGACAGTGGGATGGGTATATCTTAGGGAAAGGAATTACTTCAAACTTCCATCTACGCCCTCACTCCCGGCAACTTCTGTCCCATTCCACATTCCTTCTCCATCGTTCTTCCTATCTCCACTTTAATCCTTCCCACCCTCGTTTATTTTTCGCCTTCACGCTTCTCTTCCCTCCCCTTCCATCTCTGCCTTCCCTCCCACTCCACCCCAGGCTTGACTCGCCCCCCCCCCTAACTCTCCGCCGCGAGGGAGGGGTCACACTGTCAGGGGGGGGTCCCAGTAAGGGAGGGGTCACACTGTCAGGAGGGTCCCAGTGAGAGAGGGGGTCACACTGTCAGGAGGGTCCCAGTGAGGGAGGGGTCACACTGTCAGGGGGTCCCAGTGAGGGAGGGGTCACACTGTCAGGGGGTCGCAGTGAGAGAGGGGGTCACACTGTCAGGGGGTCCCAGTGAGGGAGGGGGTCACACTGTCAGGGGGTCCCAGTGAGGGAGGTGGTCACACTGTCAGGGGGTCCCAGTGAGAGAGGGGGTCACACTGTCAGGGGGTCCCAGTGAGGGAGGGGGTCACACTGTCAGGGGGTCCCAGTGAGAGAGGGGGGTCACACTGTCAGGGGGTCCCAGTGAGGGAGGGGGTCACACTGTCAGGGGGTCCCAGTGAGGGAGGGGGTCACACTGTCAGGAGGGGTCCCAGCAGGCAGCAACGGAATCCTCTCATTAGACGTGACAGTAACGAGCCCCCGGACGACCTGATCTGAAACACGCAGCCAATTAGGATGAAGGAGGAGGCATTCAAGGTTGTTATCTCGACGTTCTCTGGACATACGAAATGTTCAAAAAGAGAGGGGAAAAGAGAGGGCGAGAGAGAGAGAGTTATCCAGGTAAAGAACAAAAGAACAAGGGTTCAGTAGGAAAAGCCGGAAACGTAGACGATCCAGATAAATAATATGAAGTACTTGTATGCACTGAGGGGGGTGGAAAGCAAATATAATGAGCCATTCACAGTTTCAAAATCAAGTATTACAGTTGTGAAAAGTCGTAAGGTATACACGTACTAGGTACAGTAGCTATGAGGCGGGACTCGAGAGCTGGATATCACTTTCCATAGACACAACTGTGTAAACAAAAATGGAAAGGTGAGTGCTGAGGTCTTCTGAAAAAAAATGGCTAATGGACTTCAACTGAGATAAATACAAACTTATGTGAAGTACATGAATAGAGAGAAGATCTATACATCAACAACCTTTGGAAGAGTCAACAAGGGAGCCTGGCAATTGTTGTATACAACCAGCTTGGGGTATGCAGCCCCAGCATGTAAACCCCCCCACCTGAAGAACAAGATAGAACTGAACAAAACTGATTTGTAAGAAGACTTGCCCCTGGGTTAAGATGACTTAAGGTGCGGGGAAATGCAGAGGGCAACTTGGCTTAAGCACGCTGAGAGGTGGAATAGAGAGAACATGATAACGATATTAAATAATCTAAAGGGAATTGACTAAAAAGAACAGACTTTTTTATAGCTAAAAACACACGAATGGCAGATGAAAACTAGTGACGTTTTGAGTCACAGAGATGCCCTCAAGTGTAAGTTCTCAAAATGTAAGTTCTCAAGTGAAAGTTCTCAGGTGTAAGTTCTCAAGTGAAAGTTCTCAGATGTAAGTTCTCAGGTGAAAGTTCTCAGTTCAAAATTTTCAATAAAGTCAAAAAATGCCAAATCCAAGTAGCGTCAGTGTCAGCCCATGACGAATTCAACCTACATCTTGCTCATTCAATCTCGAATCCATCATATGCTAAGTTCAACCCTTAACGATTCTACACATGACAAGTTCAATTCCTTACGAATTCAACATACTTCAACTTTTAACCATTCGAGGCGCAAGAAAACTTTGAGTCACGAATGGCAAAACCAAGAAAAAAAGTCCTATTGTGAGTAACATCTATAATTTCCTCTATGATGACTGTCTTTGTTATATTTTACTTGGGTTCTCCGGTAATTATGTTCAAAAATACACGAAAATTCTGAATTTTGTTCATTCATTTTGTTAATGTTATAACGTCTCCTTCCTCTAGCACTGAACGACGTGCCATTAGTGCACGTAATTGACCATTTACCCGATAGAGCTATTTAGCATATTTTCAAGGCCCGTTATATTACCATCTGTCGTATACGTAAACACACTCATTAATGACGCATTAACTTAACGACCCATTTACAAGGCAAATGAATTTGAAATATTTTGCACAACGAGATCATTAGTACTTCCTCCGAACCCCTAGGAAATGTGTCGAACGGAAAGAGCTGAGTTAATCTAATAGACTTTGGGTGACAGGTGGTGATAGTTGGCTGGGACGTGTGTCAACATTGACTGACAGCTCACCCAGTACTCCGGAGACCACGGGAATTATCTGAGGTAATGAGCGGAAGAAAATGACCCGCGGGGCCTCCATGTCGACAAAGACCCCGTCATGATCAGATTTCAATTGAAATATATGGAAATCTGATAAGTGGCTTTGAAATTCATTGACCCATTTGGCAGTCTGGTCTGTAATTGTGTGTGAGATAGGTGTAAGGAAAGAGGTCTCAGGCACCTATTACATGTGTGATTCCCAGGTAACCAGATATTGTAAATGAGTGGTAATGTATGATCACCCAGACATGATAGCAAGCCGTAAACGTGGCTCGCACTGAACCTATCTTCACGCTGTTATCTGTGCGTTCCTTGGTCATGTTCCGTAATGGAATGTTGGCGGGTAGTTCTGTATTATGGCGTGACATGTTATCTATCTCTCTCTCTCTCTCTCTCTCTCTGTCTCTCTCTCTGTCTCTCTCTCTGTCTCTCTCTCTCTCTCTCTCCTCTCTCTCTCTCTCTCTCTCTCTCTCTCCTCTCTCTCTCTCTCTCTCTCTCTCTCTCTTCTCTCTCTCTCTCCCTCTCTCCCTCACAAATAATGGCAAGTACGATGGTATCTCTCTCCTGTGTTGACGAATCTTATGAACTGATCATTCCAGTCTGTACGAGTCAAAGACGTGAGATGAGTTGTCTTCAACGGTTGTTGTTCCTTGTCCAAAAGTCGGCTGAGGGACTGTGGACAAGCCATCTTAGAGAGCGGTGCATTCTCAAAATGTATGCTAAATTGTGCCTCAAATGAAGTTTTTGCAACATCAACTACGAGTAGGCACGAGATGTAAAGATCTTGTTTTTGTAAGGATTATTTGTTCCTCTGATATGCAAGATTCAGCAAGTGAAACATCAAACTTCATTTTTGATGTTTCATCTCTGATCACTTAGCTTGTGTATTTTCATGCATATGATTGTCCTAGTAGTACTGTAATGAGGTCAAGTTATCATCATTGGCCATGTTTAATCAGCAACAAATGCAACCTCCATCGTCTAACCCCAGGCACATCCTGCTGTAGATGGAGTGTCACATAACCGAGCCTAATATGCCCGGTTCTTAAAGCTTCGTCAGTAACCGTAGGAGTCCTATCCATTTAGAGACACCGGCAATGCTCAGTGCAACTCCACTCCTGGACTTGGGTTAGTTGAGTGCCTGATGTCACATGGATAAGCAGCATTGATCAAGAGCTCAGACATATTGACGGACACATAGTAGCAGGTAGTAACACATTTGTAGTAATTTCTCGTGAAAATTGTACTTGTTATATCCAGTAGTGACCGTGGTGTGTGTGTAGTTGCTGACTACCGAACGTATCTTGCTTTTGATGAGCTGAGCTACATCTGCCTTCGTACACAATGAGAGCCATAGCCCCTCAGCTATGTCAAGTTGCTGAGAGGTGATGTCAGTGTTCTGTACAGCAGAGTAACAGGCACCGACAGACCTTATCACTTCAAAGCCTTTAACCGCACCAAACTCCACCCCTTCTCCTCACCAACCCCCCACCTCCCCCCTCTCCCCTACTCCTTGAGGAGAACCAAGAGTCGAGCCTTTGCTGAACACTCAACATGGCAAGAGGTCAACACTGGGCAGCATTTCGTTACTTTGATGAAGCGAATTCAAGATAAATGTTTGCTAATTCCTGTTTCTCCCTACAATCATCTCTTCCACTAATGGTCTCAGCGGGCTGGCCTTCATCCTCAAGTGCCGGACCTGAAATGCATTTGAAGGGCGTGCTCCGTCTATATCCTTGTCGTATATATATATATATATGTCATTCAGATACAAAGAGAAACATAGAACACCACCGCCCTGCAAACAGATAAAAAAAAATTCAGAGAAAAAATATATATCCTCATTTGCAATAGAAATCCGCAATGCCTTCGAGTGAATCTTTTTATTTACTGATTTTAAATCGCTAACCAGAAAAAAATTAGTTATACCGATTCAAGCCGTGAAAGACAGAGTAAAAGTTTGCCGAGTGGAAAACAAGACACAAAAAACAGGAAGGCGGATCAGATGTTGTGTTGCCTGGCCCAAGGGGGGGGGAGGGGAGACGGTGGGTGTTAATGCCCCATCTTGACGGCTAGGGGAGAGAAAATGTATAATGGACACATCTCTGGAAGAGCGAGGGATGAGCGTTGAGACACACGAAGAAATCTCGGTCTTTGTCGACCGAGAAATTGTGGTGTGCTGTGTTGTAAATATGAAGGTGGTGAGTGAATCACTGGTCAGTGCTGAGAGGACTGAGTACACGAGTGGTCAATGTTGAGGGGGTTGAGTACTCGAGTGGTCAGTGTTGAGGGGGTTGTGTACTCGAGTGGTCAGTGTTGAGGGGGTTGAGTACTCGAGTGGTCAGTGTTGAGGGGGTTGTGTACTCGAGTGGTCAATGTTGAGGGGGTTGAGTACACAAGTGTTGTTCACAGCTGAGAGGGTTGAATACACAAGTGTTTCACTGCTGAGAAAGTTGAGAACACGAGTATTCACTGTTCCTCTATCATCTCCCCCGCTCCTTATTCCAACTTCTACATCATTGACCTTCTCTCCTCCATCTCGTTCCATCCCTTTTTTTTATCATCCATTATTTTAACGGGTGATAAAACCCTCCCACACCCCTCCTCCCACACCGCTCCTCCCACACACCCCTCCCACACCCCGCCTCCCACACACCCCTCCCACACACCCCTCCCACACACCCCTCGTCCCACACACCCCTCCCACACATCCCTCCCACACACCCCTCCCACACACCCATCCCACAGGCAGGGTGCTTCATCTCGTCAGTTTTCAGGCAATATCGGCCGCAAGCAGAGGGCAAGGATCCAGCTACCTTAATTTTTTCAAGATAATTTCCGACAACCTTGATGTGTAGTTATGTTGGAACTCGCGTCATCCTTCGGTAATTATATCGTATATGAGCTGAGAGGCGTGTGTGTGTGGATGCCAGTCTCAGTCCAGCGCTTTGGCCCCAATTTCCTAATTTTAGAAATAATTAATTATGAGAATACTAATAGGAGTTAGCTCTCCTTGTATACAGTTATCTGTAACAACGTTGGTAGACTTGAAATTAGTCACTATCCATGACATTTTATTGCCTATATTTATCTATATATATATATATATATATATATATATATATATATATATATATATATATATATATATATATATGTGTATATATATATATATATATATATATATATATATATATATATATATATATATATATATATATATATATATATATATATGTCGTACCTAGTAGCCAGAACGCACTTCTCAGCCTACTATGCAAGGCCCGATTTGCCTAATAAGCCAAGTTTTCATGAATTAATTGTTTTTCGACTACCTAACCTACCTAACCTAACCTAACCTAACTTTTTCGGATACCTAACCTAACCTAACCTATAAAGATAGGTTAGGTTAGGTTAGGTAGGTTTGGTTAGGTTCGGTCATATATCTACGTTAATTTTAACTCCAATAAAAAAAATTGACCTCATACATAATGAAATGGGTAGGTTTATCATTTCATAAGATAAAAATTAGAGAAAATATATTATTTCAGGAAAACTTGGCTTATTAGGCAAATCGGGCCTTGCATAGTAGGCTGAGAAGTGCGTTCTGGCTAATAGGTACGACATATAATATATATATATATATATATATATATATATATATATATATATATATATATATATATATATATATATATATTGTGACGATAATCTCTTTCATGAGAGATTGAGCCTGCTCTTCCCTACATAAAGTTACTTGCACATCAACAAGAATAAAATGCTACATTCAAGATACGTCTACCAGTAGCACAAAACGTTTTGACCAGGAGGCAAAACGTACCCTAAACCCCCCACTCCACTCCCTCCACGCCGGCTCACCACCCGTCGTCAACCAGCAAACGACCCTTCCCAGCCTGCCTGCTCCTGGTTGGTGACTCGCCACCTGCACACCTGCACCTGCACCTCAGCGCCATCTACCTGAGTCGATGTCTGGGCCAGATCCAGCCATCATAGTCAGAATATTCTTGTGTTCTTAGCTGTGAACAACTAACTGATACACGTCCTGTTTATCGGTGGAGGTTCTAAGCTAGCGCTCATATTCTCAGCACCTCTTATTTGTCATTTTGCCTTTATATTATTGTTAGAGTAAATTATCTACTTAGTTATTTTTATGTTATATTTTTGACTTGTTTGTTTGCACTGTACATAGCCAAGGGATTGTCTTTATTTTTGCTTTGTTTTCTATATTAATTAAAGTTTCATTGTTTATACTTTGTGTATTGCGTGTCTTCCCTTACTTTTACCACAGACAACAGCCAAGCAGTCTCTTTTTTTCGTAAATGTGACAGGCATTGACACCAGCCATTAGGAAGACTGCCGAACATCTACACTCCTACATTTTCCCGTCACACACATATATATATATATATATATATATATATATATATATATATAGCATTCAGTTTTTGTTAACAGTTTTTCATTAAGTTTTTACATATAAATTCATTTTTTTCCTATAATTGTACTGATAAAATTGCCGGTTTTTTGTACAGTTTTTAATAGTAGGGTTAAACTTGGAAATTGTTTGATTAACTATGGTAATCCAACAAATTGTTGTATTACTCACTCGTAAATTTTGACATGGGATCGCTAACTGTGGGAAAGCTGAACCCGCCCTGGCACGCTGAGCACATTAGAGTGGAGGTTCGGGAGCTCTGAGGAATTAACTCCTGTGAGGTGATGCTTTTAAACTTGGTCAGGTTTTGCTGATCTTATCCATGAGGCTAGAAAGTGCCACGTAGGTATCTGTTTAGTGATTCTTCACCCTGGAGATCTGTAAATGATTAAAGCAGGTCATCGCCTTTCACTAGGTTGATGACTCTTAGGTGTCATATTATACGGATCAAATTTCTGCAGAAAGATTCTTAAAATATTTTCAGCAAACGGGAGAAAGTTGGATGCTCCCTTTATGGGTTTTAAGAAACGTATGTGAGTGGATTGATTGCTAAGAATTGTGTAAGATGTTAAAGATTTATGGGGTAGGAGAAAGTATAATAAGAACAGTAAAACTCTTTAAAAGTGAGGAAGCAGAGCATGCACGAGCGAATGAATGGGTAGTAGGAGAGAGGTTTAATGTTGGTGTGGGCTCAAGTTAAGAGTTGGGTAATGTATTCCACACTTAGCAAGTAAGGTGGGGCCTCAGTACCATGCCTTCCCGCTACCCACGATAACGTTATTAAAAGGTAGAATTTCTATTAAAAGGTAGAAAACCTACACGTATTGTTATTGGTGTTGGATTAGTTATTGGTGTTGTTGCGCAGTTTTTTCATCTATATTACCAAAGAAGATGTTAAACTAGGCTAAAGAATTATTAATTTGTTTATATTACAGTGGAAACAGGTACAAACTTAGCTTGTTAATATATGAAACAGATTACTAGGGAGCATAATAGATCTGAGACCGCTGGATTGTGTCAAGTGTAGATTATACACATATATTAATGAGTTTGGGTTGAAATAAATAGGAACTGCCACGTACAGGCGTTCTCTAGTTTCCATATATCTTATGTTATTATGTAGTTAATAGCAGCGGCTATTACAGTTTCACTGGTAGGGGTGCGGATAGCGAGGCTGCTGTGGATATTGCTGGAAATCTTTGATCATTTTGCTATCACGATTCTGTTGGTTATCTTCGCTACAGATACTTTGTCTGCGGAGATTAGTATCGGCTTCGTGACCCCGAACCGCCAGGGGGATACAATGCTTTCCTGGATATTAAGGGTCTAGTGGTCGTGATGGTTCTGTTTTGAATGCATTGCTTTGGCCGAGGCATAGACTGTTGTTCTTTGTGTGTGTATTTACCTAGTTGTGTTTGCGGGGGTTGAGCTTGGCTATTTCGGCCCGCCTCTCAACTGTCAATCAACTGTTTACTAACCACTTTTTTTCCACACACACACACACACACACACACACACACACACACACACACACACACACACACACACACACACACACACACACCACCAGGAAGCAGCCCGTGACAGCCGACTAACTCCCAGGTACCTATTTACTCCTAGGTAACAGGGGCATTCAGGGTGAAAGAAACTTTGCCCATTTGTTTCTGCCTGGTGCGGGAATCGAACCCGCGCCACAGAATTACGAGTCGCGCTATCCACCAGGCTACGAGGCCCCTGGTGGACAGTGGTGGTGGTGGATGTGTGTGTGTGTGTGTGTGTGTGTGGTGTGTGTGTGTGTGTGTGTGTGTCCTCTTGACCTGAGGTTCACCTCCTCCCTCAGAGTGATGCATAGGCAAAAGTACCTATTCTCCTTTTAATATTGATAATTACTTACTTATTCTCCTTTCAAGACGTTACACGGGTTGTTTTGATCATTTCTATACAGTTCAACCTCGATTCAGTGAGTTGAATGGAGGTTGTACCAGGTTTCATATACTGTACTGTATTGTGTATGAAAGCTTATACTGTATACGAATGTTCAGGTGAGCAGCAGTTTGCTACTTCTGACAGCTTCTCTATTGGAGCCATCTGCGTGGTATACAGGTAGAGCTTTTGCCTCAGGCTCGTGGGGTCGAGAGTTCGAGTCTGCTAGTGCCCATGTGATATCTATATATATTTGTATATTTGGGCGACAGGCGTTCCTTTAAGCATATTTGGTTAAATATTACCGCACTGAAAAAGACGTCATCTGCAAACCTAATTCTGAGAACAGTAATGGCATAAGGACTGACGCTCGCGGAGCCCGATTGTTGTGTTTCCCTCTTGTGCTGTTGTGTTCCCCTCTTGTGCTGTTGTGTTCCCCTCTTGTGCTGTTGTGTTCCCCTCTTGTGTTGTTGTGTTCCCATCTTGTGCTGTTGTGTTCCCTCTTGTGTTGTTGTGTTCCCCTCTTGTGTTGTTGTGTTCCCCTCTTGTGTTGTTGTGTTCCCCTCTTGTGCTGTTGTGTTCCCCTCTTGTGCTGTTGTGTTCCCCTCTTGTGCTGTTGTGTTCCCCTCTTGTGTTGTTGTGTTCCCCTCTTGTGCTGTTGTGTTCCCTCTTGTGTTGTTGTGTTCCCCTCTTGTGTTGTTGTGTTCCCCTCTTGTGTTGTTGTGTTCCCCTCTTGTGCTGTTGTGTTCCCCTCTTGTGTTGTTGTGTTCCCCTCTTGTGTTGTTGTGTTCCCCTCTTGTGCTGTTGTGTTTCCCTCTTGTGTTGTTGTGTTCCCTCTTGTGTTGTTGTGTTCCCTCTTGTGTTGTTGTGTTCCCTGTTGTGACATTTCCTCTGGTGTGTGTGTGTGTGTGTACTCACCTACTTGAACTCACCTAGTTGTGCTTGCAGGGGTTGAGCTTTAGCTCTTTGGTTCCGACTCTCAACCGTCAATCAACTGGTGTACAGATTCCTGAGCCTACTGGGATCTATCATATCTACATTTGAAACTGTTCATAGAGTCAGCCTCCATCATATGGGAGGCGTTCTCACATGTGTATGTGTATTTCTGTGTATGTGTATGTGTGTGTTTATGCATATGTGTGTGCTTATGGGTATGAGTGTTTTAACGTCAGTGCATGTGTGCGCCTAACTTCCCAAGAAGAACGCATGTTTGAGTGTATAACACTCAAGAGATTGCACGCAATCTCTCTCTCTCTCTCTCTCTCTCTCTCTCTCTCTCTCTCTCTCTCTCTCTCTCTCTCTCTCTCTCTCTCTCTCTAACTATTCATTCATTAAATCTGTTCCGTCTTTTCAGTAATATGACCATAATCGTTTCGCATCCTAAATAATGTCAAAAAGTGTAAATATCGACAAGAAAATTTTACTTCAGCGCCAAAATCGTTCCCGAATCAAAATCAGACAGAAACGTCTGGCCTCGGAGACGTTGATGTTAAAGGGGAAAAAAAACAAGATCAAAATAAAACTGAACTAGAATGCTGCTTGGCTAAGCTCCTCCACATCACGCGAGCATCTGTCATCAATCATCATTTCGTGGGTCTTCCCTGGTCCGTAATCTCTGCCGGTCCATTCTTCTGCCTCTTCCTTGACAGTCTTTCTATATGCTTTCTGTCAATCTTTTTCTGTCTTTCCCGACATTATTTCCTTCTTGATCTTCTTGCCGTTTTAAGCAAGATTTTTTTGCCATTCAGTAATCATTCCTGGCCCCTGATACGGCTACTCCCAGTATAATTCAGCAGTCTGCCCAGCTTGGTGCCTGATAATCACTTTTTAACACCATCCTGCAGCGGTCATCATTCCTACACTCCACCACTACCATTATATAGCTGGTATCATTCTTGCATTCACCATTAACATTCTGGTTGTTAACAACTTGGCGGGCTTCCAACACTTAGGTGGCATCCAGTGCGAGTCATTCCTCCTCGTTAGTATCCTGCGAGTCACTCCACCTGGTCAGTATCCTGCGAGTCACTCCACCTGGTCAGTATCCTGCGAGTCACTCCACCTGGTCAGTATCCTGCGAGTCACTCCACCTGGTCAGTATCCTGCGAGTCACTCCACCTGGTCAGTATCCTGCGAGTCACTCCACCTGGTCGCTATCCTACTAGTCACTCCACCTGGTCGCTATCCTACTAGTCACTCCACCTGGTCAGTACCCTACGAGTCACTCCACCTGGCCAGTACCCTACGAGTCACTCCACCTGGCCAGTATCCTACGAGTCACTCCACCTGGCCAGTATCCTACGAGTCACTCCACCTGGTCGCTATCCTACTAGTCACTCCACCTGGTCGCTATCCTACTAGTCACTCCACCTGGTCGCTATCCTACTAGTCACTCCACCTGGTCGCTATCCTACTAGTCACTCCACCTGGTCGCTATCCTACGAGTCACTCCACCTGGTCAGTATCCTACTAGTCACTCCACCTGGTCGCTATCCTACGAGTCACTCCACCTGGTCAGTATCCTACGAGTCACTCCACCTGGTCAGTATCCTACGAGTCACTCCACCTGGCCAGTATCCTACGAGTCACTCCACCTGGCCAGTATCCTACGAGTCACTCCACCTGGCCAGTATCCTACGAGTCACTCCACCTGGCCAATATCCTACGAGTCACTCCTGTACCGCCACTGAGCAATGAGCTGATTCTCAGCTAACTCGGCCAGCACACACATCTTGACATATTTTTTCTCTCTGCCTGTTTTCTCATCTAAAGACTCGTCATCATTTGCTTAACTGTTCGCCCTGAAGCAGCACACTCACACATGCATATATGCATACGTTCACTATGCATATCAGAATGCATGTATGTATGTATGTATATGTATGTTTATGTGGAGTCGTGATCAGGGAGCAAAAGCAATTGATACTTTATTTTAGACAGAACTGATGCAGTAGACAGTAGAGCTCGTAAATTAAGCTTATTGTTTAATTCGGTTGGCAACTGAATTCGTAATCTTTTGATGCCCTAAACGTAGAGGAGATGGAGCGGCTAGTATGCAGGCCGCGAGGTATGCTCTGCCTCTCCCTGAGTATAATCTGAAATTTGTATTTTAATCTTCAACTACGTTAAGTTAAGAATTATTCTTGCACGTAATCGACAAGAGTTATTTGATGGAATTACATCTGGAGGAGGCAAGATATGGCAATCAACATAAGGTTTCTCAGGACAAGCCCCGTCCGCCCCACCCGCAGGACAATCTCGGTAGTCTTGTGAAAATTGCATGTAAATGACATTGAATTGTTTGGACTACGCCAAACCCGAGAAAAATCTAAATAGTATTGTTATTTGGGAGCATCTCTTCGTATTCTCTTTTATACAACTAGCTCGGTTACCCGGCGTTCTCTGGACACGAAGGCCACATCTTCACTATGCATTATATTCGCTACACAACCATCATCACTATATACTGTTTCCATCTCTGTCACACTTGAGCAGGACGGTAGAGCGACAGTCTCCCTTCATGCAGGTCGGCGTTCAATCCCCGACCGTCCAAGTGGTAGGGCACCATATTCCATCCTCCCACCCCCCTCCCCTCGTCCCATCCAAAATCCTTATCCTGATCCCTTCCAAGTAGTCGTGGTGGCTTGGCGCTTTCCCTATGTCACCTTCACTGCACACGACCTTCATACTTTCAGCCATCTTTCCTGACACCAAACGGGTCAGTAAACCTACAGAGGCAAGAATCCGGAGCTGCAGTTAACGCAGGAAATTCTATAATTGGGGACTCTCAAACGGGTGCTCAACTTTACCAATAAAGGTGCTAGCCGTTCAAAAGGCTTTGCAACATGCTCTTGCTGAACACCGGCAACACGCCATCATACGGCACAATTACAAATGTAATGTAATTAATGCAAACGCTTAAACGTCAAGGTCGTCAGATACCTGTCAACTGGGTGCCAAGCCATGTAGGAATATCAGGGAATGAAGGACATTGCAGATGAAACAGCAAAATTTGCAACAACTAAGAGAAAGAATTTATTATTATTATTAACATCTTTATTGACAAAATTAATTACAATTTTGCCTAATCTGAGGATTTTGATAAAGCCTTATTAAAGTGAGGATAATGCTGGTATTCACTGTCACGCAGGACAGAGGGTCATACATAAGACAATAGGTCTAAACTGTAGGCGGAAGTACATATATATCATGGTTACAATCAATGTTTTAATGTATGGATATGTGAAAACAACTTTCTATTGTACACTGAAGGATTTAAGGAATGTAGAGAAGGAATGTAGACATTTACATACCAAAGAGTCTAGGCATAGATTTCGAAAGTAACTAGAGAGAGATAGAGCCATGCAGACTATATACAATATATCAAGGGCCGACCCTGACACTCCTATGACCGTCCCGACACCGATCACTGTGGGGTCTGGTTGGGGCTGCCCCCAAAACTACGGGATCACCTTAGCCCGTGCTGTGCTGACTATATATAATATATATAATAATGAAATAATAGGAATATGAAAGGTTGAGTTAGTGGACAGTTAGAATAATGTGGGTGTTCCTAGCGTCGACCAGACCACACACTAGAAGATGAAGGGACGACCAGACCACACACTAGAAGATGAAGGGACGTTTCGGTCCGTCCTGGATCATTCTCAAGTCGAACGTCGACTTGAGAATGGCCCAGGACGGACCGAAACGTCGTCGTCCCTTCACCTTCTAGTGTGTGGTCTGGTCAACATACGTTAGCCACGTTATTGTGACTCATCGCCTGCATGTTCCTAGCGTTCTTGTGCACGGTATAACCACAATCAAGGCAGCAGCCCGGCCCGAGGCTCTAAACTAACAGGTTTATTACCCCCTGAAGGAGTGTAGCTCAGCGCTTATTGCTGGCCGTGTCGACGTATTTTGTGTGAGAGAGCAGCGGGAGGATATACCCAGGTCACGCAGCCTCTCCCAGACGCAGTGACACGGCACTAACGCAACTCTTCCCGCCCCGTTCCACTCCACTCTGACCCGCATGCGTGCCCGCCGACGTCCTCATGCTGCACATTTACCCTCATGCCTGCGCATTCTTGCCCTGTTGATCTGTTCGCTTTGTTGCGTCTTGTACACGTGCGTACATGCACACACACGTGCGTCCCGCTGAGTTAATGAGGGTATTGATCTCTAGAAACACTTCAAGATAAATCGAAGAAAATTCTGTGCACTATTTCACTATCAGAGTTGGGCTGAAAGCGGCAGGTGCAGTTCGATGTTAATGAACACAAATTCCTTTACTTGCGAAATGACAGTGTCACCGTTTACCAGTATATGGAGCATATTTGGGCATATCGAGATCCAAAAAGATACTCTTGAGTCATGCTTGGCTATGACTTTTGGAACCCCAGGAAGCAGAGAAGGTTTAGCCAAATTTTAGTCACCAATTTACAGCATTGACAATGATTCACTGCAGAAAATCCATCGCACGATCGTCAGATGTCCATCCGTGTCCCCTTGTTCTATTGTTATTCATTGTAAACATTTCCCTCTCTTTCCACCTTCTCAATCCCTCTTAAGTATTTATTCGTCAGTATCTTGTCTCACCTCTCCCTTCTCCTTTCTAACGTTGTCAGGTTTAGTTCCTTCAGTCTGTCTTCGTACCTCATCCCTCGCAGCTCTGGGACGAGTCTCGTTGCAAACTTTTGCACCTTTGCGAGCTTCCTTATGTGTTTTTTAAGATGGGGCTCCACGTTGGGGCGGCATTCTTTAAGACAGGGCTCACATATGCGGTATATAGTGATCTAAATGACACACACTCACACAGGAAATGTCTTGTGTGTGTGTGTGTGTGTGTGTGTGTGTGTGTGTGTGTGTGTGTGTGCTCACCTAATTGTGCTTGCGGTGGTTGAGCTCTAGCGCTTTGGTCCCGCCTCTCAACCGTCAATCAACAGGTGTACAGGTTCCTGAGCCTATTGGGCTCTATCACATCTGCATGTGTGTGTGTGTGTGTGTGTGTGTGTGTGTGTGTGTGTGTGTGTGTGTGTGTGTGTGTGTGTGTGTGTGTGTGTGTGTGCGTGTTTATCTACACGTCGGTGCGTCCTGTGTATACCAATTTCCGAGAGAATTTAGTTCCACTGCCATTTTAACGTTGGCCTAAGAGTTGCCTTGTAATTCTGTTCATTAAACAAGGCGGCTGGAGAAATGCTGTTTACCTGTGGTTGCATGTTTCCCTTTTTCACGTGTTCGTGCAAAAGGACTTCGAGTAACAATGTATGTACGTAGCTTGTACTACTGTGCATGCTGTCTTCCTCAAATACGTAGAAGTTGCACCAGTAGCAGCAATAATTGCATCAGTACCCTCTAACAGCAGCAGTAGCTGCTTGATGGGTTTCTGGGAGTTCTTCTACTCCCCAAGCCCGGCCCGAGGCCAGGCTCGACTTGTGAGAGCTTGGTCCACGAGGCTGTTGCTTGGAGCGGCCCGCAGGGCCACATACCCACCACAGCCCGGCTGGTCCGGAACTTTTGTCCCGGCTGGTCCAGCTGCAATGACAGCTGTATCAACAGCAATGATGCCGTATATTAAGAGAATTAAAGGAAGTACAAAGGGCATACAAATAAGGTTTTAAATATATTAACACAAGATAGAATACACAACAGTTCATATCAACTTGAAGTGTTTAGATTAAGGGGGAGACCTGGGTAAATACTGGTCTGGACTCAGGGTTGTTGTTTTATTTGACACATTTCTGGGCACCGTAATGAACGTCGGATGTCTGGAGGGCTTCGAGTGCAGGTTAGACATGCTAATGACGTTGTCCTTTGCAGTTTATTATTTTCTTATATTCTCATGCTAGCACCAGAAGCCTCAGTGCAACAGCAGGAGCCTCAGTGCAACAGCAGGAGCCTCAGTGCAACAGCAGAAGCCTCAGTGCAAGCAGCAGGAGCCTCAGTGCAACAGCAGGAGCCTCAGTACAACAGCAGGAGCCTCAGTGCAACAGCAGGTGCCTCAGTGCAACAGCAGGTGCCTCAGTGCAACAGCAGGAGCCTCAGTGCAACAGCAGGAGCCTCAGTGCAACAGCAGGAGCCTCAGTGCAACAGCAGGTGCCTCAGCACAACAGCAGGAACCTCCGTGCAACAGCAGGAGCCTCAGTGCAACAGCAGGAGCCTCAGTGCAACAGCAGGAGCCTCCATACAACAGCAGGAGCCTCAGTGCAACAGCAGGAGCCTCAGTGCAACAGCAGGAGCCTCCATACAACAGCAGGAGCCTCAGCGCAACAGCAGGAGCCTCCATACAACAGCAGGAACCTCAGCAAATCAGCAGGATTTATTTCCTCCTCTGACTTCCCACTGAGGTCAAGGTGTAACCCGTACCGTAATGTGTAATTTAATAGTTGACCTCACTTGACCTCTAACTGACCGACCCGGGAAACATCTTCGCTGATTTCACGAAAAGATCAAGGTTGAGGTGAGCCTATCATCGTTTGTAATTAGATAGTGACCTCCAATGACCCTAAATTGACTACCTCATACTATTTAAATACAGTCAAGGTGTTGTTTTAGTTTGATATGGATTTATTATAATAATATGATTATGCACTAACGAAATAACACATAGGATTTTTGTTCCTTTCACTAAAAACAAAAACAAATTTTCAGAGTAACTTAAACATTATTTATTCTTTAAAGGTTACATTATTTCATATAAATGTGAGTGAAAAATGTATTCATTAATACGTAGCGAAGCTAACCAGAAGAAACAACAGCTTTGATAACGACAAACAGCCATGAAGCGCGCGCGCACACACATACACACACACACACACACACACACACACACACACACACACACACACACACACACACACACACACACACACACACACACACACAATGGGCAAAGTTTCTTTCAAATGGGCAAAGTTTCTTTCACCCTGAATGCCCCTGTTTCCTAGCAGTAAATAGGTACCTGGGAGTTAGTCAGCTGTCACGGGCTCCTTCCTGGGTGTGTGTGTGTGTGTGTGTGGTGTGGAAAAAAAAGTAGTTAGTAAACAGTTGATTGACAGTTGAGAGGCGGGCCGAAAGAGCAAAGCTCAACCCCCGCAAACACAACTAAGTGAATACAACTAGGTGAATACACACACACACACACACACACACACACACACACACACACACACACACACACACACACACACACACAGCGAGAGTACCGGTGAGCGGATAGATAGTGGCCAGTGAACACGGGGGAGGCGCCACCTCTCCACATGTGTCATGCTTATAGTTTAGTGCCATGAATAATTCTGATAAAAACATTATTTAGAGGATGAAGAGAGACAGACAAACAGACAGACTTTACAGACGAACCCAACAACTCGGACAGAAAAATCAATTCATACAGGCTGGCTATGGAACAAGGGAAAGTGATCAGTCCTTAACTAGAGCAAGGAAGCACTGAATGGAATGACTTATCTGCTCCAGGGGTGCCGTGAACAGCCAAGCAAAAGCCTTCACCAATCACATACTGAATTCCATAATTTCATTCCTCACCGGCAATATATACCGAAGCCTCCTGGCCAGTCATGGCAGCTGAGGCCATAGTAAAGACCTGGAGGATATACACTGGACATCCTTCTACTCGCAGCAGAAACTTTCATATACGAGCTTGCCAAATAATATAAGTTCTCAAGTCGAATGTCTCTCGATGGAAATCAGAAAGAAGAATAAAATTTGCGTTAGAAAGAGTTGAATGTAGAGTCTGGGGGCCTCTGGTTAAAGATTTACAGATCCAAGGACACTATCCCACCACTACATCGAGAAGATGGGGAACTGGCAATCAGTAATCAGGAAATGGCAAAGCTACTGGCAGACCATGTTGTTCATGTTGTTGCCAAAATGCATGTCCCTGATCCAAAATGACATCCTCCGCAGACTGATTCAATCACTGTGTCAAAATTTTCAGCAGCGGCTTTGTAAACAGAAAGAAGTTCAGGACTTCTTTAACTCTATTGACATTGGTGTGGTAACGGCCCGGATAAGGTCAGTCCGAGTGTACAAAATGTAGAGAACACTGATGATCTTGACATGTTGAGGATGGTGTATGTATCATCAATGACAGTGAAGAGCAACGCGCTCAACCTGTCAGGAAGGCAGTCAAGAAGCGTCCAGCTCTAGAGAGAACATCTCACACCTCGACAACAAAGTTGCAAATTTCTTCATGTACCCTAGTTCGCCTCCATCTTCAGTATGCACCACTTTTCTGCTTGGCCTGCACCCCATCATGTATCCGAATTGAGGACAAGATGGACAACCATGTGAGGCGGTTCATCTCTAGTCTTGGTCCTTCTCTTTAGACTGGTCAGTAATTAGAGCCCTCAACAGCGTAGAGATGTTGACAACCTTACTATTATGTATGAGGCCACCAATCTCAAGATTCCCCACCTGTCCCAACCTCGTAGACAATCAGAAGTTGGCAGCCTCAACACGTGGCGCTCAACAGCTTCACGCTTGCTACAACATTCTAAAATCACATTACACCATCAGCGATCATTCATTCTCAGATTGACTCGCACATTGAACATACTCTCTCAACATGCAGACACATGTAAAATCGTCAACCGGCCTTATGGCGCACAATTGGCTCCAGCTTCATTCGGTTCGTAACATGACTGTCAGGCAATGTTAAATTAAGTTGATTTCTTTTTAGAAACTTATAAGAAACTGATCAAATAGAACAGTCTCTGGGGTTAGGTTTCAGATGATATAATGCAATCTGAGAGAGAGAGAGATTACGTGTTACCAATAACCCGCTCCTAACACTCACAAGCCTATTAATAACAAGCCTCCTAAGAATCACAAGTCCCATGCTTCTGTCAAAATAGATCACATTTCCTCCAGGCCTTGATAAACACCGGGGTATTTACACAACATGGGTGGCCTAGGGGGTATGGCCCTCAACGTCTGATGTCAACCAGGACACTGGTTCGAGCCCCTGTCTTGCCCCCCCCCCCCAATGATTTTTCTCACATTGGTCCTCTATTTGACCACACACACCTGCCTCACATTAGACAATACGCACATAATCGTAATACCACGCATCTCTGTGCGTGCTTCCCGTTTGGCAATACTGAAAAAAAACAAAGCAGATACTTCACACAGGTGAGAACTAACTTTACATTTATTAATGAGCCGTCATTCATTATTAA
This sequence comes from Procambarus virginalis, assembly GCA_020271785.1. Classification (NCBI taxonomy): domain Eukaryota; kingdom Metazoa; phylum Arthropoda; class Malacostraca; order Decapoda; family Cambaridae; genus Procambarus; species Procambarus virginalis. The sequence continues at coordinate 11,456,970 of WNGS01163555.1, forward strand.
TAGCCCGGCCGCTAATGAGAGCCACGTCTCTCTTCTACCGGATGCTGCTGGCAGGGCAACCGAGACGCACCAAGCATCCTAATGCACGCCCGAGTATAATATTTCAATTATGTCTCACACCAACATGGAAGAAAGGTTTCTGCTGTTGTGTGTTAAATGGGATGACCTGAACGCTGTGAGGAATAGATGCGGTCCAGACGCATAGTGACGGGGAGAACATGGTAATGTGCGTTAGCAGTGGTGGGAGAACAAGTGAGTGTGCGTTAGCAGTGGTGGGAGAACATGGTATTGTGCGTTAGCAGTGGTGGGAGAACATGGCATTGTGCGTTAGCAGTGGTGGGAGAACATGGTATTGTGCGTTAGCAGTGGTGGGAGAACATGGTATTGTGCGTTAGCAGTGGTGGGAGAACATGGTATTGTGCGTTAGCAGTGCTGGGAGAACATGGGAGTTTGCGTTAGCAGTGATGGGGAGAGGGAAACATTGGGGTGTGCTTTAGCAAGGATGAAACACGTGGAAGTATCTCAGCAGTGATGGGACGTCTCACAGTGTGAGTGAATAGTGATGGAGCCCACTGATAACAGTTAAACAAAGTTACATAATTCCCATAGCCAGGCCTACTTTTCGGCCTAACCTCTTACATGTTCAATTAGTATTTGCTATACTAAATAGAAATGTGATCTTTCAAGTTCAAGTAAGTATCGAGATAATAAAATACATCACAAGAGTAGCTTAGGCTATTTCTACTCTCCAAAAATGATCATATGTCGTGTTTTATATTCCTTTAAAATATTCTATGATATAGTTACAACTAAGACACAGAGTGGTCTATGGACACAGTGGGAAGAAACCACCAAGTCTAGATTTGTGACATTAGTTTTGTCAACGTTTTGAAGATGCGTATTCATCAGAAACAGCTTTGATGGGGGTCACTGTGGATCTTATATAGAACCAGCTAGCAGTACAAAGGCCACACTCCTTCCGAAGTAAAGGGGAAACCCAAACTGTTTTACAGTAACTTCGGTTGCAAGATGGAAGTAAAGGATCGAGTGGTCAACCTGATAAGAAGTATAACCGAGTCATAGAAAAGGCTAAGAAAGTTTATAAGGAATGTATAAAGATTCCAGGTGTTTGCAACTGAGCGAGAATAGCTGTATTATTAACACGATACCGCAACTCCACTTGGAGCACAGATGTAGTGAGGAGGAACCAGAGCAATGAGATATGTCAGGATCTTGATCCTGAAGGAGCTGCAGTTTTATGAAGGAGGCCATTAATGAGGATCTTCATATTACATTCTTATTAAGAAAGTTACTAATGAAGACAGTCAAGAAGTCACTTGAAACATGAGGGGTGCCTAACACTTGGGAAAACAACAAATGTGGTATAAATATTTATGAAAGTCAAGAGACCTGACACGCCAATCCAACACCCTTGATGTACACTCGTGGCAGAGTGACGTAAAAGATAATTAGAATCGAAATACTACATAGCAAAGCTTTTCTTGTGACTCGCCTACAAGCTGAGGGAAGGGAAATCCAGCTTAACAAGCCTTACCCAAAAGCCTAAAGGACTGTTTGTTCCTTAACATACAAATAAAAACAAATTCTGCCAGTTCTGATAAGAGGGTTAAGATTAAGTGGGAAAGGTAAACCGACTGTATACTTGTAGACTGGCAGAAGGCCTTCGATGGGATGTTGCCCGGAGGTGTACACACAGAGAGAAAGGGGTAATCTATATGATAAAAAAGGTATTTAACAAACAGAGGGGAATTACAGTAACCTCTATATGATAAAAAAAGGTATTTAACAAATAGAGGAGAATTACAGTAACCTCTATATGATAAAAAAGGTATTTAACAAATAGATGAGAATTACAGTAACCTCTATGCTAGGATGGAGAAAAATCTCAAGCGTAATCGCCTAAATCACCATATTTGAGCCCATAATTATAGTGGGATATGCCCAAGACCTTCTAGAAGAGATGAAAGCTTTCACATCGATGTTTGCTCACGACGTGAAACTAATGAGAAAATGGAAATGGAAGATGAGCGCAAAAAACAGGAGGTAAACACACTATAGGACTGGTCAGACGAGATGTTCAGGAAGCTTTTGACAAATGCTTAATGATCCCAATTGGAGAAAGGGGGTGAGTAACAAGAGGGATGAAGTAATAAAGTCAAAGGGCCTAAAAAAGAGCATTGAACCACCACACCACAAAGCAAGGGAGTGTGTTTATCATTACAGCAGCTGAGGATAAACAGATCACTTAAGATGCTGGCGACTATGGCGACAATGGTGAGGATCATGTCCAAGAAGATACAAGAATTTGAACTTAGATATATAAATAAAGATATAACCTGCGCGAGAGAGAGAGAAGCGGTAGGCAGCAGTAGCGATGGTTCCGTAATGCTCCTCAAGTGTGTTGAGTCATTATGTATAATGATCTCATCTCTTGACCACAGCTGAATTAGCTATGTTCAGTCGCTGAACCCAAATAATATACAAAAAACCATTCAATCATCCCCTAACGTTTCGCTCCGTCAAGTCTGAAGAAAACTGTGTGTGTGTGTGTGTGTGTGTGTGTGTGTGTGTGTTTGTGTGTTTGTGTGTGTGTGTGTGTGTGTGTGTACTCACCTAATTGTACTCACCTAATTGTGCTTGCGGGGGTTGAGCTTTGGCTCTTTGGTCCCGCCTCTCAACTGTCAATCAACAGGTGTACAGATTCCTGAGCCTACTGGGCTCTATCATATCTACACTTGAAACTGTGTATGGAGTCAGCCTCCACCACATCACTTCCTAGTGCATTCCATTTATTAACTACTCTGACACTGAAAAAATTCTTTCTAACGTCTCTGTGGCTCATCTGGGTACTAAGTTTCCACCTGTGTCCCCTTGTTCGTGTCCCACCCGTGGTGAAGAGTTTCTCTTTGTCCGCCCTGTCAATTCCCCTGAGAATTTTGTAGGTGGTTATCATGTCTCCCCTTACTCTTCTGTTTTCCAGGGATGTGAGGTTCAGCTCCTTTAGCCTTTCCTCGTAGCTCAATCCTCTCAGTTCCGGGACGAGCCTGGTGGCATACCGCTGAATCTTCTCTAACTTTGTCTTGTGTTTAACTAGGTATGGACTCCAGGCTGGAGCTGCATACTCCAGGATTGGTCTTACATAAGTGGTATACAGGGTTCTGAAAGATTCCTTACACAAATTTCTAAAGGCAGTTCTTATGTTGGCCAGTCTAGCATATGCCGCTGATGATATTCTTTTGATGTGGGCTTCTGGGGACAGGTTCGGTGTGATATCAACCCCCAGATCTTTCTCTCTATTTGACTCTTGTAGGATTTCCCCTCCCAAATGATACCTTGTGTTCAGCCTCCTGCTCCCTTCTCCTAATTTCATCACCTTACACTTTCCCGAGTTGAACTTTAGCAGCCATTTTCTAGACCATTCCTCCAGTTTATCCAGGTCATCCTGTAGTCTCTGTCTATCTTCATCCGTCTTGATTCTTCTCATAATTTTTGCATCATCAGCAAACATTGAGAGGAATGAGTCTATACCCTCCGGAAGATCGTTCACATATATTAGAAACAGGATGGGTCCAAGTACTGAGCCCTGTGGGACTCCGCTGGTGACATCTCGCCACTCTGATGTCTCCCCCCTCACCGTTACTCGCTGTTTCCTGTTGCTTAAGTACTCCCTTATCCACTGGAGCACCTTCCCTTTTACTCCTGCCTGTTGCTCCAACTTTTTTAACAGCCTTTTGTGCGGTACTGTGTCAAAGGCTTTTTGGCAATCCAGGAAAATGCAGTCGGCCCACCCTTCTCTTTCCTGCCTAATTTTTGTTGCTTGGTCATAAAATTCTATTAAACCTGTGAGGCACGATTTACCATCCCTGAACCCATGTTGGTGGTGCGTTACAAAGTTATTTCCCTCTAGATGCTCTACGAGCCTTTTCCTCACGATCTTCTCCATTACCTTGCATGGTATACAAGTTAAGGAAACTGGCCTGTAATTCAGTGCCTCTTGCCTGTCACCCTTCTTGTATATTGGGACCACGTTAGCTGTCTTCCAACTTTCTGGTAAGTCTCCTGTTTCCAGTGACCTGTTATACACCATAGAGAGTGGCACACTTAGTGCTTCTGCACCTTCCTTTAGTATCCATGGTGAGATTCTGTCAGGCCCAACAGCCTTTGTCACATCCAGCTCCAGCAGACACCTTTTGACCTCATCACTGGTGAGGTCAAATTCCTCCAAGGTTGCTTGGTTTGCCACCTCCTCATTTAGTGCAGGGGCTTCTCCTTGTTCTATTGTGAAGACCTCCTGGAATCTCTTGTTGAGTTCTTCACACACCTCCTTGTCATTCTCTGTGTATCTGTTCTCCGCTTTTCGCAGCTTCATCACTTGTTCTTTCACTGCTGTTTTCCTCCTGATGTGGCTGTGGAGCAGCTTTGGTTGGGTCTTGGCTTTACTCGCGATGTCATTTTCAAACTGTCTCTCTGCTTCTCTCCTCACTCTGAGGTACTCATTTCTGGCCCTCTGGTATCTCCCCCTGCTCTCTGGTGTTCTGTTATTTCTGTAATTTCTCCATGTTCTTTTACTCAGTTGCTTCGCTACCCTGCATTCCTGGTTGAACCATGGGTTTTTCTGTTGTTTTTCGTTTTTCTCCTTTTGGACAGGGATAAACCTGTCTGCAGCTTCCTGGCACTTCTGGGTGACAAAATCCATCATGACCTGCACATTCTTGTCTCTAAGTTCTGTTTCCCATGGTATTCCTCTGAGGAAGCTCCTCATCTCTTCATATTTTCCTCTTCGGTAATTCAGTCTTTTTCCCTCCACTCCCATCCTTGGATAGGTTATCCCTACCTCCACCAAGTACTCAAAGGTCAGTACACTGTGGTCACTCATTCCTATGGGGGCTTCCACTTTGACTTCCCTTATTTCTGACTCATTCAGGGTGAATATCAAGTCGAGTCTAGCTGGTTCATCATTGCCTCTCACTCTTGTGGGTTCCTTGACATGCTGGCTCAGAAAATTCCTTGTTGCCACTTCCAAGAGTTTAGCTCTCCACGTATCTGCACCACCATGTGGGTCCCCATTCTCCCAGTCTATCTTTCCATGGTTGAAATCGCCCATGATTAAGAGTCTGGAGCCATTCCTGCAGGCAACTGAAGCTGCTCTCTCTATTATATTAATGGTTGCCATGTTGTTCCTATCAAACTCCTGTCTTGGTCTTCTGTCATTTAGGGGAGGGTTGTACATGACTGCCACTATTATCTTAGGTCCACCCATTGTTATAGTTCCTGTTATGTAATCTCTGAATCCGTCACAGCCCGGAATTTCCATCTCATCAAAACTCCAGTCCTTCCTTATCAGCAGGGCCACTCCTCCACCTCCTCTCCCTTCCCTCTCTTTCCTTACTATATAGTAGTCCTTTGGAAACACAGCATCTGTTATCACTCCTGACAATTTTGTTTCTGTTAGTCCTACTACATCAGGGTTTTCTTCTTGCACCCTTTCAGCCAGTTCACTTGCTTTATTGGTAATCCCATCAATGTTTGAGTACATTACCTTGAAGCTCACTTTCTTGTATCCAGTTTCACCCTCACTCCCCACAAGTGTAGGAAGTTGTTCTATGGTCAATGTTACTTGGGTAGGCTCCTCCTCCTGTGAGGTAGTTTCCAGGGGTTCAGGGGGAGGTGGAGTGGGGGATGGAGGGCTTAGGTCTTCCTCAGGCCTGCTTGGGGCAGGAGGAAGTCCTGGGGGTGAGGGAGCAGGGGCTACTTGGGGTAAGGGGAGGGGGAGGACTTGGGTTTCCTGATGGGCATTGTGCATGGGCAAGGGAGGGTTTGTGCTGGGGAGGAGGGCCCTATTGGGCGGTGTGCTGGGGTGTTGCATTCCCCCCTTGGGTTCCGGGTTGCTGGACTGGGGCTCCCCACTCCCCTCTGGGATTGCTGGGTTGGAGGCTGAGGTTCCCTGGCTCCCTTCCCTCTCCTTGCGCCTTTTCCTTGCATCTGCTGCCCTTACTATCTCGTCTCTGGTCATGTCTCTCTGAACATATACCTCTTTGTAGTTCCTTGCATACCTCAGTTTGCTCTTCTTTACTAGGATGTCTTCTTTGATGTCCTCGCTCTTGAATACTACCTTGATCAATCTCTTTTTGTCTCTGTTGTACTGGCCAATCCGGAAAAACTGTTCTATGTCTCGTTCAGCCCCTTCCATTCCTATCTCCTTTAATATCCCTGCCACTTCAGCTTTGTCTTTAGCCCTCGATTCCTCCCTTGTGGAGCCCTCTTGTTCCTTCACACCTACCACTACTACAGCTCTTTTCCTTTCCATTAGCTGGCTCGTGCATCTAGCTGCCTCCTGTGAGGTTACTGCTTTCATTACAACTTCCTTGACTGTGGACATTGCTCCTGGGCTCTTCATTATTTCAGCAAAGGTTGGGCCAATTGTTGCGGTCCCTGCCATTGCTACATCTCCTGGTACCTGGGGGTTGGTCCCCTGGGCCAGAGTCTGAGGAGGGCCTGTTTTTAGGCTTTTTATCTCCTCTTGCGCTGCACTTAGTTCTGTCTGCAGCTTATATATAGTTTCTCTCAGTTCCTTCAATTCCCCACTGACTTCCTTCCATGCCTTAACAATCATCTCCATGAATGACTCGTCCAGTCCCTCTCCTCCAGCTTCGTTCTGTTGTCTTACCATCCCGCTTGCCCTGTGTGTGTGTGCGTGTGCGTGTGCGTGCGTGTGTGTTTTTGTGTGTGTGTGTGTTTGTGTGTTGTGTGTGTGTGTGTGTGTGTGTGTGTGTGTGTGTGTGTGTGTGTGTGTGTGTGTGTGTGTGTGTGTGGTGTGTTTATTGTGGGGGTGGCACGGTGGGGGGGTTGGGTTAACTGCTGGAGGGATAGAGGGAGAGAGGGAGTGAACGGGAGAGGGGGAGTGAAGGGGAGTGAAAGGGAGTGAGGAAGAGCGAGGGAGAGAAGGAAATAGGCAGAGCGGGGGGGGAGGGAAGGAGGACAATCAGGGGGGGGGGGGGGGTGAGGGATGGGGGGCAAGTCCCAGTGGTGAGGAGGTGAGGTCGCGGTAGGCTTGTTTGTGCGTGCGTGTGTGTGTGTGTGTTTACACTGGCGTGTTATGGCGGGGAGGGGGGGGGGGGTCTAGTCAGTGGCGGTGTAATGTAACACACAGGTGTGAAAACCTAGTACCAAGCTGAGGATCTTGAGCTAATTTTTGTATTTTACTTATCTTATGTTCAAAGCTAATTACTATATAAAAAACACTGTACACCTTGTATGACTGACTTTGAGAGGCACTCACCTCCAAGTAAGCATCCCACAGCACAATTAGGTGATTTATGAAGCGATGTCCACCGTAATTGTTGTCGTCCCCGCCAGAGGTCTTCCCACGTGGTGGTCCAAGTCCTTCCCTTCTCAGGCCTCTGATGCCACCGTCTTGCCACAATCTCGTTCTTTTTCGATTTTTTTCCTATACAACGTTATAACAATTCACTATGTTGCGTTATCACTGCGTTGCTGTACCCTTCATATGACCAAAAACTATGTTTTGGGCTCACTGGTACGTAAATATCCCAAGAATATTGAAGTAAATCGCGGACCGCCGTTCTACACTTGTTCCCGCGCCTGTGTCTCGCACTCCCGCAAATGTTGTGTGTGTGTGTGTGTGTGTGTGTGTGTGTGTGTGTGTGTACTCACCTAGTTGTACTCACTAGTTGTGCTTGCGGGGGTTGAGCTCTGGCTCTTTGGTGTCCCGCCTCTCAACCGTCAATCAACAGGTGTACAGTTTCCTGAGCCTAATGGGCTCTATCATATCTACACTTGAAACTGTGTATGGAGTCAGCCTCCACCACATCGCTCCTAATGCATTCCATTTGTCAACCACTCGACACTAAAAAAGTTCTTTCTAATATCTCTGTGGCTCATTTGGGCACTCAGCTTCCACCTGTGTCCCCTAGTGCGTGTGCCCCTTGTGTTAAACAGCCTGTCTTTATCAACCCTGTCGATTCCCCTGAGAATCTTGAATGTGGTGATCATGTCCCCCCCTAACTCTTCTGTCTTCCAACGAAGTGAGGTTTAATTCCTGCAGTCGCTCCTCGTAGCTCATACCTCTCAGCTCGGTACTAGTCTGGTGGCAAACTTTGAACCTTTTCCAGTTTAGTCTTATGCTTGACTAAATATGGACTCCATGCTGGAGCCGCATACTCCAGGATTGGTCTGACATATGTGGTATATAATGTTCTGAAAGATCCTTACACAAGTTTCTAAAGGCCGTTCTTATGTTAGCCAACCTGGCATATGCTGCTGATGTTATCCTCTTGATATGAGCTTCAGGGGACAGGTCTGGCGTGATATCANGCCGGAGACGAGATGGAAGGTCACGAAAATATCGCTACATCAGCGAGAAACACTCGCCAATGTGAGGGGGACAAAGGAACAGTACAGCTTCAGTCTGTTGGTGGGTGAAAACATCGGTTCACGAAAATACACAATGTGTTTACACAGGGCGTCTCCCACGTCCAAGATTGTGTATCTGTGATCAGATTTGCTCGTCTATCAAGAGTTTTCGTAACAAAGATTGTGTATCAATGATCATATTTGCTCGTCTATCAAAGAGTTTTCGTAACAAAGATTGTGTATCAATGATCATATTTGCTCGTCTATCAAAGAGTTTTCGTAACAAAAATTGTGTATCAATGATCATCTTTGCTCGTCTATCAAAGAGTTTTCCGTAACAAAGATTGTGATCAATGATCATATTTGCTCGTCTATCCAGAGTTTTCGTAACAAAGATTGTGTATCAACGATCATATTTGGCGTCTATCAAGAGTTTTCGTAACAAAGATTGTGTATCAACGATCATATTTGCTCGGCTATCAAAGAGTTTTCGTAACAAAGATTGTGTATCAATGATCATCTTTGCTCGTCTATCAAGAGTTTCAGCTTATGTTTGGAAAACGGGTAAAAACGCATTCGTGGGGAAACATTTCTCTCCAGGTATCTCCAAAATCGCTCGTCGCCACATCTGCTTTATTGCTCAAGATTGTATGCTATTAAAGCTTTAAAGCCTGTTGGCGAAAATGTGTGTTTCAGTTCCATTGCTGAAAATCTTCAGACTTGAAGGAAAAGAATGTTTGCAAGCTGCCAAGTGCCGATGGACAGCCTACTCACCTGTTGTTGAGAATCACGAAAGCAATTCAGACGCTGCTGTCGATCGCTTGCACGAACACATACACACACACAAACACACACACACCCACACACACACACACAACACACACACACACACACACACACACACACACACACACACACACACACCACACACACACACACACACAAGTATGCAGCTGGAGTATGCAGCCCCAGCATGGAGTCCATATCTAGTCAAGGATAAGACTAAACTGGAAAAGGTTCAAAGGTTTGCCACCAGACTAGTACCTGAGCTGAGAGGTATAAGCTACGAAGAGAGACTACGGGAATTAAACCTCACTTCGCTAGAAGACAGAAGAGTTAGGGGGGATATGATCACCACATTCAAGATTCTGAAGGGAATTGATAGGGTAGATAAAGACAGGCTATTTAACACAAGGGGCACACGCACAAGGGGACATAGGTGAAAACTGAGCGCCCAAATGAGCCACAGAAATATTAGAAAGAACTTTTTTAGTGTCAGAGTGGTTGACAAATGGAATGCTTAGGAAGTGATGTGGTGGAGGCTGACTCCATACACAGTTTCAAGTGTAGATATGATAGAGCCCAATAGGCTCAGGAATCTGTACACCTGTTGATTGACGGTTGAGAGGCGGGACCAAAGAGCCAGAGCTCAACCCCCGCAAACACAACTAGGTGAGTACAAACTAGGTGAGTACAACTAGGTGAGTATACACACGCACACGCACACACACACACACACACACACACACACACACACACACACACACACACACACACACACAACCACACACACACACACACACACACACACACACACGTGCAGATTCAAGAGGAGCGAAGTGACCGCTGTTACCTGACCCTCGCAGTAAGATAAATCCAAAGCGTTATTAATTACACCATTTTTATTGTGGGGTTGTGGGGAATCTGTCATCCCGAAAAACAAGCAGGCAGGTATACGTGAATACAGGCAGGCAGGTATACGTAAATACAGGGAGTCAGGTATACGTGTATTCAGGCAGGCAGGTATACGTGTATACAGGCAGGCAGGTATGCGTGTATACAGGCAGGTAGGCAGGTATGCAGTCAAGCAGATGGGTATATACGCAGGTAAAAGGTGTAGAGGTAGACCTAGAGTTAGGCATTTAGTCAGGACACCCGCAAAGAATATAGTCACACAGTCAGGCAACCCGAGAAGAACGGGTTACGCTCAGGCAGGCAGACAGGCAGGCAGGCAAGCAGGCAGGCAGGCAGGCAGACACAGGCAGGCAGGCAGGCAGACAGGCAGGCAGGCAGACACAGGCAGGCAGGCAGGCAGGCAGACACAGGCAGGCAGGCAGGCAGACACAGGCAGGCAGGCAGGCAGGCAGACACAGGCAGACACAGGCAGGCAGGCAGACACAGACAAGCAGACATGCCAGAGCACCATAGGCGGAGAGCGTTGACAACGGCTCCCACGAAATTCACTAGCAGTAATTTAGGGCAGATAATAATCCTGACAACCATTGTGGCGTCATGTGTGATATATGAGCCTGCATGTTCCTCCCTCTCTCTGCCCCCGGACACCAACGTCGAGTCCAGGGTCTGGCGGGACTGTTCTCTTGAAGCGCGTTGATGCTTTAGAATATAATGATAATTACGTGCAACTTTGCTTACCATAACCTAACCTGAACACAGAGACATCTGGTGGTAATATGATAATTATTATTTGTTTTGTTGGGGACAGGAAGCCAACGTTGGCTTCCTGTCATATGAAAATATGTTGTCAAAAATATGACAACATATTTTTTTCAATTTTACACGACCTGATGCTAAGAGATGCGTCTCGTTGAACCTGTCAACATTTTCAAAGGCAGAGGTGAAGTGTATACAAGTTAGCTTGAGCAACCGCATACGTAACCAAGAGGGATGAGGTCATGTAAGGTGTCGAAAGGTCCGGTTGGCCTTCTGCAGTTTCCTAAGTTTGTCCTGATGTGGGCTGGCTATTCTGGTCTTGAGGATAGTGGAATATACCTGAGTGTGAGTTGGCTGTTAATTGTCAGTTGTGATTGTTTGATATGAATGAATGAATTTTTTGGGGTAAGCGCCAAGCCATTACGACTATATAGCACTGGGAATGGGTCAGGATTAGGATTTGGGATGGGACGGGGGGAAAGGAATGGTGTCCAACCACTTGGACGGTCGGGGATTAAACGCCGACCTGCTTGAAGCGAGACTGTCGCTCTACCGTCCAGCCCAAGTGGTTGGACTGTTTGATATGTAGTGCTTCGGCGATGTCTGTTCTTCTGTTGTTGTTTTATTTGTCGATTATTTCGATGTCGTTGGTCAGCATATATCTGGTGATGATCTGGTTTTTGTGTGGAAATTATATGTTCTTTGATGGAGCCTTGTTTATGTCTTGCCACGTCTGGAACCTCCCTGGACATGGCATGTCTACCCCAGCCATGTCTTAAGTCTCTCCGGCAATGTCTAGTATTATCCATGTCATGTCTAGCACTACCCCTGCAATAGCTCTGATTCCTTCTGTCATGTTTGTACCGAGGCGCTCCCGCCAGGATTTTGGTAATATAATTTATACGTCTCATTAAATGGATTTCAAGAACAGGTTTGGGGCAAATATTCGATCAGTCATACAAATAATAATCGTCATGCCCAAATTCTGTTACCTGGGCGTTAGACAGGTGTTGTGGGCTACATCATGGAAATGTGTGTGTGAGAGACAGACATATATGTATTAGATATGACAGAAAAACAAAAATTGGTTGGGAGTCAGTACATTAGATATCCGACGGTTAAAAAGGCGGGGTCCAAGAGCTAACAGCTTCAGCGTGCAGACACAACTAGTAAATACAAGTACTAAATACTCACAAAAATTGCTACCACATCTTTAAATTTTCATCACCGGTCACTCATTATACCCAATTTCAGAGTTCAAATCAAAGATTGCATAATTATGATTTGTTCCCCAATGGGAGATTGTTTGCAGTAAATCGCCAATATATGAAATGGTTTATCTTTGCTTTTGTTCTCGTATCTGGCACATGTTTTCCATACTTAACAGCCAGTTAAACTTATTTTCAATTCTTCCAACTGATTCACCTTCTCCGTGCCAGTCGTTAAGTGTTAAGGTAGTTAAGTATTAATGTTCATGGTAATGTTATTATTTCCATCACAACACCGTTGTTGAGCCTAGTGCATATCTTGGTTCCAGTGTTCGTTAAATTTGTCAATTTTCTTAACCTGTCCTTATAGCTCAAGCTTCCAATTTCCGGTATCAGTCTTTTATTTTAGTTTTCCGTTTTACAAGCTGTGATTCCGTACATTACTGGCTGTGTGCTGTGTGTTTTAAATGTTTTTAATTCTAGTTTTTCGAAAGATTCGTATGATATCGTGTATTGTGTACAATGATTCTAATAACGCGCACTTCCGGTGTGTGGTTGTGGATGATGTCACCCTGAGGTCACGGTTTTCCTAGTTCTTTGTTGCTGTCCAATCAGTACTGTCTTTGTGTGTATGTGTGTGTGTGTGTGATTACCTAAGTGTAGTTACAGGATGAGAGCTATACGCTCGTGGTGTCCCGTCTTCCCAGTACTCTTGTCGTGTAATGCCTTGAAACTACTGACGGTTTTGGCCTCCACCACCACCTTTCACTTAACTTGTTCCAACCGTCTACCACTCTCTTTGCCAAAGAAAGCTTTCTAATATTTTGTCGGCACCTTTGTTTCCTTAGGTTGAATCTGTGTCCTCTTGTTCGAGTAGTTGCTGGTTTCAGGAGTTCCTCTTTGTCAATTGTCGATTCCTGATTAGCATTTTTGTAAGTGGTGATTTGAGAAAGTGATGTATGTGCAGTCTTACATCACTTACAAGATGTTGAATGCTACCTAGTTGTATTCACCTAATTGTGCTTGCTGGGGTTGAGCTCTAGGCTCTTCTCGGGGCCCGCCTCTCAACTGTTCAATCAATCAACTAATTTTTTTCCACACACACACACACACAACACACACACACACACACACACACACACACACACACACACACACACACACACACACACACACACACACACACACACACAAGTATGCATGTGAGTATGCAGCCCCAGCATGGAGTCCTATTGTCAAGTAAGACAACTGGAAAAGGTCCAAAGGTTGCCACCAGACTAGTCCCGAGCTAGAGAGGATGAGCTACGAAGAGGCTCGGGAATACTCACTTCGCTAGAAGACAGAAGAGTAAGGGGGAATGATCACACACATCAAGATCTCTGAGGAATGACGGGTAGATAAAGATACAGGCTATTCAACACAGGGACACGCACAAGGGGACAAGTGAAACTGACCCCATGAGCCACAGAGACATTAGAAAGAACTTTTTAGTGTCAGAGTAGTTAACAATGGAATGCTTAGGCAGTGATGTGGTGGAGGCTGATCTCCATACACAGTTTCAATGTAGATATGATAGCCCATAGGCTCAGGAATCTGTACACCTGTTGATTGACGGTTGAGAGGCGGGACCAAGAGAGCAGAGCTCAACCCCGCAAGCACAAAGTGGCACAACTAGGTGAGTACACACTCCCTGGATTTCCATTGTATACGAATAATTCCTTACATTTTCGAATTCCGAACTATTTTCCGGAGAGTTCGTGTTCTATACTTCCATTAGTGCCCCTGTTAGTTTTATTCATTAACTCGAAAAGTCTTCTTATACCGTTCTTATTTCCCTCAGTTCTTGAGTGTTGGATCATATCGCCTCTTGTGTTGCATCTCTCTGCAAATTTCGTTACATTTAGTGCACTGTGCCCCTCCTCAATGTCTCATTTCCCTTCATGTTCTCTATCTGGTGGCAAAGTTCGTACGTTGTAAATATTGATTCTCTGTCTGTATCACAGTGTGTTCCAGGCCTGAGCTGCATACTCACGACTGGTCTAACGCACCTCATTTGTTTTTGGGGGGGGGCAGGGGGAGGAGAGTGGTGTATTCGTTGGGATAGTTGAACAAGCGTGCTTGATGTGTGTGTGTGTGTGTGTGTTTGCATCCCTGTGGCACTGCGCATGCCTTCCATTCCCAGATCCAACCAAGCGTTGATCGTCATCTAGCCTGTGGAGATGCGCGAGAGGTCACAGACTCCCCCTGTGATGGCGGATGACAGAAGTGTAATCACGTAGCTCTTCAGGTACAGACCCGCCCTTTCAATTCTCCAGCCTGCGAGCAATACCAATTAATCTAACTTATGATGTCTAGTATTACTGGTGGCAAATGGACTCAATCTTTATCCAAACACATCCACATATTATACATAGTGCAGGATTTCCGCGTTTTATGGCCAACTCTCGCAAACGAACTAGAAGAGAAAAATGGAAAAAAAGTCGAAAAGGTCCGTGTGTTCTAATCACAGTGTTAAATTTGAGAGGAGCACAATGGCCGAAACGAGTTTTCCATTTTTGGCTCTCATGGGAGACTTGTCTATTATCTTCATGGCGGGGCAACACTACTGGAATCAGAGAAGCGCTTGTACAAATAGTAAACACTGGAACGACGAGAAGGTGGAGAGACAGGGGGGAGACGAGAGGAGAGAGAAGAGGAGAGAGAAGGAGAGACGAG
>WNGS01163555.1:11471762-11482599 GCA_020271785.1 Procambarus virginalis
TCTGTATTGCGAGCAGAAATGCTTCAAAACAATCTTTGTTTGGGAATTCTTGGACGGGAAACGACCAACAGGTGACCGCTCCAGGCATCTGCTAACGAAGAGGAAGAGATAACAGAGTGGAATAGATAATATCGAGGAAGCTGTGGATAGTGAGAGATGTGGGAGCTGTCAGGTTTTGCGTGGCGCTTAACACCTTGACGTAGATAACATGTGCGACACTATACGACACGAACTGTTACTTGAGGTGAAGTGCGACTTTAAGGGCATGGAAGCGCTTTATATAAAGGAGAGAGAGAGAGAGAGAGAGAGAGAGAGAGAGAGAGAGAGAGAGATGCCCTCAAGTGTGCTATTCTTCCATTCTCACATCCCAGCTCCTTGTCCTTTCTCTTGATAATAACTTCCCATACTTTCCCCTCCAGTATTACCAGTTTTGAATGTTGTAGAGGTAATCAGTCCGGGACTATGGCCTTACTGTAATTGTTCTGAATGTTGCTGCAATACGGGTACCAATTTACTCCTCTTGCTGCTCCTGCTGGTAAATGAGCAGAACCAATTAGATTATATAACACTGGAAGCAAAAAATTATAACTGGAACGTCATTTATGTCATAAAATAGACAATGTAATTTCATATTAATAACGTGATAATGTGCAAGGAGAACACGTAAATAATATTTTAGTAGTGTGACCTAAATATCGCGTTGAATGTAAGAAATTTAATATGACGGCTGCATGATTACTTTTTGTTATTATTATTAAACCGTAAAGTTATTATATAGTATTTTGTTAATGTTAAAAGCCGCGTTTCTCAGCGGCGAAGCGCCTCGACCCTCGCTCCTGTCACCGCTTGACGTGGCTGATATTTTATAATGAGCAGTTGTCTATCAAACAGTCGAAGTGCTGAATTCTCTTTGGTATTATTCCCGAGGCGCACCAGTTCAAGAAACGAGTTTATGTGCTATGATTGAGCACCACTGGCTCCACCACCATCAGCACCACTGGCTCTTCCACCAGCACCACCACCACTGGCTCCACCACCACCACTGGCTCCACCACCATCAGCACCACTGGCTCTTCCACCAGCACCACCACCACTGGCTCCACCACCACCACCAGCATCACCACCAGTGGCTCCACTACCACCACCACCACCACTGGCTCCACCACCACCACCACTGGCTCCACCACCACCACCACTGGCTCTTCCACCAGCATCACCACCACTGGCTCCACCACCACCACTGGCTCCACCACCACCACCAGCACCCAAGCGCGGAACACTCTCTGGCAAACCTTCTGGGCTTGGGTTTCCCTTTGTTAAGATCAACACTTCGAGATCTCATCCCAGCGGTTTTTGTACCGAGAACTACTGAAGTAATCTCATGCTCTGAAGAGTTACCATTGTCTAGAGCTCATTTAAATTAATATAGAAACTCTACTACACCGATTTTATATTATATATCTCGTTCACTGCCTCCTCGATCTCTGAAATGGAAGGAGTTCCTTGCGACGTTGGTGAGAGATTCACAAACATCGCCGTCTTAACTAACAACAGTGATGGTAGTAGCCGTGAGTGGTGATGGTAATAGCAGTAGTGCTGGTAGCAGATGTGGTAAGATAATAGTGTTTTAGCACTACTAATTAAGTAGAGAATTGTCTTAGTAGCACGTATTAAGTCACTCATTATTTCTTCAAATTATAGGTAACCTGCCACATAGGTTCGAAGCCTCCTCACGGCTCCTACGGATTTTCTCATTGGTACAGTCCCGTTATTGTGATTACTCTCTGTGTATTCTTCTTCTTCTTCTTCTTCTTCTTATTATTATTATTATTATTATTATTATTATTATTATTATCTTTATAATAAAATGTAATTTTTTGCTTATGTTTATGAATGCAGACAATACTAGCCTCGTCCAATATCCTTATTTCCCGTTTATAATTCGTAATTTATGCATAGTATTTATGCATACACCGCATTAAGTTATATAATTGTTTAGCCTGTTTCGGTATTTTTTTACAGGTGTAACATATGGAAACATGTTCTCAGCTTTAAATCCTCAATGCTGCTCAAGCAAAACAAGGCTTATGCATAGATAGTGTACGGGTGAAAAGGCAAGTGTCTATGTTTAATATTCATTTTTGTTTTGGTCTATAATATTATTGACTACATAAGGCATCAGAGGAGCATCGTACAATTAAGTAATCTGGAGAAACAAATGTTGCCACACCCCGGACCAGCCTCACCCCAGGCACACAACACCGGCGCTCAGTCGACTCGTACACAAGTCGATTCAAATTCGCTGGTTTTCTGTTTGTTAAAGTCGTATCTAGTGTTAAGTTAGGATGTGTTTAGCTTTGGCTAGGTTGTGTCCGACTCAGCTGTCTTTGGTTAGGATTGTGTGGGTTTTGATTAGGGTTGGTAGGTCTTAAACCCGTTGGTATGTTTGTATGATGTGGCTTGTATCCATAGCGACTCGATAAGGCTACTTCCTCTATTGGATGATGCTTACGCCTGGGTTCCAATATTCCCCGAAGGGGAGAAACTTTTGATAGCCTCACCAGACATATCATAAAGTTAAATTTACAGAATAATGACCTGTTACTCGTATAACATCACCTCATCTGCAGTTCCGAGTAAAGTTTAAGCCCCATTGTTTGGTAATTCAAATAATATTTGTTCCCTTAACAGAACTTATTCAGCAAAATATAATAAAAAATATCCGTTACATCAGTTAGCCTAAGACACAATTTTTTCTACTACTTCTAACTGCAAGTAAGTTATACCAATATATCTATCCTAATAAGGGTTTTAATTTAATACTCAAAGAGGTATTTAAAACATAGCTCTCATACTTAAGTCTCTTGATATTAGCTATTTCCACATTTAACTGCAACTTAGCCAATATAATACTTACTCATAGACTCCAAGCCTACACTCAAAAGTGTTTCAAATATTTGAATCATACAGTATGATTTTTTTTTTACAGATGTGCAATTACGTGTCATATAAGAGTTTAACAAAACACTTCATTTTGGAACAAAACATGTTGATTGGAGTTAATATTTCATAAACAATAGTTATTAGATTGTCAGTAAAACAAGAGGAAGAAGGGTTGTCTGTCTTGTGTACCCTTGTAAGTAGCGACCACCAGATGACATAATATAATTGACTCAACCCGTTCTCGCACTGGCTTGCTGTCAATATTGGCTTATTTAATAAGTGCATATGTGACATACTAATTGGTTGTGAATATTTTAGTTTTCCTTGAAAAGCTTCATAGAAAACACCGACCTCACCTCACCTTCTTAGTATGTTAAGATAAGCATCTTATTGCTTCTTACTTACAACTATTACTTAACCTATCAACGGTATAGGTTAAGTAATAATTGCAATTAAGAAGCAATAAAATGCTTATCTTAACATACTAAGAAGGTTAGGTGAGGTCGGTGTTTTCTATGAAGCTTTTCAAGGTAAACTAAAATATTCACAACCAATTAGTATGTTACATATGCACTTATTAAATAAGCCAATATTTACTATAAGCAAGTGCGAGAACGGGTTGAATTGACTACTACTAAACCTATAGTAAACCAGAAATATTCTGGGTCACAACATTGTCTTACTGTTAAAATGTGGCAGAAAATGTTTAAAGATCGTTAGCGTAGCCTATACATCTTTCAGAATATGCATATAGAGGGGGAGCCGGTCGGCCGAGCGGAGAGCACGCTGGACTTGTGATCCTGTGGTCCTGGGTTCGATCCCAGGCGCCGGCGAGAAAAAATGGGCAGAGTTTCTTTCACCCTATGCGCCTGTTCCCTAGCAGTAAAATAGGTACTTGAGTGTTAGTCAGCTGTCACGGGCTGCTTCCTGGGGGTGGAGGCCTGGTCGAGGACCGGGCCGCGGGGACACTAAAGCCCCGAAATCATCTCAAGATAACCTCAAGAAGATATACCCAATTCTAAATTTTAGTATTTCATATTTTTTTTGAATAGATATAAATTTATTAGATGCATTTTAGTGATGACGTTATTTTAGGTATTTCAGTATTACGACATGATGCTTTAGGTATAATTAGAATGCATGTTTTGAAACTATTTCATAAATGTGTATCGCTTGTTACAACCAGAAGCGGACAGTCGGCCGACTCGCCACTTGCCCGCGGGCTACAGGCGAGGGAGGGTGTGTCAGGCCGGCCGGCTGCTCGTTCACCACCATAGTTACCTTGTTAAAGTGTCCGTGAACAGTTACCCAGCGCGCGTGCGTGAACGCTGTGACGCCCCTAAGGTTCAGGTCATTCAAGTCATTAACTTGTGATACTATGTGATGTTCAGTGACAGTTGTGTTGGAACGAGGGCAGAGGAAACGTCTGTAGTGTAGCTGAAAATGTTGCGGTGAGTTATAGTGACTGCTTTAAGGTTACGGACAGATGGCGTTCATTGGACGGTTGTTGTTGTGTTAGCACTGACGCGGGTACGTTAATTATTTGTACCTTGTCTAGCGAGATCCTAAATATTGATCAGGTACGCCACTGCTACAGGACGTGTTTAAATGGTGACTCTGAAAAGATCAATGTTGTGTCTAAATGTTGACTGAAAAGTTCAGTGTTACGTGTCTGAATGTTGACTCTGAAAAGTTCAGTGTTACGTGTCTAAATGTTGACTGAAAAGTTCAGTGTTACGTGTCTAAATGTTGACTCTGAAAAGTTCAGTGTTACGTGTCTAAATGTTGACTGAAAAGTTCAGTGTTACGTGTCTGAATGTTGACTCTGAAAAGTTCAGTGTTACGTGTCTAAATGTTGACTGAAAAGTTCAGTGTTACGTGTCTAAATGTTGACTGAAAAGTTCAGTGTTACATGTCTAAATGTTGACTCTGAAAAGATCGTTGTTACGTGTCGTTGTTACGTGTCGGTTTTTATTTTTTCTCCATTTCCATTCAAGCTGGGAGGCGATAACTTGGACTAATTAAAGCCATTTTCATATAAAACAAGTTAATCAAGATTGATTGAAATTGAACAACTCTTAATTTCCTTAGTTATGCCCCCATAGCGGTAGACACGAAATCATATATATATATGATGTGCGCGGTTTCGGTTTTGTCACTGATATCATATACATATATGATTTGCGCGGTTTAAGGGTTAATACGAAGTGCAATATTTTAGTACCGATGATCACACAAGTTTGTGGAATGTGATAATGTCGCAGGCAAGGATGCCTTGCCTCCCCCCTCCTCTCCAAGTCTGACCTCACCACCTTAGACACCTCATCCTTCGAAACAAGGTAAGTAGCACCTCGATCCTCAAGTGTCACCTACATATAGACTGCTTATATATGTGGATTAAAACTGATAATTCATGTAGTATGTATTATGTTTGTTGCGCATGATGACTGAAATCTATAAAGGTATTTCCTTATTCATGTGAATAATTATCTCTCTCATGCCATTACAGGTAAGAACTTGCATGTTTGGAAGAACAGAAATCACGGATTTTAAGGTATGTATAGGCCTACAGTTACATATTTGCAACACTCTTTCTTACCATTTTCATTTATTAACATATTTTAATTAATGTATTTAATTTATTTCATTGTATTTATTATATTTTATTTATTATATTTTATTTATTATATTTTATTTATTATATTTATTTATTATATTTTTTATATTTTAATTGTTATATATTAATTGTTATATTTTAATTTTTAGATTTTAATTTTTATATTTTCATTGTTATATTTTAATTGTCATATTTTAAGAGTGTTGCATATATCATTGATTATTATGTTATAGGCATTTTGGGGTTTAAAGTGCTTCTAAATACCATACTCTTACCTCTTCAATTAATGTTTTTGGAAATGCATTTTGTTATTCTCTTTCAATGTGAATTTTTTGTTCAATGTTCTGTTTTCTTTGCTCGTACTGAAGTCCACTGGAGTGTGGTGAATTTTGAACAAGACGAAGCTCGTTTTCAGAACCACACATATAGTTAGGTTAGGATTTATTCCGCTAGGCTCTGTAAGGTTCGATTGGGTTAATTTAGGCTTGGTTAGGTCAGGCTGATTTTAGTTAAATTTTGTTGGTTTGGGTTAGGGGTGGATAATGTTACGGTTAAGAGTTTAGAGGCAGTTAACGAAACCATGGTGTGTACGATGTGACTTGTATCCGGTCCAACTAGGAAATCCATTATATTTTTAAACTTGCATGTAAAACGTCCTATGTATTTTTTTGCCATCTTCAGAACCTAAGCATCTTAAAGAGCGTATAATGTAAATTATGCATATACTCGAATGTTTTAGATGAAACTGGAAATAGTGAAATCTTTTATTGGTGTACTCTGCCTACCCTTTCACTGGTGCACTCTGCCTACCCTTTCACTGGTGCACTCTGCCTACCCTTTCACCGGTGCACTCTGCCTACTCTTCAACGGAAAGAGTCATTTGCATCCCTAATCTCCAGTTATCTCACCGCCACTCGCCAAAAGACACCAGTCCCACACGATTCTCCACCTTGAAAAAAGGTGCAGGGTCCTTTCTGACTTAATTCGGAGGATTTCTGTATTTGGAGCTTGCATTCTTCTTCTTATTGTAAGCATGTTGATCAGCTACTTAGACTTTCTTCGTCGTGATAACGTCACGAGCATAATTCAATTGCAAACAAAATCTGGCTAAGTGACAGGCCAAGACCTCAACCAAGGTTTGTAGGTCGAAAGGGAAAATATCTGCGTTAGAACAATAAAACTTTACATTTCAGCAAAGTTTTACATACATTCATTATGTCTTTCAATACAAAAGATTGTGAATATAAAAAAAATGAAAGTCAGGGTAGGAAAACGTAAGGAGATGGTCTTGAGACAAAGCTGAGACAAAAAGAGCTATATTGCCACGTAAATTTTGAAGACACAATCATATAAGCCAGGATGGTTCTGATGTTTATCTAATCTTTACAATATTATTTTACTTAGTGTTTCTGGCTTCCTCGTTATCAATTTCTGCCTTTTCCCGGCCGTCTCTGGCCTTGCCTTTTATCTGTTTGTCTTATTATGGGCCTGCCTTTATCTCACAGTATCGTCACCTTTCATGCTCCTTCTCATATCCCAGTGACCTCACCACTCATGCTGCCTCCTCATATCCCAGTGACTTCACCACTCATGCTGCCTCCTCATATCCCAGTGACCTCACCACTCATGCTGCCTCCTCATATCCCAGTGACCTCACCACTCATGCTGCCTCCTCATATCCCAGTGACTTCACCACTCATGCTGCCTCCTCATATCCCAGTGACCTCACCACTCATGCTGCCTCCTCATATCCCAGTGACCTCACCACTCATGCTGCCTCCTCATATCCCAGTGACCTCACCACTCATGCTGCCTCCTCATATTCCAGTGACCTCACCACTCATGCTGCCTCCTCATATCCCAGTGACCTCACCACTCATGCTGCCTCCTCATATCCCAGTGACCTCACCACTCATGCTGCCTCCTCGCGTCCTCCTCGCTGTTTGGTGGTCGATGGTGGACTGATTCGCGGTCCACTTTACACACCCTCAGTTCCTGTATGTGTGCATTTTGAAGAGTTGCCAAGCATATATATATATATATATATATATATATATTATATATATATATATATATTATATATATATATATAATTGGTATTATATAATGGGGACTTATTATGCTTTCTGCACCGAAATTGTTTTAATATGAATCTTGGGTTAGTGTGTTACTTTTAAGAATATGATAATGATCGCCTTATAGAGCAGACCAAGGGAATCATGAAGCCGGTATACCATAAACATTGCAAGTGGAAGTGAACTCTGGCGAAGGCGTCCCGTTGTGCACCTTACAAGCGTGTAGTCGGTCGGATAAAAAAGCAGTAATCAGTGGCACATGATATACGATGCAGGTGGGTTCGACATCTGTAATAAAGACTAACACGGGCATTCATATGTCCTGCGCCCTCGTTAGATTTTTTTTTTCCTGCTGGGGATTGGTTGAGGCTCTGTGCCCAGCTCGTCTAGGGAATGCTTACCTATCAATGCTTTCCTCATTGACTACGGACGAGTGAAATCTATCTCTTTATACCACACCTCCTAGCTCGGCTTAGAAGAGGGTCCTCTCTGCCTAGCTCAGCTAAGAAATGGATGCTTCTTTCTGCCTAGCTTGTCTAGAAACAGAGGATGTTCCTCTGTTTTGCTCGTTCACCTTAGCAGAAAGCCCGTTGCCCTTTGTGTATACAATGTTCAAAATTGCTCCCGAGGGATAATGTCGGCTTCCTCCGTCCTCCTCACTTCACAAATAAGGCTCTGTAGTTCCCTTGTGTTGCCCTCACTAGCACGCAAGGCGGCTTAGTTTCTCTTGATATCTTCGCCGCAAGAGCAGCAAGATATCGGAATACGCCAGCAAAATCTTGCATCTTAGGTTCATGTTACGCTCACTAACGCTAGTGGAGGCTTTGTTTCACTGATAACCTCGCTTCGAGAGGAACAAAGATATCCAGGTACGCCAACGCAATCTTGCATCTTGCGCTCGGGAGGGAGACAGGGAGGGAGGGAATGCGAGAACGCTGTGATCAGATAAGACAGACAATTAACACAGCCCAGAGCCGCACTTAGGGCAAAAATTAAGAAAGTGGTATGAGACGCGAAGCTCGTAAAGGTGGCAGGGACGAAATTAAGGATTCTGGCGTCAGTGACACCTGGAGATAAACATCTTTAGGATGCTGATAATTACCAGCATAAAACCAAGGCAATGTCGCGACGTTTTGCTGAGCTATCGTCACATCTTGGACGTTTTGATGCACTTTTGGAGAGAGGGGGGGGGTAGAGATTGCTGGCATAGTTAGTGTAGTGGTGAGAGGATCATTATCCGCCAGTCCTCTCCTGTGTCTTTGTGCTGGTAATGAGATATTAAAGCAATGCATTTATCTGTTGCGCTTTGTTAAATGAACGTCGGGCTCCGTACGTTGCAATTTATTTTAGCATATTAACATAATTATTAGTATTATTATTATTATTATGAATTTTATTCATTGTTAATTCCCGTAGTCTCTCTTCGTAGCTCATACCTCTCGCTCGGGTACTAGTCTGGTGGCAAACCTTTTAACTTTTCCATTTTAGTCCTTATCTTGACTAGATATGGACTCCATGCTGGGGCTGCATACTCCAGCTGCATACTTGTGTGTGTGTGTGTGGTGTGTGTGTGGTGTGTGTTGTTGTGTGTGTGTGTGTGTGTGTGTGTGTGTGTGTGTGTGTGTTTTTGGTGTGTTTAGTGTTGTGCAAGCGATCACAGCAGCGTCTGAATTGCTTTCGTGATTCTCAACAACAGGTGAGTAGGCTGTCCATCGGCACTTGGCAGCTTGCAAACATCTTTTTCTCAAGTCTGAAGAATTTTCAGCAATGGAACTGAAACACACATTTTCGCCAACAGGCTTCCCAGCTTTAATAGCATCAATCTTGAGCAATAAAGCAATGTGGCGACGAGCGATTTTGGAGATACCGGAGAGAAGTTTCCCCACGAATGCGTTTTTTACCCGTTTTCCAAACATAAGCTGAAACTCTTGATAGACGAGCTAAGATGATCATTGATACACAATCTTTGTTACGAAAACTCTTGATAGCCGAGCAAATATGATCGTTGATACACAATCTTTGTTACGAAAACTCTTGATAGACGAGCAAATATGATCGTTGATACACAATCTTTGTTACGAAAACTCGGAATAGACGAGCAAATATGATCATTGATACACAATCTTTGTTACGAAAACTCTTGATAGACGAGCAAAGATGATATTGATACCAATCTTTGTTACGAAAACTTTGATAGCCGAGCAAATATGATCTTGATACACAATCTTTGTTACGAAAACTCTTGATAGACGAGCAAATATGATCATTGATACACAATCTTTGTTACGAAAACTCTTGATAGACAGAGAATATGATACATGATACACAATCTTTGTTACGAAAACTCTTGATAGACGAGCAAATATGATCACAGATACACAATTTGGACGTGGGGACGCACTGTGTAAACTACAGTTGTGTATTTTCGTGAACTATTTTTCATCCAACAACAGACTGAAGCTGTACTGTCCCTTTGTCCCCCTCACATTGGCGAGTGTTTCTCGCTGATGTAGCGATATTTTCGTGACTTCCATCTCGTCTCCGAGCTCACAGCTTACGTGTATGTCAAAACTGGTGTGGAATCTCACTTTGAAATACAAGTAGTTTTTGGGACTAAGATATCTGCATGTTCCATTTTTGTTAAATTTCGGTAAATTCAACTTTCAGCATAGTTGGTCTTTTCATGTAGTGACTGTGATGTTTTCATTATTCTTCATTTTGGCACACATGTCTTCCTCCGTTGTCTCTTTCTGTCTGTCTGTCTGTCTGTCCTGTCTGTCTGTTGTCTGTCTGTGTCTGTCTGTCTGTCTGTCAGTTTACACAGAGCCATGAGGTGAAAGGATATCACCCTGCCAATTTGTTTCTGCTCACAATGTTCTCACAATTTGATCACGGAGCCATTTTTCTCTCTCTCTTTGTCTTCACTTCTTAGTTTGTCTCCCATGTGATTTAGGTCCTGGAAAATTAGTAGATTGACATCCTTTTCTTTTACGTGACCGTAACATTTGACTGAGTTAACTTAATCTTGGTCTGTTTTATATTGCTGTCCTGCCACTTGGGGTTGTGCTGGTCCATAATTAATAATACTAAAGATCACAATACTACTATTAAACAGCCAAGATAATCTTATATAATAAGAGAGGAGTAAACAAAAATAATAAAAATATTGAAAAATAAAATAACAATAATTAATAGTAATTAT
>WNGS01163555.1:11500675-11512458 GCA_020271785.1 Procambarus virginalis
TATGTTCACTCAGCAGTAAATATAGGTCCTGGGAGTTTGGCAGTTGTTGTGAGGTAAGCTGTGTAGGTGGCTGGGGAGGTGTCGGTTGGGGTTGTAAATTAGGGGATTGACGGGACTGTGGGGAGTTGGATTGGATTAAGAGATGTAGGCTGGGGCCGGGGAGGTAGTGTAGGGGTGTGGGAAATAGGTTCGGGGGGAGTGGGTAGGTAGGTTGGTATGGTTTTTGTTGATAGACATGATGGAGTTTTGGCGCTAGAGGCAAAGGAAAGCAACGGAGAGTTGGTTGGGTGTAGGTGATGAGTGTGGGTGTAATAGATTCATGGTGAGGTGATGATTGAGTGTCATGTGGTGTGAATAGATTCATGTGTGTGGGGGGTGATGAGTGTAGGGGTGTAAATAGGGTCATGGTGAAGTGATTGGTGTAGGTGTAAATAGGGTCATGGTGAGGTGATGGGTGTGGGGTGTGTAATAGATTCCTGGTGAAGGGATGGGTGTGGTGTAATAATAGGGTGCATGGTGAGGTGTAATGGGTGTGGGGTGTGTATATGTAAGGGCATGGTGATGGTGATGGTGGTGGGTGTAATAGGGTCATGATGAGGGTGAGGGTGTGGGTGTATAGGGTCATGATGAGGTGATGGGTGTGGGGTGTAATAGGGTCATGATGAGGTGATGGGTGTAGGGTGTCATAGGTCATGGCTAGGGTGGTAAGGTCTGATTGATGTTGAGAAGACTTCTGGTAGGCAGGAATTTTTTTTTTTAATAAATACATTAGGTACGCTGCATTAGGGCAGCTACCCTCCACTACATGAAGTGGAGTACAGTGTCCCCTGTGTCAAAAAAAAGGCTAACTACGTGATGCTATAAATTCCCATCAACACAGGATGGTTAGTCATACAGAGCAAAAATTCAGTACAATACTTCTCGGCAAATGTCCTACGGACCTCACCCACCACCATTTCAAATCTCACCTTTCCCTACGAACCAAAAAATTGCCTTTTAGGCTAAACTCTCAATATCATATAATAACGTGCTAAACTCGTGTGCTCCAATAACTGCTAAACTATTTCAAATCATATAATGATGCCATTTTTCCCGCATGCTATTGAAAATATTTATTATGTACAAGAATTGCCCAATAATGAAGATGACCACAAGTTGTGTGACGAAGCATAGTGTTGGAGGTCTCATGAGGCTTTCACTGTATATCTGTATCACTATATATCTGTATCACTATATATCCTGTATCAATCACTGTATATTGCAAGGAAACAAAATACAAAAAAATAACAAAGACAACACTTAATTCTGAGACTACATTGCTCAATATAAATTACACTACCTTACTATTCAGTTTCAGAGATTGCTTGAACGGAGAATCCTGTCCAAAGAAAAACATGAATACAAAACCATAAAATATCCCATAATAATAACAATAATAATAATATAATAAATATAAAATAATAATAATAATAATATAATAATAATAACTAATAATAATAATAATTACTTTCAGATGAGAGCCAGTGACCTCATTGTCATGGTGCTCGAAGAATTTTTATCAGTCATTCAGAGTGACAGACAATATAAGGGCCACACCGTTGCCAGTGTACACACAGCTGTTAAGCTGACCTCTGGGAAGGCGAGCTGCACATATCGACCAGGTCAGTGCCAGCGTTCCGTGGAGATTTACAGCTAACACCATAGGGAAAAAAGCTAGAGTACACTTGGTCCCCACTCATCCATTTTCTCTCCCTTCTCTTCCTTCCCCCCCTTCTTCTCTCCCTCTCTCTTCATTCTTCCAACCACACTCAGGCAAACCAAACATCCCGGGGCAATTTACCGTCGGGGAGGGCATTCGACAATATTTGCGTCCCTCCGAGGTTTTTTGTTGACATTGTAACTGATCCTGTGGACACAAGTGTATTGCAAAGTCCACAGTGTGGCCAGACGATCCCAGCCCAGGCGTCCGTCAGGTGTCAAGGGGTGGCAGGGGGGTACTGGCAGAGCTTGACCCTTGTTTTCTACCCTTAGTCATGGAGACAGTTAGGTCCAGCTGGCTCATGCTTGGTGTGTGTGTGTGTTGTGTGTGTGTGTGTGTGTGTGTGTGTGTGTGTGTGTGGTGTGTGTGTGTGTGTGTGTGTGTGTGTGTGTGTGTGTGTGTGTGAGAGTGTGTGTGTGTGGTGTACTCACCTATTTGTGTTGCGCGGTTGAGCTCTGGCTCTTTGGTCCCGCCTCTCAACTGTCAATCAATTGGTGTACAGATTCCTGAGCCTACTGGGCTCTATCATATCTACAATTGAAACTGTGTGTGGAGTCACTTCCACCACATCACTACCTAATGTTTCCTCCTGTTTACTATCTGACACTGAAAAAGTTCTTTCTAACGTCTCTCTGGCTCATTTGGTATTCAGTTTCCACCTGTTCCCCTTGATCGCGTACCACTCGTGTTAAACCTTTATCTTTATCTACCCTGTCAATTTGTCTGAGAATTTGTAGATATTGATCATGTCTCCTATACTCTTCTGTCTTCCAGTGTCGTGAGGTGGCATTTCCCGCAGCCTGTCCTCGTAACTCATGCCTCTTAGCCCTGGGACTAGCCTAGGGAATACCTCTGAACTTTTTGCAGCTTCGTCTTGTGCTTCGTCTTATGCTTCGTCGTGTGCGTGTGTGTGTGTGTGGTGTTATGTTGTGTGTGTGTGTATATGTTGTGTGTTGTGCGTGTGTAAGTGTATCCCGCCTAAATCTACTCATCTAGATGTACTTGAGGGTCGAGTTTGGCCCTTAAATCCGCCTTTCGAGCGTTTTTGTTCAATAATGTGTCTCAGTTCCCACGTTTTGTCTGTCATATTTACATGTGAAAAGAGTTAACTTCAACGATTTCTTCGTGTAATATATTACTGACTGCTCTAACACTAAAGAAGTTCCTTCAGATGAAGTTCCACAAATGAATCTTTGTTATTCATTTGAGTCTCTCTAGTTTCCATCTTCGTTCTGCAGTACCTAACTTTGAACAATGCTTTTCTGTTTACTTTAGAAATCCCTATGAATCTTTTATGTTATTATATCTCTCTCTATTCTCTTCTCCTAAGAGGGTGAGGGGCAGTTACTTCAGTCTTTCTCGTGACTTAACTCTTCATCTCAGGAACGAGTTATGTTGATATTATTGAACATTTCTAGTTTCTACTCATTTTTTTACTTTACTTGTAAATTTCAGGTGAAGGTTTCTTATACTGTCTCTATTAACTCAAAAGTTGACCTCATAAGTTTCTGAAGGGCGCACGAACGTTGGCCAGTTTGGCATTAGAGTTGGGAGGTTTTAATTCCGCCCTGAGGTCTTCCTTAATTTCTAAGCACGAATCAGTCCTCTTAGCTCAAAAAGAGTCTGTTGCATATCTTCAGACGATTTAAAGCAAACTTTAAGATAAGGTTCAGTACTGGGGCAGCATCTCAAAGAATCATCTAGTAAATGATTTGGTAAATTCCTTTCTCCAAGTTTCTGAAGGGTTTCCGGAATAAGTTAGCATGCTTGGCATATCATGTTGACGTTATTATGCTGGTACGTGCTTCTGAATACTCCCAAACTTTATATTTGTTTTTGAGTGGGAAGTTCCCTTCCCTTTATCTGATCCTTCTGATTAGTTTAGTATCATCAACAAATATCGGTAAGAATGAACTTACTTTCTCTGTTAGTCTTGACGTATATATAATAGAATGGTCCAGTTAGTAACAGCCATTGAGGAACTCGCTCATAATCCCCATTATCCTTCTCCATTCTGATGATCTGTCGATGAGCTGCAAATCTCTAAATTCTTACCGAGAGCTGATTCTTCAAATAATTAGCACTCTTCCTTGTACGCATTCGTGTCTGCTTTTGTAATTTGCAAAGAAGTAGTCGCTTGTTAGAAATGTGTCTAACGCTTTCTGGCAATGTAGGAAAATGCCGTCTGCCTAATCCTCTCTTTCCTGTTTAATTGTTGCGATCTTGTCGTTGATTTCTAATAAGTTATATTTCCTTTTGCTGATTCCATGTTTATGCTTGTAAATCAAATTTATATAAGTGTTCTACGACCCTTCTAATTCGTCTCTAATATCTTGCAGGTTATACTTGTTAGTGATACTGTTCATCAGTACAGCGGCTTCTGTATTCGACCTTTCTTATATATGAGCAACACATTAGCTGTTTTCCGAATCTCAGGTGGTTCCCCCATATGTAAATAAGAAGTTGAAAACGATAGCAAGGGGTCTACACAATGTTGCACCTGCCTCTTTTATCACCCATTGTGAAATAAACACATAAATGAATGTTTATTCAGGTAAAAGTACATACATTCAAAATGATATACAAACAGAAAATTGGATTTCTAGATAGAGCTAAAACATACTATGCCAACAGCAACACTAATACTCACAGCGTTTCCTTTATTCTGATGTTACTTCCATTACGGTTAGTATTTCTTGTGTTACTCTCAGTTCCCTGAGAAATCATAGATCTGTTTCCAGCCTGAAAACCTCTTGGAAGTAACCAATATATAAACAACTTACCTCTTCTTTTTTTTACCATAAAGCAATTGAGATAGGAATGGTGTTGTTGAGAATCATTACCTTTCTCATTACACAAGTGTCATTCGTGTGTACATATCTCATTCATCCTCATCCTTTCTCCCATCTAGCATTTAAATATTATTTTGACTATTATTTTTACCCAATATGCAATCCATCATAATTTAAAACTCACACGTGTCATTTATCCTGTCTCTCACGTAGGGAGGAGACGAGTGAGACTTGCATGCGAGGGGAGGATGGAATAATATTCACTAGCTGCAGTGACTAGTGTTATTTTTGTCCACTAGCTGCAGTGTCTAGTGTTATTTTTGTCCACTAGCTGCAGTGACTAGTGTTATTTTTGTCCACTAGCTGCAGTGTCTAGTGTTATTTTTGTCCACTAGCTGCAGTGTCTAGTGTTATTTTTTTCCACTAGCTGCAGTGTCTAGTGTTATTTTTGTCCACTAACTGTAGTGTCTGGTGTTATCTTTGTCCACTAGCTGCAGTGTCTGGTGTTATCTTTCTCCGCTAGCTGCAATGTCTGGTGTTATCTTTCTCCACTAGCTGCAGTGTCTGGTGTTATCTTTCTCCACTAGCTGCAGTGTCTGGTGTTATCTTTCTCCACTAACTGCAATGTCTGGTGTTATCTTTCTCCACTAGCTGCAGTGTCTGGTGTTATCTTTCTCCACTAGCTGCAGTGTCTGGTGTTATCTTTGTAAACTAGCTGCAGTTTCTGGTGTTATCTTTGTAAACTAGCTGCAGTGACTGGTGTTATCTTTCTCCACTAGCTGCAGTGTCTGGTGTTATCTTTGTCCACTAGCTGCAGTGTCTGGTGTTATCTTTTTTCCACTAGTTGCAGTGTCTGGTGTTATCTTCCTCCACTAGGTGCTTGTGCACTTAGCGTCCAAATCACATCAAGTTGAACGTTTGTCAAATGGTGAGAAAGAGCATCATCAACTACCATACAGGTAGTTCCCCCCGTCACTAAACAACCACCACCAGCCACTGTACCCACAGCTGCTGCTACCCATAGCTACACTGTCAACCAGTCAACCATCACAACATCTCTCACACCCTACCCCCCCCTCTCCCCCCTTCTCTCCCCCTCTCTCCCCCTCACATTCAATCTCTACCACTGCATCAGCCTCTGTCATTCACCTCTCTTCTATTTTCCATCCAGCATCTTCACTTCCCCTTTCAATCCACTCTACCTCCTCTTCATCAACTACAAGTAACACCTACCACTATGCACCGACCCACTAGAACCCATCCAAGTCCACTACAACCCATCCCCACCCACCACAACCCAATATACTGCAGTTAGAAACGAGGGTGTGAGATAGCCTAATCGGCCCAGGAACCTGTAGACCAGGTGATTGACAGTTGAGATTCGGGATCAAAAATCCCAAGGTCAACCTACGTAAGTACAATTAGGTGAGTATAACCGATCTTTACTAGCTACAACCCACCGTCCACCAGCAACAGCTCATTCTCACTAACATACGACTCAACTACACACAATCGACTTGAGAATGGTCCAGGACGGACCGAAACGTCGTCGTCCCTTCACCTTCTAGTGTGTGGTCTGGTCAATAAACAAACTACAGTTCAAACCTACTAACTACAACTATAGAGAACCCTCCTCCGCCAACCCAACCCCCGCCGTGTAAAACCCCAACCACTATAACCATTCTCCGCGCCCATTACAACCCACCCCGACCACAACAACTATTCCCTATCCCCACTACAATCCACCGCTACCCATCATAACCCCCCCCCCCATCACAGCCAATTTGATCCCTGCCACACAGGTACAAAACTAATTAACTTCAAACCATATGAATTAATTTATTGAGATAACACCTCAAGCTGTATTTACCACAAAGAAATACATCCTTCAACTGAATGTAAATCTCAGCTTAGTGCGACGTTCAAACCCCATGAATATGGAAGGACCAATTTTCCCAGAAAATATTGAAAATTTTTCCCCCGAATGTCATATTATTTCATGGCCGTGAACGAAGACAATTTAGCCTTGTTGAAGACATCCGCCGGAAACCTTTACCCCAGAGCTTAATTTTCCGTGGCAATACGTGTTTCTCGACAGCCAAGATAAAGTATGACTTCCTAGATGATCTCCTGCCTTTATACATGGTGTAATTATTACTGCTAAATGGTTAATGATAATCCGCTTTATCTTTGTGCCTTGAAATTAGGTATATGTCTATTTTTGGCAGCTTTGTGGGGTTAGTGTATGGGGGGGAGGGGGGGAGGGTGTCACGTATTTATGCTCACCTATTTATGTCTGCAGGATCGAGCATTGACTCTTGGATCCCGCCTTTTCAGCCGCCGGTTGCTTAAAACAATGACTCCTATCCTATTTCCCTATCATATCTAGTTTGAAAATTATGAATAGAGTTTGCTTCCACAACCTGCTCCTTAAGTGCATTCCATTTTCCACTACTCTCACACTAAAAGAAAACTTCCTGACATCTCTTTGATTCATCTGAGTTTCCAGCTTCCACCCATGTCCCCTCGTTCTGTTACTATTCCGTGTGAACAATTCGTCTATTTCCACTCAGTCAATCCCTTTAGTATTTTAAGTGTTTCAATCATATCCCCCCGCTCCCTATTTTTTCTAGTGTCGTCAGGTTCAGTTCCTTCAGGCGCTCTTCATACTCCATCCTTCGAAACTCTGAGACGAGCCTCGTCGCAAACTTCTGAACTTTTCCCAGTTTCCTAATGTGTTTCTTCAAGTGTGGGCTCCATGATGGGGCTGCATACTCTAAGACTGCTCTCGCGTAGGCAGTCTAACGCGCCACGCCCAGGTCTCTTTCTCGAATCATCGCAGGTAGGTAGTTTCCCTTCATTGAGTACTGTCCCTTTGGTCTTCTGTCACCTAATCCCATTTCCATAACTTACCGCCCCTTACCGTTACTATCTGGCTAAGGAAACTCTGAGCAAAGGAAATTCACGAGGAAACTCTGTGTATACTTAACGCATTCGAATTTTTGTTTCTAACATTGCGGTTACATCTGGACTCTCCTGTGTCCGTTTCCTAAACTCATTTACCTTTAAATAATCTCCGCGATCGTGTAAAAACCTCACTTCATTCTGTGCATTTTTACTTTCTAGTTACCTAATTCTCCTTCCCTCATACGAGGAAGGTGGTTGCCCTACTTAGGAGAAGGGGAGGGTTTGTTGGGGAGGGGAGGGGGTGTAAGTTGGTTGCAGCATATGGCAAGAGTGTTCATAAAGGCAGTAGATAAATTAGGAAGAGAGGAAGGCACTGGTTAACTTAGGAGTGGCCAGTTGAAATAGAGGATGGAGATGGATTGCGAAGAGAGGGAGGGGCTGAGAAGGTAAGGGATTGAGTGTGTTCACCTAGCAGTAAATAGATACCTGGGCGTTAGACAGGTGTTGTGGGCTACATCATGGAAACGTGTGTGTGAGAGACAGACATATATATATTAGATATGACAGAAAACA
This sequence comes from Procambarus virginalis, assembly GCA_020271785.1. NCBI lineage: Eukaryota > Metazoa > Arthropoda > Malacostraca > Decapoda > Cambaridae > Procambarus > Procambarus virginalis. The sequence goes on from WNGS01163555.1 coordinate 11,508,707, forward strand.
AAAATTGGTTGGGAGTCAGTACATTAGATATCCGACGGTTAAAAAGGAGGGGTCCAAGAGCTAACAGCTTCAGCGTGCAGACACAACTAGTAAACACAAGTACTAAATACTCACAAAAATTGCTACCACACCTTTAAATTTTCGTCACTGGTCACTCCTTTTTATACCCAATTTCAGAGTTCAAATCAAAGATTGCATAATTAAGATTTGTTCCCCAATGGGAGATTGTTTGCAGTAATCGCCAATATTTGAAATTGTTTATCTTTGCTTTTGTTCTCGTATCTGGCACATGTTTCCCTTACTTAACAGCCAGTTAAACTTATTTTCAATTCTTCCAACTGATTCACCTTCTCCGTGCCAGTCGTTAAGTGTTAAGGTAGTTAAGTATTAATATTCATGGTAATGTTATTATTTCCATCACAACACCGTTGTTGAGCCCTACTGCATATCTTGGTTCCAGTGTTCGTTTAATTTGTCAATTTTCTTAACCTGTCCTTATAGCTCAAGCTTCCAATTTCCGGTATCAGTCTTTTATTTTAGTTTTCCGTTTTACAAGCTGTGGATTCCGTACATTACTGGCTGTGTGCTGTGTGTTTTAAATGTATTTAATTCTAGTTTTTCGAAAGGCTGTTCGTACGATATCGTGTATTGTGTACAATGATTCTAATAACGCGCACATCCGGTGTGTGGTTGTGGATGATGTCACCCTGAGGTCACGGTTTTCCTAGTTCTTTTGTTGCTGTCCAATCAGTACTGTCTTTGTGAGTATATATGTGTGTGTGTGATTACCTAAGTGTAGTTACAGGATGAGAGCTATACGCTCGTGGTGTCCCGTCTTCCCAGTACTCTTTCTCGTATAATGCTTTGAAACTACTGACGGTTTTGGCCTCCACCACCACATTTTCACTTAACTTGTTCCAACCGTCAACCACTCTCTTTGCCAAAGAAAGCTTTCTAATATTTTGTCGGCACCTTTGTTTCCTTAGGTTGGATCTGAGTCCTCTTGTTCGCGTAGTTGCTAGTTTCAGGAACTCCTCTTTGTCAATTTGGTCGATTCCTGTTAGTATTTTGTAAGTGGTGATTTAGAAAGTGATGTAAGTGCAGTCTTACATCACTTAAAGATGTATGAATGCACCTAGATGTATTCACCTAATTGTGCTTGCTGGGGTTGAGCTCTGGCTCTTCGGGCCCGCCTCTCAACTGTCAATCAATCAACTAATTTTTTCCACACACACACACACACACACACACACACACACACACACACACACACACACACACACACACACACACACACACACACACACCACACACACACACACACACACACACATGGGTATTGAAAGAGTGTGCAGGAGCACTTTGCTTACCACTCTCCATAGTGTATAGTAAGTCACTGGAAACGGGGGACCTACCAGAAATATGGAAGACTGCTAATGTAGTACCAATATACAAAAAGGGTGACAGACAAGAGGCACTGAACTACAGGCCAGTGTCCTTAACTTGTATACCATGCAAGGTGATGGAGAAGATTGTGAGAAAAAACCTAGTAACACATCTGGAGAGAAGAGACTTCGTGACAACCCATCAACATGGGTTCAGGGAGGGTAAATCTTGCCTTACAGGATTGATAGAATTCTACGATCAGGTGACAAGAATTAAGCAAGAAAGAGAAGGGTGGGCGGACTGCATTTTTTTGGACTGTCGGAAAGCCTTTGACACAGTACCCCATAAAAGGTTGATGCATAAGCTGGAGAAACAGGCAGGAGTAACAGGTAGGGCGCTCCAGTGGATAAGGGAGTACCTAAGCAATAGGAAACAGAGAGTTACAGTGAGGGGTGAGACCTCAGACTGGCGTGAAGTCACCAGTGGAGTCCCACAGGGCTCTGTACTTGGACCTATCCTGTTTCTGATATACGTAAATGATCTCCCAGAGGGTATAGACTCATTCCTCTCAATGTTTGCTGACGACGCCAAAATTATGAGAAGGATTAAGACAGAGGAGGACAGCTTGAGACTTCAAGAAGACCTGGACAAGCTGCAGGAATGGTCGAACAAATGGCTGTTAGAGTTTAACCCAAGCAAATGTAATGTAATGAAGATAGGGGTAGGAAGCAGGAGACCAGATACAAGGTATCATTTGGGAGATGAAATACTTCAAGAGTCAGAGAGAGAGAAAGACCTGGGGGTTGATATCACGCCAGACCTGTCCCCTGAAGCTCATATCAAGAGGATAACATCAGCAGCATATGCCAGGTTGGCTAACATAAGAACGGCCTTTAGAAACTTGTGTAAGGAATCTTTCAGAACATTATATACCACATATGTCAGACCAATCCTGGAGTATGCGGCTCCAGCATGGAGTCCCTATCTAGTCAAGCATAAGACTAAACTGGAAAAGGTTCAAAGGTTTGCCACCAGACTAGTACCCGAGCTGAGAGGTATGAGCTACGAGGAGCGACTGCAGGAATTAAACCTCACTTCGTTGGAAGACAGAAGAGTTAGGGGGGACATGATCACCACATTCAAGATTCTCAGGGGAATCGACAGGGTTGATAAAGACAGGCTGTTTAACACAAGGGGCACACGCACTAGGGGACACAGGTGGAAGCTGAGTGCCCAAATGAGCCACAGAGATATTAGAAAGAACTTTTTTAGTGTCAGAGTGGTTGACAAATGGAATGCATTAGGAAGCGATGTGGTGGAGGCTGACTCCATACACAGTTTCAAATGTAGATATGATAGAGCCCATTAAGGCTCAGGAAACTGTACACCTGTTGCAGTGACGGTTGAGAGGCGGGACCAAAGAGCCAGAGCTCACCCCCGCAAGCACAACTAGGTGAGTACAACTAGGTGAGTACACACACACACACACACTACACACATGTATGTATGTTTGTGAGTATGCTGAGCCCCAGCATGGAGCCCGTACCTTGTCAAGCACAAGACGCAGCTGGAAAAATTCCAAAGGAATGCTACTAGACTAATCCCAAAACTAAGAGGCACGAGCTATGAGCCAAAGGCCAGGCGGGAAATGCACCTACGGCACTGGAAACCAGAAGAGTAAGGGGAGACATGATCACAACTCGACAAAATCCTCAGGCTAATCGACCGGGTAAACAAGGATAAACTATTCAACATGGTGGAACGCTAACAAGGGGACACAGGTGAAACCTGAGTACCACATGAACCACAGAGACGCCCCCTAGAAGGATTCTTTTCAGTGTCAGAGTAGTTACGGATGGATCTGGCCATTAGGTCAGTGATGTGGGTGGAGTCATGACTCCATACACAGTTTAATGTAGAGATCATGATACGAGCCTAGTAGGGCCTCAGGAATCTGTACACACCAGTTTGATTGACAGTTGAGTATATGTGCCGAGGGACACCAAAGAGACAGGATCTCAACCCCCGGCAAGCACAATTAGGGTGGCAAATAGGTGTAGTCAACACACCAGGTATTTCCCTTTGTATACGGTATACATTCCTCTACATTTTTCCGAATGTGCGCACCTATTTCCGGAGGACGGTCAGTGTTCTAACTTCCCATTTGTGTGCCCCTTTGTTATTTTTTAATTAATGCCACAAAAGTCATTCTTGTCATCACCTGTTCATAGTTTCCCTAAGTATCATTGAGTGTTTGGGATCAGCGCCTCTTGTGTTGCATCTCTGCAAATTTCGTTACATTTCGGGCACCTGTGCCACCTCCTATAATGCTCATTTTCCAGTATCTGTCTGGTGTCTATCTTGGC
>WNGS01163555.1:11532108-11577311 GCA_020271785.1 Procambarus virginalis
TCTCTTTCTTGTGCACTGGCTGCCCTCCTCAGTACCCTCGTCCTCTCTCACACTCCAACCAGACCACCGGAGTACATACGTCAGTCAGCGAGACATTTAAGGCTACAAATCTCGTCGCTGTCCAATTACATGCTTGACAAGGATTCATGCTCCGTCAATTATGGAAAAAAGAAATGAATTCTAAACGCCTCCTACACCCATTTCTAGGAGTTTTTGATCAAGCTGGCATTGCTGCTTATGACAGAGATATACAGAGGGATATCCTAAACGTGGCGCTTGGTGTCGTGTGTCGGGATGATTATATTGGTATTAATGTGGCAGCACTTTTTGGCATACTGAGACTTTTTTGTTAAACGAATTCTCGCAGATTGTATGTGCATATATTATACACAAATACACACACTAAATATATTTACATACCCATATAATTAACCCAATATACATACACACACACACACATATACATATATATATATATATATATATATATATATATATATGTGTGTGTGTGTGTGTGTGTGTGTGTGTGTGTGTGTGTGTGTGTGTGTGTGTGTGTGTGTGTGTGTGTGTGTGTGTGTGTCTGTGTGTCTGTGTGTATTTAACCCAGAAATTATACCGCATATGTTCCAGGAGGAACGAAACGAGACAGCAAAATAAATCCTTCAATAATTACTACAGTTTTTATATCATGAATTTTGGTAACATCATTTCTCTTAAATCTGATTTAAGGACAATAGAAGCATAAAAAGCTTACACTGCAAGATCAACAACGCCAGCAATACAGAATCCAGGAGTTGACAGCTCAATCCTGCAGGCACAAATAGTAAACACACACAGACACACGCACACACGCACATCATTAACTGTAAATACGAAACTCTTAAACATCAGAGGAGCCTTTACGCATCTTGAGAAGGAGGCATTAAAACACAGCACATCACTAGGAGGAGTACACAACACATCACCAGGAGGAGTACACAGCACATCACTAGGAGGAGTACACAACACATCACCAGGAGGAGTACACAGCACATCACTAGGAGGAGTACACAACACATCACCAGGTGGACCACACAACACATCACCAGGTGGGCCACACAACACATCACCAGGTGGAGTACACAGTACATCACCAGGTGGACTACACAACACATCACCAGGTGGACCACACAGCACATCACCAGGTGGACCACACAACACATCACCAGGTGGACCACACAGCACATCACCCGGTGGACCACACAGCACATCACCAGGTGGACCACACAACACATCACCAGTTGGACCACACAACACATCACCAGGTGGACTACACAACACATCACCAGGTGGACCACACAACACATCACCAGGTGGACCACACAACACATCACCAGGTGGACCACACAGCACATCACCGGTGGACCACACAGCACATCACCAGGTGGACCACACAACACATCACCAGGTGGACCACACAGCACATCACCAGGTGGACCACACAACACATCACCAGGTGGACCACACAACACATCACCAGGTGGACCACACAACACATCACCAGGTGGACCACACAACACATCACCAGGTGGACCACACAACACATCACCAGGTGGACCAAACAACACATCACCAGGTGGACCACACAGCACATCACCAGGTGGGCCACACAACACATCACCAGGTGGACCACACAGCACATCACCAGGTGGGCCACACAACACATCACCAGGTGGACCACACAGCACATCACCAGGTGGGCCACACAGCACATCACCAGGTGGACCACACAGCACATCACCAGGTGGGCCACACAACACATCACCAGGTGGACCACACAACACATCACCAGGTGGACCAAACAACACATCACCAGGTGGACCACACAACACATCACCAGGTGGACCAAACAACACATCACCAGGTGGACCACACAGCACATCACCAGGTGGACCACACAGCACATCACCAGGTGGGCCACACAACACATCACCAGGTGGACCACACAACACATCACCACATGGACCACACAACACATCACCAGGTGGACCACACAGCACATCACCAGGTGGACCACACATCACATACCTCGACACGGAGCTCCAACCAAGAGGGACATAAAACTCTACAAAATAAATCAAAATTTTTTAAAGAAAAACCTTTGCAATTTCTTTAAGAAAACGCAACAAGTTGCAACATTAGCAACGTGGATGGAGGGCTCGGGGAAAGGATGAAGAAACTGGATCTGACGACCCGTGAAAAGCGAGGTGATATAATGGCAACATATAACGTGGTATATTCCATCACTCTCGATGAACTAGGTGTCCAAAGCCCCTATACCAGTCGTATACCAGTCATGTACCAGTCATATCACACAATTCGTACAGTTTTGTTAATATTCTTAAATATAACATGTACAACCGCCTCCCCCCCCCTTCCTTCCTTCTTATTATATAAAATATTTATGTATAAGAGAGTATAAGATAGACTAAGTATGGGTTTTTATGGTGCGTTGTTATTGAGCAACTCTGCCCAACTACGATAGTATGCTCAGTTTGATCATTATGCATAAGTATTATAAGTGTCAAGTCAGCACACTCAGGCATTATCCAAATTAAACGAAACCCCGCCATATAGTACAATAAATAGTTACCACCGCGCTATAACTATCCAGTAATACCAATAATATAACTTTGCATGTAACTACGGCCAGACTCCGCTTCCCTTAAGAACAGTTTGGCCAGTACTGTTAGAAGAGAACACATATAAGTTAGCCAGCTGGCAGCTTATGCCAGGTAAATCCACAACGGGCTCACCATAGCCCGTGCTACTTGCCACTTTTTGTTCCCAGTAGCTGAATCTTAAGCAACAACAACGAGGACACACTTGCGTTCACTTACCTCCGCCTCCTTTAAGCAGAGGGAGTCATGCCTCGGGATGACCATCTACCCGGCTTGGTGCAGTCAGCAAATGTGATGGTCTGGACGTTCACTCAGGAGCGGCGAAGGGCAGCGCTCATGATTGTGACGGACGTGTTCATCTATTCATCTGACTCGCTATCAGAGGTTTCGTCAGGTTGCTGGACAACACGGAAAATAGGATGCTGTGTTTAGCTTTGTTTTGTTGTTTAAGATTCGCTCCTTGGAACAAAAAGTTCCAAGTAGCACGGGCTATGATGAGCCCGTAACTGTGTTTAGCGATGATGAGTTCTTCGTGTGGAGGCCTCGAATGAGCGCTCGTATGTGTACTTTCATGTATGTGATTGCAAGGTGAGTTTTAGAACCTATAGGCACCGCCTTTCAGTGTGTGTGTGTGTGTGTGTGTGTGTGTGTGTGTGTGTGTGTGTGTGTGTGTGTGTGTGTGTGTGTGTGTGTGTGTGTGTGTGTGNCCCTCTTTTCCTCTTTTTCTCTCCCTTCGTCCCTGTCTGGTTTCCAATTTAACAGACGGACATTTCCTCATGTCCCACTTCGTCCCCATCTATCTGGTCCGCCACATCCCCTTTTCTCATCTCTCTTTCCCTATCCCTCTTCTCTTCCCATCTCTGCTGTTATCACCCCGTCCTTCTTCTTCCCTCTCAGGCACTATTGCCCCTTCCATCTACTTCTTTCTTCCCCTACTCTCCACTCACCCTCGCTAGCACTTCACGTCCCTCTGCACTTAACAATTCTTCCTCCTCTCTCACCTCTCTTCCTTTCTTCTCCCCCCCCCCTCTCTCTCTCTCCTTCACTCTCTTCAAATATCACCCTCCCCTTTATTGTTCCTTCTCTATCTCTGTTTCTGTCTGTCTCTGTCTGTACCTTTCTCATTCTGTCTTACCGTCTTTACCTCTGACTGTCTGTCTCTGTCTTTCTCTTATGAAAGTCCCCCCCCCACCCCCTCACCCTGCATAGTTGTGTGAAGCTAGCACCAATGCCTTCAACCTTGAACAGACAGATGGATAGAAAGACAAATAGATATTCTCTCTAATAGAAGCATTTGGGGGGGGGGGATACTGGTACGTGGATTGGAAGAGGATGTATATATGTTCATGGGTGAGAGAGGTGGATTTTAGTACATGGAATGGGAGAGAGCGCATGGATATAAATAGTGTACCAGCTTAGTACGGGTCAACAGAGCAGCTGCAGTGGTCCCCTAATTCCCTTACGTTCTTGGGGTGGGGTGGGGGGGTCGTGTCTAAGATTTGACCCCTTATATAACATTCAAACAAATATCACAAATCCACTAGAAATAATGTTTTTAAATATAAATGAAAAATAAGAAAAAATGCATAAATAAATAAACAAATAAATAATTTGTTTTTGCAGCAAATAAATAAATATTGCATTATATTACCGTTACAGTCAAATTATTGATGTTAAATATTTTAACGAATGTTGTATGATATCTGTACTTATTACTCTGGCCAATGCAGTTAAGTTGCTGCCAGATGGACCCGGGTTCGATTCTCATAGCAGGATAGAAGATTGTAAATAGCGTTTGCTTTCACCTGTGATGCCTTTAAATTTTACTGAAGAGTAAATAGGCACCTCAGGTGTTAGTCGACTATCGTGGTTGTTCTGTACCCTAATATGCGAAACAATGGCATAGGAATACACATTTTATTTCTGAACCATTAACACTCCACGTACAAGAGATTCTACTAAATGAAACATATAGAAATACTGACCATTAGAGTATTGATAACGGCAGTAAAGTACTCTTAAGGGAATTATATTACATTGATTTGAAACACTTTCTCTCTGAGTAAGCCGGCAGTGACTATCCTTTCTGACCTTTGACAAGGTGTATATGACACCCCTTGAAATGTAATATTTTTAAATTACATACTTGTAATGCATCGTCCTGGGCTTGAACTCTCCCCCCCCCCCCGCCAAAGACAAGTATTTTTACTGCAGACCCTTATGGTGTTTACATGCTCTGGGAGTCATCGACCGTTTGTTATTCGAGTTGCTCCTGGGCCTTCAGTCGTTTCAGTTAAATGACCTTCAAGTCGTTTAAACTTAAAATACAGTTGACTTTAGCTGGGCGCCCAATCATATTGGTGCTGCTTCAAACTGTCTAACGAGCACCGCTGCTTTGGAAGTCATTCCTACCTGCCCTATCTCCCAGAATCCTATTTCATAGCGGTCTATCGTGTCACTCAAAATGCGAATCATCAACCATTGGAAAGATAGATGGCTAGCGTCTACACATAACAAATACTTATTGTCAAATTTGAGTTATTCCTTGGCCTTCCTCCTGGCGTCGAAATAGAATTCCAATACGAGAGATTCCAATATGTTTAGTTGGTTACAAGAGCGCACCTTGAGCACGTGAGATCACAGTGCCATAGCGCTTAATAGATGCAGAGATGGCTGTGTTTCCCGTGTTAGAGGTAGTAGCAACAACTGAAGAAGAAAGAAAATAAAATTTAAAAAAGAATAGCTAAAGGAAGATAATGAGTGAATGAAGTAATTGTAGCAGTAGCAGTAGTAATGATAGTAGTAGCAGTAGAAATAACAGTCGTGGAAGAAGTAATGGTTGTAGCCGCAGCAGCCATATTGGATGCACCATTAGAATAAGTAAAAGTAAATGATGCTGGACTCCCGGACGTGTCAATGAGAAGGAGCAGGACAACTGCGGGAATGGTCAATAGTGTCAAGGCGAAGGAGCAGGGCTGGGATTCAACACGTATTTACGCAAGTATTTACGAACCTGTTCACCTTTTCTCAATCTTTGGCGGCTTTGTTCACATATATTTAACATGTTACCAGCATGGAAACTTCTCCCGCAAATGGCATTAGTGTTGCAAACAGCCTCCTAGTGTTTCAGAGCTCGTAAACTGTGCAGTAAAGGTACACAAAGTCGCCAATAATTGAGAAAAGATGTACAGGTTCGTAAATACTTGCGTAAATGCTTGATAAATCCGGCCCAGAACAGCTGTGGGAAGTGGTCGAGTGACAATGATAAGGATCGGGACAAGTGCGGGAAGTGGTCGAGAGACAATGAGAAGGATCGGGACAAGTGCGCGCGAAGTGGTCGAGTGACAATGAGAAGGATCGGGACAAGTGCGCGGGAAGTGGTCGAAAGACAATGAGAAGGATCGGGACAAGTGCGCGGGAAGTGGTCGAGTGACAATGAGAAGGATCGGGACAAGTGCGTGGGAAGTGGTCGAGTGACAATGAGAAGGATCGGGACAAGTGCGCGGGAAGTGGTCGAGAGACAATGAGAAGGATCGGGACAAGTGCGCGGGAAGTGGTCGAGAGACAATGAGAAGGATCGGGACAAGTGCGCGGGAAGTGGTCGAGTGACAATGAGAAGGATCGGGGCAAGTGCGCGGGAAGTGGTCGAGTGACAATGAGAAGGATCGGGACAAGTGCGCGGGAAGTGGTCGATAATTAAAACGTTCAACTTCTCGGAATACTCTTCAAGTTGTGCTTCGTTACTGATGGCAGATACATGTTAATGGGACACATTTGCATAGATGAATATGATAGGAGAAAAAGAGGAACCCCGTCAACGCGGGTACATCAAGAAGGTGAGCGGAGGAAACATTTAATGATTTTAATAGTAGTTGCAGAGAGGTGAAGAACGATCAATAATGGTTTAACTGGTAGTTGCGTGGAGTTAGAGGAGGATTAGTAATAGGTTTAAAAATGAATTTCGACAATAAATTCTTAAACCTTAACAAAACACTTGATTTTTAAGGATATTTCAGAATCCTTTATTAACTGTGACGCGTTTGGAAATATTTTACATGTATATCCCACTTCTTTATTATACTAATTAATGTAAAGGAGAGTGATCAGTAGATACTGTCAGACTTGCGAGGGGATATTTAATGTGAATTATTTTATCATCATTATAGCATCAACTTTAAGTTGATGGTAAGGCAAGGTAAGAATCAGTTGTTAACACAGTTGTCTCTTTAGTTAGGCCAACCAGAGGCTTAACAAAAAGTCAACAAAACTTGGACCATCAGAGAACACGCTCTTAACGAGGCCGCATATCAGGGGAAAAATTGGATCTTAAGATTCTAGCATGACGGCCAAGCTGTACCTTCAACCATCCCATCAGTAACAAGTTATATCTTATGCCATAGCTTAAATCATTTCATTCTCAAGTCATATATTTTCACATTTTAAGTCATATTAAGCAACTATACCTAGAAACAAATCCTGCATGATTAACATTAACCTAATTGTTTTTGCATCGGAGCTCGGAAGCCAGAGGAATAAAGGATAATGGAAGGAGGGAAAGTACTATAGAGACATTTGAGAGAATGAAAGCTGTAAGTATACATCACATCTTGCCTATCACATCAAGAGTATATGCTAAACTGGCGAACGTCAGCACGGCCTTCCGGAAACTTGAGGACATTTTCACAATTCACCAATAGTTGTAAAAAGTATATAACACTAGAAAAACAACGTACTAATGACTCGTTACATATAACGACTCAACAGCCCGTTGAAAGACTGCCCCAGGAGTTACGACAGTGCTCAAATCTCTGTAAGATAAAGATTATTTGGTAGGAACACCAACTGTGCACACACACCATGAGCGTGTTTTAAGCTGGGTGTGTGCTATTGTGGAGTGGCATCGCCTCACTTCCCCAGGCGATTACTAACACCTTTTGCAGTGTTCTCAGGCACCACATATGGCGAGGCTCATCTCTCACCGTAAATCACTTATGTCCGTCGGCTGACGTTATTACACGCGATGGGTATGAACTAAGAGCAGGAAGGAGGGAACAAAAGAAAGTGAGAAAGAAATAAAGGTGATAGAGTGTGAGAGGGAGAAATAGGTAGATCTATAATTATAAGAGAGACTTTACACATGAAACATGTGGGGTATAGGAGTGTCATAGGCCAATCGGGGTACGTTCCATTGTTACACTTTCAGAAATATCGGCATCTAACCCCCCCCCCCAACCCCATTCCTTTTCCTCCATCATCCCCTCCTTAGCAACCGTGTAACAACCTTAGGATGTTATTGTGGAGTGTTTTAAGCAATATTTGTTGTGTTGCTAGATGGGATATCCGACGGTGCCCGGGGTCAACCCGACACCCAGGTCGACCCGGTGTTATGCCACCAAAAACAAATCCCAGAGAAATTGTGAGAATTAAAGATAATAAAGAGGAATATATACGGCTTCCTAACATGTCAACACATACCTTCTCTGGCTCTGTCTATCTCTTTCTGTGTCCTATTTTTAGCTGGAATACAAATGACTTTTATATATATGGCAAAATTTCAAAGACGAAATGAAATCAATAGTGATCAAGGTGAGAGTGAGAAACTTACATGGGAGGGTTTAGGGGGAACGTTTGGCCAAACATTATATTATATATATGCAAACAAGCCTGAATGGTCCCCAGGCATACATACAACCGAAAACTCACACCCCAGAAGTGACTCGAACCCATATTGCCAAGAGCACTATGCATCTGGCGTACAGGACACCTTCACCACTCGACCACCACGACCGTTCAAAAGATGATGGTAGCCGAAGCTATTTACCCAATCATACCGACGGCGCTCTGATGGTAATCTTGGGCATAGTATTTTATCAAATCACCTCATCCTTTGGGGCACACGTGAGAAACACAAAAGCAAACAAGCCTGAATGGTTGGTCCCCAGGAATACATGCAACCGAAAACCATTTGAATAATATGGATATTATATATATATATATATATATATATATATATATATATATATATATATATATATATATATATATATATATATATATATTTATATATATGTATATATATATATATATATATATATTATATATATATATTTATATATATATATATATATATATATATATATATATATATATATATATATATATATATATGTCGTACCTAGTAGCCAGAACTCACTTTTTGGCTTACTATGCAATGCCCGATTTGCCTAATAAGCCAAGTTTTTCTGAATTATTATATTTTCTCATTTTTTTTCTTATGAAATGATAAAGCTGCCCATTTCATTATGTATGAGGTCAATTTTTTTTCATTGGAGTTAAAATTAACGTAGATATATGACCGAACCTAGCCAACCCTACCTAACCTAACCTAACCTATCTTTATAGGTTAGGTTAGGTTAGGTAGCCGAAAATGTTAGGTTAGGTTAGGTAGGTTAGGTTGTCGAAAAATAATCAATTCATGAAAACTTGGCCTATTAGGCAAATCGGGCCTTGCATAGTAGGCTGACAAGTGCGTTCTGGCTACTAGGTACGACATATATATATATATGCAAACAAGCCTGAATGGTCCCCAGGACTAGATACAACTGAAAACTCACACCCCAGAAGTGACTCGAACCCATACTCCCAGGAGCAACGCAACTGGTATGTACAGGGACGCCTTAATCCGCTTGACCATCACGACCGGATATAAGGAGTGATAGCCGGAGCTATATGAACCACTTCCCCGCCGGCACTCGGATGGTAATCTTGGGCATAGCATTTTATCAAATCACCTCATTTTGGGGCAACACGTGAGGAACACAAATGCACAAATGCATTTGTGTTCCTCACGTGTTGCCCCAAAAATGAGGTGATTTGATAAAATGCTATGCCCAAGATTACCATCCGAGTGCCGGCGGGGAAGTGGTTCATATAGCTCCGGCTATCACTTCCTTATGTCCGGTCGTGATGGTCAAGCGGATTAAGGCGTCCCTGTACATACCAGTTGCGTTGCTCCTGGGAGTATGGGTTCGAGTCACTTCTGGGGTGTGAGTTTTCAGTTATATATATATATATATATATATATATATATATATATATATATATATATATATATTTATATATATATATATATATAAAGGCATATCAAGACAGATTGCTTTTTTCCAAATATCAGTGCAATTTTTGCAATATATTAAGGAAAAGAGTAATAATAATATTTCAGAGTCGAACGAATATGATATAGAAAGATTCGCCGTGGGGGTTACTTTGCCATCATGTTGAAAGCAATCATTTAATTTATGCCAACCCAACCTGCTCAAGATGGGTACATTCCCAACAGTAATTACTTTTTAAATTAGTCGACGTTAGCCCGAAGCGTCTGGCCTCCAGCCTCGAACAGACAGACAGACAAAAATTCTAATTTATAGATGCAGATAGGGTTTCCCATAATGTTTTAATTATCGCAGAAAATATCTCAAAATCAATTTATTCAAATTATTTTTTATATTTTGCCTATAATCTTTCATATATCAATTCCGATGACTTTCGGTGAACTATGGATACGTTAACTGTCTTGAGTAGTTGTTTTGATGAAGGCAAAATGGTGAAAGCTAAATGATTGAAGATATACAAAAATAACTAGATTACTACTTCTTTCCTGTCGAATTCTCCTTATTATATCAATTGGGGGGTTTTATGTGTTCACAAATAATATGATTTGTTTTGAGGATTTCTGTGTTTAGGAGTAGTTTTCTAGTTGTTTTGAAATTATATTAATAAATTTTAAAATATATTTTAGATTAGTACTTACCTTTTAGTTGAAGTTTCCATGTTATATGAAAGTCATTTATATGTGTTTCGAAATAAAGAGCTACGACTGCTGGCAAAGTTTTTGATATTTTCAATAAAGTATCTTTGTTAGAAAATGCTGTACCAAAATTAAGTAATTATTTTAATAATAATAATATAATATATTTATTATTAATTTTACAATAATAATAACAATAACAATAATAATGTTAAATTCATTATCAGATTCTACATGTATAGAAATAAAGAGATAAAGCCTCTGGATAGACCACGATTTTTCTAATAAACTTGTATGTTTTAGAAAAGGCTGTTTCCCCCTAGAGTCTCTTGGTAGATTCAGAAAGCCACCTCTTCCACAAAACAATTGTCCGGAACTTGTTGTGTGAACGCACGGACACACACCGTAATGTGCTCACACAGACTGGTAGTCTAAGTTAGAGAACTGTCGCAAACGTCAAAAATCTTCACGTTGCTCATTAGCTCACTAATGTGTTTATGAAATAGCAAAGGGGGCCGGATTACCGACCATGTTTTCACAACACTCACTGTCTTAACAACTAGTACCTTTGTCACATGGCAGCCCACTCTAGCCTGTTCTTAGTCATGCCAGTTGATGGATACTACTTGTGAGAAAGCCTCCACAGATTTCTGACACATCCCAAGATTATTCCTGCTAAACAACTAATGATTGGGTCCGTAATACCAATCACTTAACACGAATCCTGTGGGTTAAATACAGAAATCTAAGAAGAGCATTCACCCTCTCGCTGATGCCAGACAACAGAGTAATTGTTGTCTCAAATCTCAAAATCTTGCCAGACTCTTAGTCTCTAAATCTTAATCTCTAAATAAAAAAAATATCTAAATCTTACTGGCCAGACACGAGAGCATCACTGGGTGACGACTCTAGAAGCCTTTCATTGGACAAAACAGGTCGCATGAGGAGGTCACGACGGAAATGACGTCATAGCTCTACAGAGCATCATCCTGTCTACTCAAAACGATATAGTTACATGAACAAAACCTAATATCGCCCCCATTGTAAACAAATAAATCCTAACCTAAATGAAAATCACCTCTGGGATCGCTATAGTCAGTTGTGTGTGTGTATGACTTTCACAGTGGTGAATGGTACTGTGTAGGACAACGGTGTCGAAGTAAGTCTAGTAAGTATCAAACAAAATGCATTATAACCAAATCTTACATCCAAACTCTCTAAAAACAGATGTGGATGATCTCTGCGTAGTCAACAATATTTATACTTACCACTAAGATTCTCTACATCTACTTCGCTGAATCATAAGCATCTAAAGAAGAGCTGGCAAATGTTCCCATTGTACCAACAGTGCGAGTTCGATTCTCTGATCACCCAAAATGAGCAAAATTATGGACTTCGTGTGGCGAAATTGAATAACGCTAGTTCATATTGTACATATATGGAGAATGAAACAAAATATGTAATAAATATTAAGAACTATAACTAACCTCACTGTCAAACTAAACAATTTACAGTAAAGGAAGAACCACATTACTACAGATAATTGTTTACAGAAGTGTATTTTTAATTATATAAATTAACTACGAAGCCTGATAGTTAAAAAAGAATATTATTAATAATAATAAATGTAACTATTATAATTATTTTTATAATGACATTTTCATTATTATTATTACCACTATTTTCGAAATTATTATTATTATTGTTGTTTACCTAATATTTAAAATATTATTAGTATTATTAGTATTATTTCTAACATAATAATTTGTAGTGAAATTATTTTGCCATTAGTAATATTAGTCACATTTCAATATTGCTAACAAGATTTGCACTCTTTAGTGTATTATTATAATTATTTATATTATTATTTCAGAATTATTTTTATTATTATTTTATTATTTTATTATTTTATTATTATAATTATTATTATTATTCTCATAGTATTGTTAATACGTTGCAAACATTATTATTATTTATTGTCAGTATACTTATTATTATTAACTATATATAGTATAATTATTTGCTGGCTATTTTCAACTAAATAAGTAAAACTCATTTAACTCAGAATAAGAGACCATCCGCTTGTCGGTTGATAAGAAAATGTTAATTTAAGATATTAGAGTGTTAATTTATGAGCCATTAGCGAGAGAAGGCAGGACTCAGGATGACACTCAGAAACCGAGTGACAGCTGGGCTTATAAAACAAGCCAGGTCCACAAATTTGCATTTGTTTTAAAGTAATATAAATACCCATATTTAGAAAATAAATAACTAAATTAAAAATGTATAATAATTGTATTTTTGTGTATGTTCTTCCTACCACTATTCCCTGTTCCGTTTGCAATATTCAGTTCACTTGCACTCATTTATTGACGACATGCGGGCATTGATCGCTTCTGGCATGTGTCCAACTGGTCATCTATCCGCTCTTCTGAATACCTTGATCTCAACAACAATTTTCATCCGGCCAAAACGCCGCGTCCTGCGCCCGACACTCCCAATTTATCCTTCTCGCTCAGGCTCGAAGCTCACATCAGTCAAATGGAAACATTAAGAGCAAAACCTGTAATCGCCCACTTGAGAATCAGGAAACTAAGTTACACAAAAAACTCCTGAAAGTAAAATAATTAGTTACAAAAGGCAAAAAATAGTAATAATTGCAGCTCACGGAACAAAATACATACATGAAACAAGTAAGATACATTTAGTCTCGCGGTGGACACACAAATAATACATATTGTCCGAGTGAACCAGAACCTTGAAGCAGCCAGACAGGGCATTATTTAGACATGCTTATCATCAGTGACCTTCTTGGGCGAGACTCTCCGGCGTTGCCCTCAACAGACATCAAGGCTGCGCCCACTGCAAGTCCAGCCTCATTATTTCAACGGTATTAACTTCTTCCAGGAGGTAAATCCATCTGCTGGTGGTCGACTCCCGCGAGCCGTCTATGCAGAGCTCATCTAAAACCATCCAAACGTATTTATGCTACCGATCTCTTTTCTGATAGGTTATAGTATTCCTTGTCCAGAAGCTGTCTAGCAACCTCTAATCAGATAACTAATGGCTACCAACTTTCAGTCAGTCGTCTCCTATAGTTTATCTATTATTTGTTACTGTCTAGTTTTCTTTCTTTAATTTCACGTGTGGAATGTGTTGGCATCCTGTCATATTCCGAACACTGACTTCTTCGAATTACTCATCTGAGTATAATGTTGTTACTCACCTGAGCCTTTAAGTATTATTTACATGTTCACTTCATGTTAAATTCCAAAATTAACTTCTTGTTTCCATCCAGAGTCGTTCTACTTCTTAATTAAATTATTCAGCCTGCCTACTCCCATTACTTAACATCAAGGTCCTGTTAATCGCTTCCTCCGGCCTCTCTACATCTCATTCTCTACTTCTAATTGTCTTGCAAACTGTATAACCTTGTAAACTTAGTTCTTTAGTCGATAATTGTCTTGCAAGATCGGTCCACCCGTGTGGATTGTGTCTCCTTCCAAAGAATGTTTGCTTCCAACACTTATCTCCTACAAAAACCTGTCACCTTTCTAAGATTGTCTCTTTCCAAAGCTTGTCTCCTTCGCAATTTTGTCTCACATTTACCTTCGAAAGACAGCTAGTCACACTGCAGCCACACTCCAAACTCTGCCAGTTTCAAGTTACCTACCAGGGCATGTTATTATACAGTCAGCTTGTGAAATAATTTAAGTAATATTATTGATTGCATGGATGTAACTTTTTAAATGGACATTTCATGAGATCTGTGAATACTTATTGAACTAATAAACATCGGTATCGATAATTTAGGTATGTCAGTATATGAGAGATGGGGCAGTGTAAATGAGGTTGGTCTGTGTAAGTTAGGTTGATCAGTGTAGGTCAGGTGGGTCAGGACAGGTTAGTTTGGTCATTGTATGTTAGGTGGGTAAATGTGGGTGGGATAGGTCAGTGCAGTTAAGGTTGGCCTGTGTAGATTTGGTAGGTCAATGTAGGTCAAGTGTCAGTTTTGGTTTGGTATGTCCGTCTAGATCAGGTGGTCAGTATAGGTTTTCATCCTCTTGGTACGTTGAAAGCATTTACATCTGATTAGTAAATCGTGAGGAAGGAAAATCGTTTAACATCTAGTCATCGTCTAAGGCTTGTTTAACTCCAGTGGTACATCTGCCAGAATCTTAATACTTCCAGTCAATTTTTGGAGCCTGTTTACCCCTCATTCCCTGTCCAGAGAATGTGTATTTCCAGTCCAAGTCATTCTCCTGTCTCTTGTCTACCAGAATTATTTACTTACAGCCTCTCTTCCGTGTTTGGATATCTTCCAGAGCCTGTTTACACTCAATCGCATTCAAGGGATTTTCTAATTCAGTGTAATAACTTCTCAGCTTATTTGCATCGAGAGATCTGTTTACATACTGTCGGGGTGTATACGTCCAGAGTACCTTCTGTACATCCTCGGAATGACCTCCTAACGCAGTCACAATCGCTTTCCTAGGCCTCTCCTTCCATACCGAATATCAGTTACCTTTCAAAGACTTATTACGTCTAGACGTCTTCAAGAGCCTATCTACGTCTTGTCGACTTCCACGGCCTGTCTACTTCTTGTCGACTTCCAGAGTCTGCTTCTTGTCGACTTCCAGAGCCTGTCTACTTCTTGTCGTCTTCCAGATTGCGAAGTAGACAGACTGTCTACTTCTTGTTGTCTTTCAGAATCCGTCTGCTAATAGTAATCCACCTTCCAGAACCTGTTTTCCTCCAGTCTGTTCTCCTCCAGAGACTGCATAATTCCAGTCATTAGCCTTCATCGACCCGGATACATCCAAGCACTATTCACAGACTTCTTCCAATCGCCTTCCAGATTGCGCTCGTCGTTACTGATTTCCTGCTCCCCACCACTAGTTTCCTTCAAGCCGTCGACTTCATAATCATAGAGAATTAAACTCTTTTTGGAGTTTTATCTAAATTGGAGTGGAATACTGAGAAGCGTGAAGCGTTGCTGGGCGCTTTATACTCATTTGTATGAGTATCATGCTTGTTATTATTTGTATTATTATTGTTGTTATTATTATTATTATTATAATTATTATTTTTATTATTATTATTATTTTAGTAATATTATTACTTTTATCATAAGTCATACTTTGAGTTTACTCTCGAAGTTTACAATATGGAGCTGAACTCGCTCTGTTCTATTATGTGTAGCACTGCGAATAACCTTTAATTTTATTGAATACTGCTCGATTGCCCCATGTATCAAGGAGAAGAGCAATTAGAGCCAACAACATGGGTATTCCCTCGCGCATGCCTTCAACCACTGAACCACACCCCCCCCCAAAAAAAAAAAAATCCCAGGTTACTTACAGCCTATCCTGGTTCATTGGTTTGAGGCATGTGCTTGGGAGTGCCCATTTTGGTGCTTCGAATCCCCCCCACGTGGTTCTTATTGATTTTATCTATGGCAATAACAATAAAAATTACTTATTAAGTAACAAGCAATTTAATTTAAGAGATTAAAGATGCACATCACTACGAATGTTTCTACAGCAGACACTCGAAATGGAGCTTGTGTAAATACCGTGGAGAGGACACACTAACCCTGACCTTCACTGCTGATGAGACACTCAATGCACTCCAACACAAGGGGACTCAAGTCTAAGCATAAGCAACTTTGAGTACATTCAAGTTTCTGTACCATGTTCAAAACTACTTAAGTATTTCAACTTTTCTGGTTGGTGTCAATAATATTTATTTCTTATTTAAATAAGGCGATTGAATTAGTGTGACTTATTCACTTTAAGGTTATAAAGTTAGCGTGCAGCTGAGTAGTGTGACTGGACTTCTCTTGAGTAACATTGAAAGTAACACTGAAGTAACATTGAAAGTAACAATTAGGTAACATATACTAAAACATTTCAAGGTTCATCGCTAAGGTCTATATTGATACTGATGATTCTACACTGAGTTTCATTTGATGCATAAAATCACTCTGAATCACTTTAATCAAGCCATTAAAACATTAAGAATATAAATAAATAACTGAATAAAAACTTGAGTAAAATAAGTAAAACAAGTTCTTATCCTGTTACGCCCCGTGTAACTCAGGACACATTTACTCAACGCCGCGTGTAACTCAGGACACCTTTACTCAACACCTTGTGTAACTCAGGACACCTTTACTCAACGCCCCGTGTAACTCAGGCACCTTTACTCAACGCCGCGTGTAACTCAGGGCACATTTACTCAACGCCCCGTGTAACTTAGGACACATTTACTCAACGCCGCGTGTAACTCAGGACACCTTTACTCAACGCCTTGTGTAACTCAGGACACCTTTACTCAACGCCTTGTGTAACTCAAGACACCTTTACTCAACGCCTCGTGTAACTCAGGACACCTTTACTCAACGCCTCATGTAACTCAGTGCACCTTTACTCAACGTTTCCTCAAGGTCACCAGCTTATTTAAGAGTACAACTTACAGAATATAACCGCTCCTTATACACCTGCAATTTCGGGTTGAGAAGAAAATTGTATTAATTTCTTCTCAGGTTTCATAAACTTTCCTTCTTAGTCCCACTTCACTTTTATGACTAATGTTTCTAATTGTTTTCATTGTTCAAATTTCTAAAAAAAAAATTTCTCTTCCAATATATTTATCACATCTGTAATGCGATTGACACTGGTAGTCAAGTTCCTGATGGCTTGAGACGTCCCGATTAGTTACGCTGGTGCTGTGTATCAGCTACAGCTACACCCCGAAATATTGACAACATCCTGGGGTGTAAGGGGTGTAGCACACACACCCGGTCACCAGGCAAGAAAGAAAGACCCGAGTTCAAGATATGGAAGAGATGCGACGACTGGGCACAGTTTCTATTTACTTATCTGACTCAAAGATGGGGGGATTGTTTTACTGTGATTAAATTAGCTGTGGGAGGGGGGGAAGCTGTTTGCTTGTAAACAAGATTCAGACGACGTCTGCTTCATCTCCTCCAAGTGTAAAACCATATTTTTTAATGACATTTGAGCGTTTTTATTCTAGACATTTCACAATCTCTGGGATTCCAACAGCTATAAATTATATTACAAATAAAGTAATAATAATACTAAATTTTGGTTTAATAAATTTAATTTAATAAATAATTAATGTTTATTAGAATACAATTGCCTAGATAGAGCTGGAGATTTTTGCTGATTTATCTCCTAGACTTCACTAGCCTGTGTGTTTAGTATTTTGACAAGGAGAGCGTAGTTATGATACCCTGCATTTTGTAAATGCCAATTTGTCTCATCAACTATTAATTTACAAGATGTTGTGGTTGTTTGTGTGGCCTAATAATTATTCGTTATCTCTTGTCGAAAGTGCCATTTTGTGTCTTCAAGACGATGCGAATTACAAAATTGCTCTGTTCGTGGGAAGTATCCTCGTAAGTAGTAGTTACTTGTGATATCACTGTTTAGTATTTGTCTACATGGAAAGAACTCAAGAAAAGTTGTGAGGTGCGTGTTTTGTGAACTATCTAAAATAAAACCTTTGCAAATCTCTATTATTATTATTAATGATATTACTATTATATTTATATGGTATTTTTAGCTGTAATACAAATGACTTATATATCTAAACATTTTTCGAAGAGAATGTACTCACTAGTTGTACTCACCTAGTTGTGCTTGCGGGGGTTGAGCTCTGGCTCTTTGGTCCCGCCTCTCAACCGTCAATCAANGGAGATGAAACTGCTTTTTGGGGGATTTTCTACTTACTATAATTATGGTTCTAGGAGACGGTAGAGTTAACTGACAGTGCATCATGTTGCATGTCAGATTTTCATAGTATTTTCTATACTATTTTCACCACGTTGCAAATTATTACAAGAAATCTTTCAGAGTTGCATAATATGCATGCCATTGTTTTTCTTCTGGTCTATGTACCATACAGCAGCTCATTTACGTGTATATTATACGGATATATTAATTTTACATCCAAGATTGTTCAAGAAACTTGTTGAATTTCGGCATAAATTTCGGTAATTATCAGAATAAAGCGCTAAGCCAGAGTAAGTATACAGCATTTATTGTTCATAAATACATATGAATAAAATTGGAATTTACCTCGATTTTCAGCAAAGGAGAAAACAGTATTCGGTTTCAGTAGTGTAAATTCAACCTTAATACCTACAATTCCCTCATTCTGTATTTATTTACAAGGAATCTGTGTCAAATATGTATGATGATACCACTGAAATAATTTATATGTGACGCTTTAGATTCTAACACAAACACTTGATTGAAGGCGATGAGTCACAATAACGTGGGTAAAGTATGTTGACCAGACCACACACTAGAAGGTGAAGGGACGACGACGTTTCGGTCCGTCCTGGACCATTCTCAAGTCGATTGTCGACTTGAGAATGTCACAATCGACTTGAGAATGCTCCAGGACGGACCGAAACGTCGTCATCCCTTCACCTTCTAGTGTGTGGTCTGGTCAACACTTGACTGAAGATATGGAACGAGGGATATTTCCCCCTCCTACACTGTAAATCTGACCATGTCCTTTGAAAATCCTCTTTTGATGCTTGACTGTTGATATTTGACACCTGACCTATGGTTCATTCCCTCTGCTACTTACCCTTTATTTCTGACCCCTGACCCCATCAGGGCAGAGCACGCAACAACGGGGCACAAGTTGGATAAATATAGATCTTAGGAGGGATTAGGTACTGGTTTCGTAATAGGGGTTGCGGGTGAGTGGAATGGGCTACTAGTTAGCATTATAATAAACAGATTGAAGGTTTCAAAATTACATTTTATAGGTACTTGTGTCGGAGAAAGAGGATATTGGTACATGTGTGGGAGGGGTGGATATACGTACATGGGACAGGAGATGTGGATTTATTGGTACATGGGCGGGAGTGGGAGGAAATAGGTACACAGGGAGGAGGGGGTGGATATTGGTACATGGGAGGGAGTAGTTCGAACCTAAAACTACTAGAATTCCTTTCCTAACGGGATAGTCAACACGGGCATCTGATCAGCATCCTGCACGAGCAAACTTTCGATAAAATAATTGCTGAGTTTCAGGTATTTAATACCAGCAAATATAAAACAATAAGCTAAAGACTTTGTACAGCAATGTCATAGCGAAATTTGGAAATAATAATACAGCTAATTCCATCTATTGGTAGAAAAGTATACTATCAACTGGCCTGACAAATAGCAGCCATAAGATACAGCTTATGCCATCTATAGCCATAAAATTACACTATTAACAGGACACCACGCAAAATACAGGTGGTGCCATCTGTTGGCATGATATTGTACTGTCAACAGGGCAACACCAGCCCATAAGGCGGGTTGTTGTGCTCAAGGAAGCATTCCCGCGCTTGCATATCATTGGTAGAAAATATTTATTGACATTCACCTCAACAGCCAATCACAGGAAGGTATCTGCGAAATGTTCCGCCTACTTAATACTATCATCAGTGTTCAAGACACCAGCCATGCTTTGGAATTTCCGTTTCAACTCTAATCTACCCAAAAAGCGAAATTTTCAACCATTTGATATGGTTATATCCTATAAAGTAAATATTGCTATAACCGTTGTTATAGAAAAATGACTTGGCTACCTAACCTGTGACGTCATCAGTTGGTGATCTTCATGCTAATTCTACCACAAGATGGAACTTCTTATCAAGTACACACACACACACACACACACACACACACACACACCCCACACACACACACAACACACACACGCGCGCGCGCGCGCGCACACACACACACACACACCACACACACACACACACCTGTACTTCAATTTAATTACATTATCTACTAAATGCATACTAAAAGGGACTCCCAGGCAGCCCTGTGATAGTCTATTTCTCCCTACCACTATTCCACACATCTTAGTCCCNCTTGACCAGAATAGTTTTCAGAATAACCAACATGTACAACAAGGCTAGTAGGCGGGTCATAAGGAGCTAGACCTCACTTCCCCATAGTTACTGATTGGTAAATACCGATAGGCAAGTACTCCTAACTGTTAAAGTTCGAACGTTTCTCATACACTGATTCTCTCACATCCGATGTTCGAAAAGCGTCTCTAAAATGCTTCACCAACGTACTCCAAAGGAAATAATTACCAACGGATCCTAAACCACTAACCTAACATCAGCCTAACTATAAACAAAATTATAATACGTAATAACACTTCATTGTTGAACAAAATACCAATTTTAATAGCAGATTGCGAGTAAAATGAAGAATGCGTCCTTGGGGTCGGTCGCAGCTTGGACGAGCAGAGCCTGAGGATAGGTGGCCTAATGAGCCAACTATCACGCATATCTAAACTCAAATCAAATCGATTTTTCCTGCAAATACTTTTCAGAAAAACTATCGAAAATAAATATTTATCGTGAGAAATGTTTGACTATTAATAAATGCTCGGATTTTTAATAATAATTAAATCTAATAATATTTAATAATAAATAAAATACCTATTTTACTCCGTAAGACTAAAAAAGTAGAAACAAGGGCGTATGGGCACGTTTAAAAGCCTGATAAAGACTCATGGATTCATTTTTTTTTATCTTACTGTCTAAATTTGGTGGGTTGCCATTTGTGGTCGGGGACCCTGTGTGGTGAATACTAAGCCGGCGAGATGCGGGATTCGACCACGGGAACCCAAATCTCTGGTTTTCATACCCTTCATTCGTTCAACAGCTTGTGGGCAGGTACGCAAGAGGAAGCCGGACAATGGATGCACTCTTGTCGAAACCTCCGATACCAATGGTTTCTTTACACAGCTAAAGAAAACTGTTGAGGGAGAGAGATAAGAGATAAAGAGACAGGTAGAGAGAGGGAAGGCGATATGAAAGGAACGAGCATTCCTCGTTAAAACTCCATCAAAGCTGACGATATCAAGTGACACTTTACCCCGTGTCTGGCCTCTCGGCCTGGACGTTCTCTGACCTTGAAGTTTTCAGTCATTCGATTAATTAAAGTGTAGCCCGGGGAGGGTTTGTGTCAATTTCTTGGTCCGATCATATCTTTGGTTCGTTTTTTGTTATGTCCTCGAAGACGCGTCGTGGGGTACCTGTCCAGCTCCCTCAGTAGCCCTTAAATGTGTGTGCGTGTGTGTGTGTGTGTGTGTGTGTGTGTGTGTGTGTGTGTTGTGTGTGTGTGGGTGTGTGTGTGTGTGTGTGTGTGTGTGTTAAATAAAAATAATTTATCCCTTATACTCTAAGTGTCTTAAAGATAACACGCCGTACATTCTTAGATGCTGAATTGGGAATCTCACATATCATCCTTACTAACTTGGGTTACCCAATTTCTCTTGATGACAGAGATCATTCTTACGTTTTCTCCCTCCGATATACATCAGATACCATGGACGGATACCATGGAGGCTATACTGCCTATGGCAACATACTGGTTCAGACATACCAGCGCTAAGTGAGGATGGGGCACAGTGGGTCAAGGGCCCTAGCACTGATGCTAAGGGTTGAACCGAGCGCCCAAGTAGGATTTATGGATGACCAATAGAAAATGTACCTCATAAGGAGCTCTCACACACCAACACTTTCTCTCCCTCGCATACACGTACTCAAGCACTGTTGAGAATGTGTTCTTCACATTGGGACTAGTACTATGAGGTTTTCTCATTGACCGGTTTCTTTAACAAAGTTCGGCATGAATCTAAACAAAATCCCCAAAATGCTCGAAGATTGTTTATTTTCTCTCATTCTCATCACAACATACAATATGTTAGCTTGTGAGTAGCATTGCTCTTAACCATTAAGTTTAAGTGGCATAATTTACTGCATTTGAATGCACAACGGATGTAGAAAGAGAGACATTCTTTGTGGTAATTATCAAGTGCATTGAACCTTATAGAGACGATGAGAGTCATCAAATGAGAGATAACATCACTGGAAAATATTTTAATGGGAATATTGACTACATTTTGTTGCATCGACCTCCAGAACGTTTACTCTCAAGACGGTTGGACGAAACACCTGCATTCAGACAACAAATTATGCTCAGAGCTTCCCAATGGCCATTTACTCTCTGAACTGAACTGAAGTGACTGAACTGATGTTTAGAGCCCAGTTCAGTAATTCTAGTTAATATAGCATTGTGGCTTAAAACCTCAGCAGTTTGAACCCTTTTTTAAACTTGTTTGAACTTTGAACCGTTTAAGTTTGAACAGTTGTAAACTCATTCTCTAAAACCGTAATCAGTCGTAGGAGAGCACACATTGTGTCCTCAGCTATATACAATCTGCTGGTCTCCATGACAAGAGATTTGACACAGAGTTTCTGTGAATTTCTTTTTATCTTGTCTCTTACACACCACATGGCTGCAGTCTTTTCCACGCTCATCCTCGGCTTCTTCAGTGCATGCCAATTTCAGTGCAATGCCAATTCTTCAGTGCATGCATGCCAAAGTGTATGCCAACTACTTCAGTGCATGCCAATTTTCGCATGCAAAAAAAGTTCTGTATACGTAACTGTATTTATGTGAGACGATGTAATAGGCGAGGCGGCCACTGTATGTAAGATTTGATAATCCAGAGTGCTACCACGTGTAAGCTTTGATAATCCAGAGTGGTACCACGTGTAAGCTTTGATAATCCAGAGTGGTACCACGTGTAAGCTTTGATAATCCAGAGTGGTACCACGTGTAAGCTTTGATAATCCAGAGTGGTACCACGTGTAAGCTTTGATAATCCAGAGTGGTACCACATATAAGCTTAGCTAACCCAGACAGTGGTGCCACATATAAGCTTAACTAACCCAGAGAGTGGTACCTAATTTAAGCTTATATGTGGTACCCAGAGAGGGTACCACATATAAGCTTAACTAACCCGGAGAATGGTACCTCCTTCTAATGTGGCATTCAACATTTCCTTATGTTGAGACAGTGTCACAGGCATAAACTCACAGATAAGATTGCACGAGTAGTAATTAACGAAAGAAAATCAGGTCGAATGGGCAACATTGAGAATGGTGGTGCGAGGACGCGCCATGTGGCATCTTAGCACAAGTGAATGACACACATGAATAAATTGTCATCCACACTTCCTTGGAAATAAATATTCCATTCACCTGGGGCTAGATCCACGAAGAAGTTACGCAATCACTTACGAACCTGTACATCTTTTCTCAATCTTTGGCAGCTTTGTTTACAATTAGTATACAGTTAATATGCTCCGAAGCACCAGGAGGCTGTTTATAACAATAACAACAGTTGATTGGCAAGTTTTCATGCTTGTAAACTGGTTAATAAATGTAACCAAAGCCATCAAAGATTGAGGAATGATGTACATGTTCGTAAGTACTTGCATAACTGCTTCGTGAATCTGGCCCCTGGAGTGTATGGCTCACGAACCATACGAACCATACAAAAATTCATGACGCACATGAATTTGTGTTGGAGCTCGCGGCGTGCATCACCACACACGAACACTCAGTGAAACATGTCTGTGTGCGTCAGAAAATGTTTTATATCCTCTTTTTAAATGTTGTTCTTTTAATATTGTGTTTATTTTACTGTATTCGAAGGTAAGAAACGAGCAACGTGTTAAATTGGACGTAATGACCGTCCATTGATCACCTTGCTATACTCTCCTGAGCACAACAATTATTCCAAAAAGGTTCTTTTTTTCTGTGAACTAGTGGGTTATTATGAATGATCAGTTACAGCGCCCACCCTCTTAGTGTGACCTTTCTGTAACTAGTACTCGGGAAACTCTAACTGCTGTATCCTATTCCCGTTGACCTCAATAGGAGATAAGAACTCAGCTGAACGGGGAGCAGACATGGCAGTGGGGTTTTGTGCAGTGAGTGCAATTATTTATTTTTCAGTAACGAGGCACGAATGTTGGGTGATAAGAGTGAAAGTAATGCTGCTTGTGTTGCCTTCCAGGTACTTAGTGTCAAAAAAATAAACCAGATGTGTTTCATCTCATGAGAAATCACCTAAGAAAATGGTAAACGATTTGATCTGCTTCACAGACTCGTTGCATTTGCTGAGTTACGGGACTACGATGTAGAAAGTCATCCTTTAAGAAATAAATGAGCCTAAACTATGGTAGTTACCACGTGACTGGGTAAAGGGCATCGGGGCAATTCAACCCACATTTATTCCGTCCTCTTTAGGCCATTATGTTCATCTTCGAGAACCGGGTCAATGAAATTAAATCCGAAGGTGATCTGAGGAAGATGAATCTCAGTGAGAGAATTGAACTGCAGTTATTTTTATAGAATAAACAAAATTTTATCAATAAATTGTATCGAAGACTCGTAGGCTGTACATGATGGTTTCAGATTAAGAAGGACTCGGCATAATTCTCGTTGTCGGGGACAGGAAGCCTGTATTTAGGCTTATCGAGGTACACTCCTCCCTTGAGGCTAACTACAGACCCGCCCCAAGCATGAAACCCACCACAGTTGCCTAACTCACGGGTACCTATTTCACAGAGGCATCAGGTGAACAGCTGGTTTTTGTCCTGTTTGGGGGACTGAACTTGGGTCCCCATGTTGCGTGCCGAGGACGTAGACCACTGTGTCCCAGAGCCTGACCCTCTGACACTAACTGGAGATCCGTTATCAAGGACGCTTGTGTGTCTACCAAAGTGGCCGTCCCCCAGGAACCTGTTAATAAGCTTGCTCGGCAGTCTGCTGGTGGTCTCTCTAACAGCTATACAGAAGAGTGTGGGGAGAGTGTCTCCCTGCTGGAGGTCTTCCCTACGTGATCCCTGAACAAGAGTCAAGTCCTTTAACGTATCCAAATGAATGATACATTTGTTTACCAAACTGAATTCATCCGTGAAATGTAATCTTAACACAGTATTCGGAAGCATCATTGAAATAATCTTGTGAGTCTACTATCTTCTTTCCTCGGTCGCTTAGGCAGACACCCAAGTTAATATTCTCTGGGGTAACACCGACTGTCAGTCGTCGGCGAGTGTCGCGATCATCAGGGGAAGGCTGTTGGGTTCATTGTCCCAAGAACTAGAACAACAACTTTTATTCGTTAAGTTGAAGACTTTCACTTGAATAACATCAAGCTGTGGTCAGTGGGAATGACGCGTCTACTTTGTAAACATTCGATTTTTTAATCAATAATTGCTTTAAGTTGGACTCGTTGGGAGTAAGACGGCTGGGGCCACTAACTACCCCCTGGTTGGACGCTTTTCTCCCAACGTTCGTAATGGTTATGCTTATGAACTTTACCTTCTACAGAAATTATTCTGGTCGCTCCGATTGTGTTAGCATCAACAATTTTGTGGCATATACAGAATATTGTGTGTAACACTGAGTGGAGATCTTACCGTGCCTGCCTCGGTGCTTCTTGTGTTGACCCGTCACAGGAGGAGAAAGAGTGCCAGGTATTACATAGATTGCGGTGCCAGCAAAGGACTTCCCACAACCAGCGAAGCCTGACGCTTCTTTAGCTCTGATCTTTGTGTATTTCCTTGCGCGGCACTTGTATCGCGAGGGAGAAGTTTTTTGTAACCCTGTAGTTGTAAAAGTTGTAGTAGCAGCAATAGTAGTAGTAGTAGTAGTAATTGCAATAGAAGTAGTAATAGACAGGAGAGACAGAAAGAGAAAATAAGAGCGAGATATACAGAAAAACAAACCCACTCATAAACTCTCTTAATGATGGTCCACATCTGCCTCTCCAACCATTACCACTAACGACCATTTAACGCCGCCACCATCGTTCCATCGCCCAAGCAAGAGCGGGCTGTTCTGGACGAGCGGCAGCAAGCACACAGGCTCGAGGGAGAAGCTGCCTACTTAGAAGACAAATATCTGCTTTGACCCATCGTAAAACTTCATTATAAAAGAAAGGGAGCCGTTGAGGCATCCTGGAAAAAAAAGTGGTTTAGCATGAAAATGAGGCCGGGTGGAATGTTGCTTGAAGCAAGCAGGTAGGTGGAGAAGGGAGGAGGGAGGAGAGAGGGAGGAAGAGAAAGATGGGAAGTAGGAGAGAGAGAGAGAGAGAGGAAATACTGGAAGAAGGAATAAAGAAGGAATTCAGGAGGGAGAAAGTAGAGAGAAGGTAACAGGGTGAGAAAATAAGTCGGGAGGAAGAAGAAAAGAGTAGGTGGGAGAAATAAAAGGAAGAGAAAGAAGATGGGAGTAAAGAGGAAGAGGAAGTCGGAGTAAGAAGGAAAAGAGAAAGTAGGAGGAAGAAGGAAGAAGGAAGAGAGAGAGAGAGAGAGAGAGAGAGAGAGAGAGAGAGAGAGAGAGAGAGAGAGAGAGAGAGAGAGAGAGAGAGAGAGAGAGAGAGAGAGGGTGGCAGTAAGCAGGAACAAAGAAGGAAGACATGATAAAGGAGGAGGGTAGGAGGGAGGTGGAGCAGTATTATAGTGAGAACACACACTCATACTACCCGGATACTGATCCTCCTCCAGCACCTCACTACAGGATGAAACTGAAGTTTTCTTAAGACAATAATTTGGCTCCTTCAAAAAAAATCCAATTTGAAATATCCTTCAAATAGTCTCCTCCTTCAAATACATTTCAAAATACTTGATAAATGGGACCATGGAATAATAGCCCATAAAATGAAAGCCATTTGGAAACGCCAGTAAAGTAGGGAGGATGATTTACAATTTTCTAACGAACAGATTAAAAAAAAAAGAGTGGCAATAAACCAAACAAAGACCAGTTTGAGTAAGCTGTGGAGCTCGGTCCCAGTACACTGTGGCATAATCCACAATGCACTTACAGATCAACTAGCAAAAGTAATGTACGATACAACTCACATTGCACATCATCCAATTGTCATCTATTGCTCATTAATAGATATTAGCGTATCATTTATTGCCTGAAAAGGAGCGTTAAAAGTCACCATCGCCCAAGAATTTACAGCGAAATGGAACACGTCAGGCTCCTCAGTATACCATGGTTATCTTCTTGAGGTTATCTTGAAATGATTTCGGAGCTTAGCGTCCCCGCGGCCCGGTCCTCGACCAGGCCTCCTTTTTGTTACACACTCCCCCGGAAGCAGTTCATAGCAAGTACGAACTCCCAGGTACCTATTTACTGCTAGGTAACAAGGACATCAGGGTGAAAGAAACATTTTGCCCATTTGTTTACGCCTCCTCCGAGGAATCGAACCCGGAACCTCAAGACTACGAATCCGAAGAGCTGTCCACCCAGCTGTTAGCCGGAATCACAGTATATCCTAACATACAGCTGGAAATACACGAGAGACGTATATAAACTTTTGCATCCACTGCTTTGTTCCGGAGACAATTGAACACTATCTCCTTCAGTGCTTCAGAGACCATAGTGGCAGAAATATTTTCAAACAAGTACTTATCACCCTCACATTACCTACCAATATCGAGCACATATTAGGGGGAGGAGGAGAACTCTCACTACATATAAAATATAAAATAGTCAAATATCTCCAGTCAACCAAAAAATCAAGCCACACTTGATTTCTTTATGTACCTCAAACCACCGGACAATAAAACGTACACAACAAATTCCTAACTACAAAAGCAACGACGTCATAAACATAACATCCGACCCACGCCCTAAAGTCCATCAAGTCTATGGATAGACTGTGATTCCATAACACGTCTACTTCCTATTTTTATTCTGCATTCGAATCCGGGTCAGGGAGAATGGTCTGCGCGTCAATACCTAACTGTTCACCCAGGGGTAATTGGGAACCTGGTTGTTAACCGAGTGGCGGGTCGTGTTCCAGGGAAGGCTGGTGGGTAAGGCTTACCATGAGCTATGGAAAGGGAAAGTTCTCAGCCTGCTAACAGGGGTTAGAAGTCGTCTTTTCCTGAAACCACCTGTGTATATAAAAAAAAATGAAAAATAAGATGATAAATTACGACCATTTACGACCTGCAAAACAAGGTGCGCCATATCACTCATGATATATTTCAACGCACCGTAGATACTTCGTATGGAATATTATTCGGTTCTGACATTCCATTTCATAGCGACATTGTAGAGCTAGAAATTATACAGAAATCTATTTCTGCACGAACAGACTCAAAACACTAATTCTGTACACTTTCGAACCACTTTCGAACGAAAGGGAAATATACCTCATAATATACACACAGAAGATACTGATGGGCCTGGTGTCAAACCTTCACAATACAGTTACAACATACTGGAGTGACAGATGTAGTAAGAAGTGTAAAACTAATCCAATGAATGTTGGTTAACTCTGCATCTATGTACTTTTCCCGAATAAAATATTATTATTATTATTATTATAATTAAAAGTCTGGGTGCCATAAACTCAATTAGAGAGCAATGTGTAAACATCAGGCGCCCCACGACACTTGAGTCTCCTGCCAATAAACATGGAATGTCACTGAAATAACAGTGGAAGCATTTAATGGAGAACTAGACGAGTTTCTGCTGTAATTAATGGATCAACCTGGCTGTGATGGCTACGAGGGCAAAGAGCCTCGCAAGCCAGGCTGCAGAACTCTTGAAATTGTTAACAGGTCATCACACTTGTTGTACTGGAAGCCATAACCTTGTTTTAACGGCACAAATGGCTCCTTGTAAATGCAACAGGCATATTATTGTAAATGATTTAAAAGTTATAAAAATAGTGCTAAGCATTAATCAGCGAGGTTATTGGGTTATTGAAGACCACGTCACGTTTTCTACATAAGAGTGTCATGAAACAGAATGATTCAACAAGCGCACACACACACACACACACACATACACACACACACACACACATACACACACACACACACACACACACACACACACACACACACACACACACACACACACACACACACACACACACACAACACACACACATACATTGGCTAACACACTTAGCATGCATGCATGAATGCACGCACACAGTATGTACGCGCACTAACACACACACATTTACAGGGCCTCGCGGCTGAATGGACAGTGCTCGAGAGTCGTAGTCCTAATGCCCGGGTTCGATTACCGGCCGAGGCAGAAACAAATGGGTAGAGTTTCTTTCACCCCAATAACCTGTTCACCTAACAGTAAATATGTACCTGGGAGTTAGACAGCTGCTACGGGCAGCTTTCTGGGGATGTGTGTGTGCGCGCGCATATGGAAGATTAATATATGTAGCAGACTTAATAGAGGAAAAATAAATTGGTTAGAAAGGCGGGGCCCAAGAGTTAATAGCTCGACTCTGCAGATACAAATAGTAAATAGCAATATTAAATACACACCAAATATGCATCACAGGCAGTGTAATGAATGCTGCAACTATGCAACAGGTATCACAACATTTGCAGAACTCAGGATGATAATAACATAAACAAAAGGACAACTATTGCTACCCTACAAAGAGCTACCTAAATTACAAGCAGGAATGAGTATCGCCTCATAATCGTGGATGACTTCAACAATTAAAAAATATAGTTTATGAAAACAAAGAATCTTATGGGAGCACAGCTACAGAGAGAGAGGTAATTAATAGAAGCTGCAATGGTATATGTTTTAAACGATTATATTATTGGGTTATTAGTGGTAATTATATACCTGTCAATTTAAGGCTGATATTCACTTAATATCAGATTAATGAGTCAATCTCTGTATTCTGGCATTTGAGCATCTGATGGGAGTAAGAATGAATTATTTCGAGAAGGAGTTTAGAGGCAGACGGGTTTTTATACTGGAGGAAAAGTATAAGGAAATTAAGAATTTTTTTATCGTGATTACCAAGGGATATAGAACCCAGAGGAAAGGGCCCTACAATACATGAAAGATTTTCACAATAATGCTTAAAAGTAATCGACGAGCGTTAATGTGAGATAAAAGCCTGTATGAAAGTTAAAACAACGAAAAGAGCTCAAAAAGATGGTTGTGGGGGATTCCCAGGTTAAGTTATTGGACAGGACTTTTTTTCACTAGACATGCAAAATAGATAAAGGCGTTGCTATCCAAGAATGGAAACAGGTGATATCATCAGCCATCTGGCCAATATTAAGAACTGTAACAGAGAATAAATCTTTGTTTTAATGCAGGTGGAAATGACAGGTAAAAGTAGGAGAGAGGCATTAATGCCAAAGTATAGAATAGTCAAAGAATTAGTGAACACTAAAGGCGGTATTACATGCTCTGTCTTAGGATAGGATGTGTTATATATCTAAACAACTGAGGCACATAAATGATCAGAAATATTAACCTTACATATTTGGAGAAGATACAAAAAATGGGGCGAGAAATATATTAAGATACAAAATCGCTACAAGACGATCTAGATAATCTTTAAAAAGGACGAAAATTTGGCAAATGCTGTCTGCCTATTGCTGAAAAACGTAGGGTTCCGATGCTAGGTAATGATAGAGTTACCAAATATCAACTGGACAATGTTGAAATTGCGAAATCAGAATGCAAAATAACTCTAGGATTCATGATGAGTAGGGTTCTTAAACCAACATCAATGAAATAAATAAACGAAATATAGCAAATAGGATACTGGGATTTAGTTCTAGCAGGGTTAGCATTTAGACAACTAATGCTATTCATCAACTTTGTCCTGCTCGTATTAGGAATCCATTCAACTATTCAGTTCATTGTAAGTCTCTATACTATGGAATGGACACAGATTTACCTGAGCGCGTGCAGAGAAAGATGGTAAAGATAATTTCAGGAATTAGAACGTAATTTAAGTACATGAATCGACGAGAAGGGTATAACAGAGGGGATATAAATAAGGTTTCAAATATATCAACACGAAATAGAAAACGAAACAATGGATATAAATTTGAGAAGTTTAGATTAGGTTAAGACCTGAGTAATATAACAGACATGGGCTCACTGGATTGTTTTAAGCCTAGTTTAGACATAAGAATTTGTTTGGGTGGATATAAACAGTATCTACTTCGTTGGGAAGGGAGGGGGGAATTATCAGGGGAAAGCGCCAAGCCATTACTACTATATTAGGGGCCTATTGACTTTTTCTTTACACAGGTGGGTGCAGGAACCGACTATTGCTGACTCCTGTTAGCAGGCTGAGAGCTTCCCCATCCCAGAGCTCATGGTAAGTTTTACCCACTAGTTTTCCCCTGGGACACAACCTGTCAATCGTTTAAAATCCAGGTACCCAATCACAGCTGGGTGAATATAGGCGTACAGATAAGGATTGCCGCCTGGACAGGATACGAAGCTATGCCAAATCGGTCACGAAGCACAGGGCGAGTGTGTTGCCACTACGTCAGAAGGTCCCCATGCACTTAATGACAATGACACTTAAGTGCACTTAAGAAATGACAAGAAGAAATGTAATTTCTTCTTAAGTTCTAATATATGGTAAACAACAGAGATGCCAGGACAAAGCACTCATGCGTCCACTAGCAATAGTTTCCAACTCGGACTTAACTCCATTCACGTATCCTCTCTGTTCCCTCCTATATAACCATGCCCTAATCCAACTTAGGATACCACCTCCCCTAAAATACTCCTCTGCCTTTCTAGTGAGTCTTTGCTAAAGTCAAGGTAAAGACTGTTGCAATTATGTCCCAGTAATTCTTTATTGTAAAAGGTGTCTTTTAATTTACATTCTGAAACAAAAGTCCAATGGAAACAAAATGAAATAAGAACGTACCTTAACATTTGAAGATTTCTGTTCCTCGGAGATGTTCGATCTTACCTGTAATGACAAGAAAGAGACTTATTCACTCTATACATTTCAGTCATTATACATAAGATATATGTAAACAATTAATTATCACCTTTTAATCCATATATATATAATAACCCAACATAATCTAACAGCCCAATCTGACAATCCATAAACTTGTGTGATTTTCAGTACTAAAATATTACACTACGTATTAGGATAACACAAAGCACTGGTCGAGGGACTGAGGCTGCCAACAAGTATATAGCTTTGCCACAGCTGTGAAGACCTGTCTTGGATTACTATTTAGACACGTAAGTTAAACGAGTCAACATTTAGACACGTAAGTTAAATGATTCATCATTTAGACACGTAAGTTAAAGGAGTCAACATTTAGACACGTAAGTTAAATGAGTCAACATTTAGACACGTAAGTTAAATGAGTCAACATTTAGACACGTAACACTGAACTTTTCAGAGTCAACATTTAGACACATAACACTGAAGTCTCCCGAATCAACATTTTGACACGTACTGTAGCAGCGGCGTTCCTTGTCTTAGTTTCTTGCATAATCTTCACTCATATTTAAAAAAAAAAAACTTTCAGGATTTTGCAAGACAAGGAATGAATAACTCAGCTACCCGCGCCAGTTGGAAACACATAATTGTCCAGCTAACGAGCAAATGATAACACGCCAACACCCTGTAACAACTTACTGCGTGATCGATGACACGCTTCGCTTATTCAACAGCAGGTATGAGGATTTTCGGTTTCACTGTAGATGTTTCAAACACTCATCACACCACACTCATCACACCGCACTCATCATATATATACTGACCATCAGCACTCGTCACCGAACGACAGCTAAAGTTTTACTGATCTGAAGTTCCAGGTTGCCAAATCTGATTTTCTGTAAGTTGCTACTTGAAGGACTAAAAGTTGCAAATTTATAATAAATACAGCCAATTTTGTTGTAGTGATTGATGAGCTCTTCAGTATACATAGCCCAGCTTATTTTGAAAGTAGCCTAAAAAAGTAGTAGGTAGCGACATACGTAGCCAAATTGACTTATAAGCAGCCCAATCTGGCAACACTTTATCTGATTCGTACCCAGGCCAGGCTCGTTAAAGTAGCGGCCCTCCTCCCCAGACGCATTCATAAATTTTAACATACTGCGTATCAAAATTGGTTTATTCTAATATATAAATTAATATTATTATACAATAAAATTCTATGAATAGTTAGGCGTAGGTTAAGTTAAGTGTTTAGGTTCTGTTGGCGATTATTTGTATTAAAGTACGTGGGTGAAGCATTTACAGCTTTGTGGTTCGAACAAAATTCGTCAGTGAAGCACTTGTTCCGGAAGTGTTCGAACGAAATCAGTTGAGTCGTGTGTAAACCGTTTTTCATTCATAAACAGGGGGTTTGGCGGGTGCATGGAATCACTTTTGGGTCTTTGTTTGGAAGACAGGCTGTTTATAGCAATGTAGTTCGAACAGATGTCATCAGCGAAGCACCGTTCTAGAATTGCTCGAACGCCATCAGTTGTGAGTCGTGTGTAAACCGCTTTTCATTCACAACGGGGTGTGGCAGCTGAGCATTTGGCCTTTGTTTATGAGGACGGGCTGTGTGGAAGAAGAGGACTGAGAAGGTCTTAGGTTTTATTATCAACATAAATACAGAACCTTTTCCGGTTTGTTCAAATTCAACAGTACCACATTTTACTTTGTAATTGTCTATTACGTCTAACTATCCACGAACGTCGTCGGGGGATGGTCAGTCGTGAAGCTTATTTAATAAGTACCAGGACTGACCAATCCTTAGACGATCATTGGTGCGGTGGTCACGGTGCTGTGTACGTGTGTGGCTGATCATGGACGTCATGGGTTCGCATCCTGGCCGGGTCATTTAGTATTCTTAGCCTCCTAAAATAAATAGATAAATATATTTATTTATTTATTTTCTCATCTCCTCCCATCCTTCCCCCTCTCCACCTGTTCTCCCCTCTCTCCTTTCCTCTCTTCAAAAATCTCGCCTCTCTCTCTCTCTCAGATTTACAAAATCTAATAACAAAGGAATACAATATGTTCTAATATATAAACCTGAATGCCGTTGTAGCGTGATTATTTTGGATAAGGCACCAAAACAAAAAACTAAAAGTCCGAGGGAACATATTGGTAAAAGTGACGCGGAAAACTATAAGACATTACAAATAATGTCTTCTAAATGAAATTACTGGTAACGCGGTAATAAACCCAGAAACAAAGGAGGTCCGTTCAGCGTCTTGTAAAAGATAAAATGGACTGATAAAGGTTTGCCTTATATTGTCTCGCTCTGACCTCTGCTTTCTCCAGTTAAAGCAATCTGAACCTTGCCCGGTTCGAATATTCGGATTTTTTTTTCTGTTCAGAGCATATATAACCTTCTCTGGGTCGAGCAAACAACCTCTTCTGGTTCGAGCATACAAAACCTTCTCTGATTCTAGGATATCCAACCCGTGCTCATCAACAAAGGCCAAATGTTCATTCATTCACCCACCAAACTCCTTGTTTACGAATGAAAAACACTTTACACACGACTTACAACTGATAACGTATGTATTTTTCTCGAGTAGTGCTCCGTTCACGTCTTTTGAACCTATCATTCACGTGTTGCAACATTCCTTCCCACCGTCCCATCCCAAAATCCTGTTCCTGACCCTTTCCAAGTGCCATATAATCGTAATGGCTTGGCGTTTTCTCTTTATAGTTCCCTTCCCTTCACGTGCTGCAAATAGCAATAAGGGTCAAAAGAACCTAACCTAAGTTTAGTTCTAACTATTAATCACACTCTAGTATGTAATAGTATTGACAGATATTTGGAGAAATAAAACTTTCGAACACGCAATACGTTAAAAATGACGAATACGTCTTTGGGGTCGACCACCGGTTGAATGAGCCTAACTCAAGGATCGGTTGAGCTTGAGCTGTATCCTCCGGTTCCATCATTCCAACCTTGCGATTCAAGCATGCAAAACCAGAACCAGTTCCGGTTGGTATTGAAAGAAGTCTCGTAACTTCCTTGTAACGAGTTGAAGGAAGTAGCGACTTCCTTCAACTGGTGTCCACAGGAAGCGTAGAGGATAGTGGAAGGAAACGCTCGCTAAGTTCCATCCTTGTGAGGAAGAATGGAGAGGTAATCTGCGACGGAGATGTTCAAGTCTCAGGGATGGGTGCGTGTTGTATGGGATGGGAGCACACAACGTCATGGAAGAATGGAAGGTCGATGACAAACATTTTCTTTAGTTGTCTGTTTATAAGTTTAAAAAGGTTACAGAAGTAGTGCGCAGAGAGCTGATTCTTAAGGTCTATTTTAACGAGAGGTGAACACAACTCACCTTACCAAAATTATCTCTGCAAGATTCACAATAATTAATATATATATATATATATATATATATATATATATATATATATATATATATATATATATATATATATATATATAAAGTGATGTGGAAGCATATAGGTTCCAGGTATATGTGTGTGAGTATGTTTACTATTTGTGTCTGCAGAACTGAGCTATTAGCTCTTGGACCCCGCCTTTCTAACCAATCTATTTTTCCTCTAGTTTTTATTACATATATTTGCCACTAACACACGCACACACACCCATGAAGCAGCCCGTAGCAGCTGTCTAACTTCCAGGTACCTATTACGGCTAGGTGAACAGGTGCACCAAGGTGAAAGAAACTCTGCCTACTTGTTTCCGCTTCCGCCGGCAATCGAACCCGGGCCATTAGGACTACGACCCCCAAGCGCCTGTGTGTGGAGGCCCAGGCCATCGAGCCAAAATGCCATTATCTCCTTTCTCGTTCGTCTGGGAATACTCTAGAAGCCCAGAACGGCAGCTCTTTACAAGCGAGGAATCTTCTTCGTCTGAAGGACTTTCCCAGGACAAGAGGACCCTGCGTCCTTCAGAAGCAGCAGTATGTCCCCCAGGGGCATCCTTGGTCCACTCTCCTCAAGACGGGGACATCCAGAGAGCCTCTCATGGGTCCCCAGGAGAAGTACTTACTCGATCAAGTCCGTCCCTTCCCACCTCCCTCTCTCTCAGAGATAGAGAGAGGTAGGAAGCATTTGCTCTCTCTCTCTCTCTCTCTCTCTCTCTCTCTCTCTCTCTCTCTCTCTCTCTCTCTCTCTCTCTCTCTTCGAAAATATTTTCCATTCCTTCCTAGCCACTTCCTACTAGAACTGATAGTCGTGATGGCTTGGCGCTTTCCCCCTGATAATTCCCATCCCTCCCAATCACTATTCCCTTCCATTGGCCATCTGCCCGCTCACTGACATTGGCCTCTCCCTTGGTCATTTCGTTCCCGTTGTCGAAGGGGAGAGAAAACGACTATATAGCACTAGGAAGGAGTCATGATAAAGATTTGGGGTGGGACGGTTGGGAGGAATGGTGCCCAACCACTCTGACGGTCGAGAATTGAACGCCGACCTGCAAGAAGCGAGACCGTCGCTCTACCGTCCAGCCCAAGTGGTTGGGCTTCCGTTGTCCAACCACTTGGGCCTGGACGGTAGAGCGACGGTCTCGCTTCATGAAGGTCGGCGTTCAATCCCCGACCGTCTACAACTGGTTGGGCACCGTTCCTTCCCCCTCCCCTCTCCCTCCGTCCCATCTCAAATCCTAATCCTAACCCCCTTCCAAGCGCTATATAGTCGTAATGGCTTGGCGCTTTCTCCTCATAGTTCCCTTCCCTTCCGTTGTCGAGGACAGAATGCATGTTCGGCTTATTGAGGTCCTGGCCAAACTTCTAACCTTACACAGGTTGCCCCCCACAACAGTTGCCTAGCTCCCGGGTACCTAAATTACAGCAAGATGAACAGAGGTATCATGTGAGAGGAAATGGGCACAAGCGTTTCTGTCCTGTCGCAGAAATCACATCCGAGACCTTTAGGCTGTGAACCGCCTTGACCCACTACTGCACTCTCCCTTAAACTCTCCTCCCTCCCCTTCCCTCCCCACGATCCCTCCTTCCCCCCTCACCTACCTACCCTTGCCCTCTCTCACTTCCCTTCCCTTAGCTTTGGTTAGTGTTGAGCTGAAGGCCTATCAACTGAAGAAGGGGGATGAAAATGCAGTGAAATTAGCTTATTATCCAGATTTAGGACATGCCCGTATTTAGGACATGCCCGTATTTAGGACATGCCCGTATTTAGGTCATGCCCATATTTAAGACACATAGTACAGGGCTAACATAAATTCCATTGTATTTTTATCAAGAAGCTAGTACACCTCTTGATGTATATACTTCCTGATCCTCCTTGGTGCCTGTGGTTCAAAAGGAATATATTAAGGTCAGCTGACACCTGATATAACACACACTCACACACGTAAATAATTAAAGCGTATGAACCTGCAACACCAGCCTGGGTTCGTACCCATTCACATTCTGACAATTGGTGACTCTTTCCTATAATAGAAATAATTTTATATTCATTAAATATTTTGTTTAATTATATTGTAATTGTATTGTCTCAAATGTTTTATCCGAAGTGAATATGTCACTGTTATTTGAATGAGCGTTCAGCAAATATATCATATCATATTACATAGTTACAGTAAAGGGGACCCATGACCTCGGAGAAAAGCACACACGACGCATTAGTGGTGAGTTTTAGGTCCCCTCCAACGTAGTTTCCATATTGTTTTCTCCAACAACTTCTTTATGTGTTTGTTTCGGTTTATTCTTATGGTTTCTCTCTTCACATTCTGATTCTTATTCTCTGTCCTCAGGCGCCCTTCTACCTTCCGCATTTCTCTTTAGTGTTAATTAATTTCCTTGTCTTATAGTTTGATAAAAGGTCTACTCAAAACACTTATATTTTGCCTCGCTGGAGCCTGTAAGCAACAACAAAGTTTCCCTTTTGCGTTTGAAATACTTTATAATATCGAGGATAATATCGTCTCAAGATTTTGTCGTACTCCTTGGCTTTTATCTCGTCCCTCTGATTTTACAGTTATTATCTTGAGTCCAAACTTGCACTTTATTCACGGGTCTCTTTACGCTTCTCTTTCAAGTTGACTGCCTCTCTAAGACTTCCGTCTCGGTTTAGGTCTTGTATGCCTGTCTCGAGGTCTTCCATACATTCCTAAGTTCGTTTCTAAATTCCACCCCCAGCTCCTTCATCCTTCATCCTTCACCTGGACTCTAACATAACTCTGATTGGCGCACCCTTCATGTTCCTGCAGCGTCTTCTCCCAATCTTAAATCGAGTCACCTGTCCGGTGTTTTGATTTGCACTCCTTGCAGCCGGCTGAGGTCAGGTTTGGATAAGTAGGTCGTTTACGTACGTCTCTCGGATCAGACCCCTCACGAATTTTAGTTTTCTTCTTTTTCGTGATCAACGTTTAAATATCACGTGAGTGCGTCATTTTTTCCGCATAATTCCCCGCAGTCCTTTCCATAAGCACTATAGTCATTTAAAAAAATATTGGCATTCTGTATTTCAGTTTCTGTAGCAACTAGATCGCTCTCAGGAAGCCCATCCCTGTCCCTACAAGCCCAGCTCCTCTTTGACCTGCAAAGCCCCGCCCCTCTCTGCCCAACCAGGCCCCACCTCTCCTCTGACCCCATGCAGTTCTTCCCCCTCGCTACCCCTCCAAGTTTTTCCCTCTTTTCCCCTCCAAGTTCGTTCTCTATCCTCCCAAGCTCCTCATCACTCTCTCTCTCGCTCTCTCTCTGCCCCTCCAAAATCCCAGCCCCCGAGCTCCTCGCCTCGCCACACGCTTCACCAGAACAACAAG
This sequence comes from Procambarus virginalis, assembly GCA_020271785.1. Classification (NCBI taxonomy): domain Eukaryota; kingdom Metazoa; phylum Arthropoda; class Malacostraca; order Decapoda; family Cambaridae; genus Procambarus; species Procambarus virginalis. The sequence goes on from WNGS01163555.1 coordinate 11,571,001, forward strand.
AGCCACACACCTCACATCACCCGTATATTGAGAACACCCCACACTTCACCAGGGGAAGATATCTCCCGTCCACGAGGCTAACCATAGCCCGTGCTTCTTGCCCCGCTCCTGTGCCAGGTAAGTTACGGGCTCACCATAGCCCGTGCTACTTGGAACTTGATCTGAGTAGCTGAATCTATAACAACAACAACAACTTCACCAGGATGACCACATACACGTCCTCTACACCATTTTTCTCTTCACAGGGCCGTCCTGGTCATCCTCGGTCTGTTCAAAATTTTCTAATGTTAACTGTTAAATGGCATATTCAAATACAGTTTTAATTTAACTATGTATATTAATTTCGACTGGTTTGGACTCCATATTAATGTGTGTGTCGACCTTTTTGTTTTTAATGTGGATATATTTGATATAACATAATTTAGTTTTTTTTAACTGGTATCAATCTGTGATATAATTCTGATTTTCCGTATCAATATATTATGTATTATTGCAATAGATGAAGCGAACGCTAATGTAGCTTAATCTACAGTAAGAACAAATTTTGTGTTATCTTGTTTTCTCGGTTAAGAAAAAAAATACCAAGATGAGTCAGGAATTTATTTTATAGATGACGTTTCGTATTTATCGACTTAAGAGAGAAAACTTTATTGTCAAATAAGTTCACTCTTATCTTGATATACATATATCTACACCGTTGTTGTTAGTTCGTGCTACTGTTACGTTAATCTCAAGGTGGAGACCCTTTGAAAGTTGCCTCACTGATGACCACCTTCAGCTGGAAACTTGTGTAATCTATATACAAGGACTATCAATCTATCAACACAACGAGATGACACTAGTACGTCAAAACTGACGTCGACAGCTGCAACCCCCCCAAACCTCCACTGCAGTCAGCAACAATCACTTTAACTTTCACTGAGACACTAATATAAATATATGTATGTCTATAAAATAATCTGAGCAAACACATTGCAATTTACAGGAACCAACAATTTGCCCTTTAAAAATGTCTGGAAATTTTGTATACAAAAGCATTTCTGTTTGCAGGTGCCAGCCTGTTGCATGCTCCTTCTGCTTCCACGGTAGCCGGCACGAAGGAGTGGCGACTGATTTATGGAGACTAAAAATATACGTATCTGCTCATTATATCAGCTGCTTTTAGTAAGCGTTCTGGAAATTCTCCAAGCTACTTTGCAATATAAATTCCGTAGCTGAACTGAAAGCAGGACTCTGCATTATATTTTGGCAAAACAATCAAAGATGTCTGGTATATGCAATCCAGCTCCAGCCTAAGTGAAGAGCAGCACTAAAACAGCCGTAGGGCGTCCGTGCTTAAGACTTATAATTACGTGCCATAAACCTTGCCTAGTCAATAATGTATTGGATAGTTCTCGCCAGGTATTGCTTCCACTTACTGCAGAGCCTACCCATTTATCCCGTCGAAGAAGGTAAGATTACAGATGAAGATGGTGATGGAGATACAAGTGTGCGTGTTCTCTGTCCTATATACATTGCTACATAAACTCCCTCGCACATGAAGATACATACAAAAAACTTGAAGCGGTGCAAAAGGATATATATACAATGGTAAATGCATCCAATGGTAGTAGAGAAGCTCAGTATTTTGTTACAAGTTTAACTTCCAACCCCGTGATTTGTTTGGCCGTGAGATCAGTCTTGCCTGGCTACAAGCACTCTGGTATCACTAGTGTAATGAGGGCTCCAGAGGAGCACAGATGTTCAGCAGTAGTTGAACACCTTGGCATTATCTTGTAAGTATACATTCTCAACTGGTTCTTGGCTTATCCACGCTCTGATAGATACTTGCATCGCTTCACGTATCTAAATACTGATATTCTAGTGTCAGTATCCCATAATAAGCACAAAAACAGTATATATCTTCAGTGTTAGTATAACAACTTAGAATAACTTAGAGGTATACCATATAAACCACTGACACAATAAGCATACACTTTAGCTTGATGCGCACACATACGAATTATTTTTTATTATTATCTTGCATTATTATTATTATCTTTATAATCCAAATTCTAATCTACTCATCTTTCTCACTTGCTCTAAGTTTGGATTCAACAAAAACCCGAAACAAAATATATCGTTTTTAAATTACTCGTCATTTTCATCCTCATTGTTCATTACATAATTCGTTCACACACTCTTTTTTAATAATCACATATTTCAATCACAATCGGCTTTTTTCCTCACATACTTCCCTCACTCTCCTCACACCTGCACATATCTTGTTTTCCTTTCTATAGACTGGGCAGGCACTAGCTCTAGATACCAGGGAAATTTTCACCCTTCGTAGGGAAAACTTTGGAAAGATAGGTCTCCAGCTTAATTATCTTTCCTTCGGTTTATCGTAAGGATAAACATCACCCACTGTGAGCGAAGGTGGTCGGCCCATTCCTAAGTCTAAAAAAAATTCAAAAATATCCTAAGTCTTAGTAATAATATATATGTTGTTTTAAATCGCTATCCAGAAGGGAAAAATGTCTATTGTATTTTGGGCAGGTACCTACCTCACCTCTGCTGTGCTGTATGAAGTTTTTGAACAGTGATTTCCATATATATATATGTATTCTGTAAGCTGTAACACAATGTAATAAGTTAAATAAATAAGTTATAATGTATAAATTATTATTAAATTATTATATATTAGTAGTAGTAGTAATCATGATAGTGGTAGTAGCAGTAGTAGTAATAGTGGTAGTAGTTGTAGTAGTAGAAGCAGTAAGGATAATAATCGCCACAGTAGTAGTAGTGATAGTAACAGTAGTAATAGTGATGGTACTAGTAGCAGTACTGATAGTAGTAGTAGCAGTAGTAATAGTAGTAGCAGTAATTGTAGTCGAATAATTAGTTATTATATTATTATTATTAAAATCAAATACGTTAGTTAACTTCCTTGCAAGAGAGAATTGTACCTTTTCCTAACAGCTAACCGAAGACATGTGAATCTCACCCCAATCAAAATACAAAATAAAATAAAATATACTTTGGTAACCTTCGTTTTGGCTCTTGACAACTAGTTCTGTACTTTTCCTATAGATACAGTTGTACAGCAAGGCAGAGTTTACAGTCACCTGTATGTAAATTATTTTAATGAGATGGGACTTATTGCACTTGAGTTCTGTTGAATGCCATTGTGTCATGAACAATCCTTTCCGAGACGACTGAATTGTTTGGGGTATGCACCCTGTTGCCGAAACGAGTTCAATAATTTTATATATTTATGATGATACGAACATGAAAATTGCTCTATTCAGGCGAAGGAAACATCTGATAGCTACTCGTAACACCTTCGTTTCGTGGATTTTACTTGAGGCAGGCAACTCTGCTTAATCCAAGTCCTGAAGGGAACTGTTATGTTTTGTCTTCGTAGAAAACACACGAACTCACCACAAACATTAGTGTACTGGAGAAGTCTGGAAAACTGACATTGAGTCAGCTGCGTTAAGATTCTTTCTCGCTAAACGTTAAACTTTATTTTGGGTTTTATTTTTCATTTTTATTTTTCACGTTCAGTATGTTTCAGTTCATGATTCAGTTCAGTATTCAGTTCATGAACACAAATCTCAAATATCACTTAGGTGATGTGAGACCTTAAACGGGCTTCCAAATTTCGTGTCACATTTATCTTCGGGATCTTTCCCATGTTTGGTGTAACAGAAGTGTATCAACCTCTGCCCCTCATATATAACATGGGGGTTGAACGTCAGATTCAGATCCGAGGGTACATTTGGTGTCTCTCAGTGATAATAATCACAAAAGAGCTTTTTCATAGCAGCGGTAACTTGCCAGCGTCGCTCAAATGCTTATTTCCAAGGTTACAGTAATTTACCAACATCGCTCTAGTGCTTGTTTCTGGTACGACAATAACTTGTCAACGTTGTCATAATGCTTGTTGCAGAACTTACGAGCTTCGCTCCACTCATAAGATTATTTTAAGAGTTTTATTGTGTCTGGAGAATATTTGCAGGAGTAAATATTGTTGATATCCTGAAAGGTTCGGTTATTTAAGAAGCTTTTTCTAACAAAATATTCATTTACAACAAGTCCCTTCAACTTGCCACAAGTCCTTTGTGCGAGACCTTATCAAATGCTGTAGTAACATAGAAAGCACTGTTGTTATGTATTCCCTCAACAGTCAGGACTCTTATTCTATGCTGTATCAATCACAGTAACAGTTCTGAGGTACTCCAATTTGTTTCTAAATAAAAATCTAATCAAAGGTGCTGTTTTAGTGTCTTAGTAAAAGCCTTTTTAACAAATCTTTCCAACAAGTGGAAGGAAGAAGAATGGTCTATACATCTATTACACGATGTATTGTGCGAACTTGAAAAGTAACACGTTAGCTACAAAGCCAAAGCCATTACTTTTTTAATGATTAACTCAAAACATTCACCGAAACAATCACCAAGTGCATTGATCAATATCTTTCGACTATTCGTAAGGCTGTCTTACTGTTCGATTTAGAAAACAGACTTTCTTGATAGCTGTTTCGCCATCATAAATTTTACAGTGATAACTAGTCGATTATGAATAACAAATGTGCCACAAATACATTGGCAAGGAAAATTATTCCTTCAGGGAAAGACTAATGTCGTTAAAAGCAGCATATATACAGCTATCCGCATATATAACAGCCTAATGGAATTCAAGTTATCTTACAGAAGTGCCACGACAAGCACGAATCGCAACGTATTGAACAAACGAACGTAATATGCCCAGCAATTCATGGTATGGGTTTATTGAAGATAAATGTGTTGGTATAGGTTCAACAATGTGGTCCAAACACAACAATGTAATAATCAACACAATTCAAATGCCAGCTCGTGTTTTCTACATCAACTGTATCGAAAGCTGAAATAAATCTAAGCATAAGTGCTCAAAATTTAATGAATAATCTGTTATGTATACGGAAATATTTCGACTCTCGTAGCGTCTCTCTAGAAACATATGTACACATATGACACATGCATAGACATAAAACATAACTGAAATGTAATTACTCCTCATTGAGTAATCTCAACAATAAATACTCGTTCAGCTATTATGCGGCCTTTGACAAATAAGAGGAACCTGACACAGGGCCTAATCTTCCTCCCACATTGGCTTTGAAAATTTGTCCAATAACTGATCACAAACAATCACTGACTCACGACACGAGATTTTACAATTAACGAGCGGATAGAGTCCAATCTGCACTGAACCTTCTTTTCACATATACTCTCATATACACACCACCTGATGAAGATAGGCATTACAAAACATTGACTTTCATGTCGAAAGGGCTTTGCTTTATCAGTCAACGCTTTGGGGAAAGTGATTTATTTCTAGTGAAGACAAGCATCGAGGCCTTGAATGAAGAGAAAAAGGAGAAAAGGGAATGCAGAACCAGTTTTAATTCCAGGCTATTCTCATAGATAGAGTACGTATAGTAACTATTTGGTCAAAAAATACCACAATATATATATATATATATATATATATATATATATATATATATATATATATATATATATATATATATATATATATATTTAAAGGAGGTTGGTGAGGAACTCATTGGGAAAACTAGAGACCCACGAGCAGCCAGTTTCCTATTCCAGCGCCTCAGTGTCGCAGTGCAGAGGGGAAATCGTGCTGTATCCTGGGTACGCACCCAACCTCCGAGGAGCTGGACGAGGTCTTCGAACGCTGATTGTTTAATTGTTATATATTTGTGTGTGTGTGTGTGTTTCTCTGTAAACTGTAGCATTGCAATAAAATAAGATAAAACAAAACATACAAAAAAATAATAGGGGTGGTAGGAGAAGAAAAGAATTAAGTATTCAGTGAGAATCCACAAGATCTTCTCTGAAAACTCTTTGTTTTCTTCTTCGAGGATGTGGGTCCCTGCAATTGCACCAGAGGTGGTACCCCTAATATATATATATATATATATATATATATATATATATATATATATATATATATATATAATAAATATATATATATATATATATACTATATATATATATATATATATATATATACATATATATATATATATATATATATATATATATATATATATATATATATATATATATATATAATCCTAACATCTCCTAACATTCTTAGGGCCTAATAAACGTTATTTTGGCTTAATATATGTGCTATACTAGACTTGGGAATGTTTAAGCTTGATTGTTAGCTTTGTTTTTTCAAACTCTATCAATTATAAGTAGAAAACTGAACTTTTCGACGGCCCATCACTACATATTTGTACTTTCCACCAA
>WNGS01163555.1:11596484-11614067 GCA_020271785.1 Procambarus virginalis
CTGTGTTGAGTAGAACCATGGATAGATGAATTTCATATATTGATGATACTGTAAGTTATATACTGGAGAAGAAAATGTGCCAGAGATAAGTGTTCTTTACAATATATGGGATCTTGAAGTTACTGGCTATAGCTGTATATTGGCTCGAGGAGGAAGGTAGAGGGGATGGAGGAGGACAGGTAGAGAGGAAGGAGGAGAAGTACAGGGTCCAGAGGATAGATACAGAGGCTGGAGGAGGAGGATAGGTGGAGGCCGAGGGTGTACAAGAAAGAGGAGGAGAAGAGGATGTTGCAGGAGAGCGTGCAGGGAGGGAAGATAACCCGTAACTTATCGTAGATGCGATAGCTACAAAACAAATTTGTATTAGCTTTTCCTTATCTTACTAATTACGGGTTATCTTTTACCGAGAGGTTCGTGATAGTCGGTTATCTGTGCAGGGCATTGTTCCGGGTGGGTCGGCGCAAGCTGGGAGATAAGGTTCACTATCTGGAGGTAAGACCAGTCCACAGGCAGTTACGATCCTTAGACAGGGAGATCCCGCCTCTGGTCCCTGGAGATATGGGACCATCCTCAGTGCTTTTACTCAGGTCACAGTTAACGTATCTGCTGCTTCCTCGCCTCAGAGTTGTATTACAATATTATAGAGAGAGAGCGAGGAGAGGAGAGAAGAGAGAGGAGAGAGAGAGAGAGAGAGAAGGAGAAGAGGGGAGAGAGAGGAGAGAGAGGAGAGAGAGGAGAGAGAGAGAGAGAGAGAGAGAGAATTCCCACTAACGCGGAAAATACATACAAAAATCCTGCACTTACAGAAGTTCTGTCAGTCCGACCTTTCCAGGTGTAAGTGTGCGAGTGCGACGAGAAGCATGCGCATACACCCCATGAGTGTGTGATATATGCGTGTATGCGAGTCACTCATCTATATGTGTTGATTTGTGCGCGTGCTCCTGAGCGCCACATGGACGTGAGCGCCGCTTAAGCAGGAGGCATCCCAGCTACTACATTATTCATGCCACACTGGCTTCACTTTTAATGAGCTGAAGGGCTCAGTTGCTGTGCGACCATCACCAAGTTTATAGCCGTCTTCTCAAGCTCAGTTGACAATGTACGCGCTCTGTTGTCGCCGAGCATCGAGTGCGCTCTCTGGTGCTCATTTGAGGAGATTCCGGTGCTCAGTTGAGAGGCCTCTGTTGCTCAGTTGAGAGGTCTCTGGTGCTCAGTTGAGGGGCCTCAGGTGCTCAGTTGAGAGGCCTCTGGTGCTCAGTTGAGAGGCCTCTGGTGCTCAGTTGAGAGGCCTCTGGTGCTCAGTTGAGGAGGCTCTTGTGCTCATTTGAGGAGATTCCGGTGCTCGGTTGAGAGGAGAGGCCTCTAGTGCTCAGTTGAAAGGCCTCTGGTGCTCAGTTGAGGGCTCAGGCTCAGTTGAGAGGTCTCTGGTGCTCAGTTGAGGGGCCTTTGGTGCTCAGTTGAGAGGCCTCTGGTGCTCAGTTGAGATCACATACTTGATGCCAAAAGTGACGAGGGAGAACAAGCACCAGAGAAATTATTGATTTAAATATTTAATTCTGAAGGCACAATATGTAAATTTTGAATTGTGTTTGGCCACTGTCAATCATATTCTACATGTCGCTCGACAACGTAATTCGAACATGCGTCTGGTCTATGTACCTCGACCATATAACTCGACCACAAGCCTCGACCAAGTGCCTGTCGACCAAGTGTCTAAACCGTGTGCTCCTTATACACGCTCCCCGATGCTTGGCGTCCTCATTAACAATGGTCAAATGTTCGCTAATCCGGCCGTCAAACCCCTTGTTTATGAATAAAAACCCTTTACCCACCACTTATTAGACAGAGAGTCTCCGCGTCAGAATACTTGACCAGAATATTTTCAGATAACCAACATGTACAACAAGGCTAGTAGGCGGGTCATAAGGAGCTAGACCTCACTTCCCATAGTTACTGATTGGTAAATACCGATAGGCAAGTACTCCTAACTGTTAAAGTTCGAACGTTTCTCATACACTGATTCTCTCACATCCGATGTTCGAAAAGCGTCTCTAAAATGCTTCACCAACGTACTCCAAATGGAAATAATTACCAACGGATCCTAACCACTAACCTAACATCAGCCTAACTATAAACAAAATTATAATACGTAATAACTTTCAATACACACAAATATTATAATTTCGCAGTTTTTCACTTTTAAAGCTAAGGGCCAGATTCGCGAAGCAGTTACGCAAGCACTTACAAACATGTAACGAACCTGTCCCCAGAGGCCAACATCAAAAGGATATCATTAGCGGCATATGCTAGACTGGCCAACATAAGAACTGCCTTTAGAACTTGTGTAAGGAATTGTTCAGGACCCTATATACCATTTATGTCAGACCAATCCTGGAGTATGCAGCTCCAGCCTGGAGTCCATACCTCGTTAAACACAAGACAAAGTAAGAGAAGAATCAGCTGTATGCCACCAGGCTCGTCCCGGAACTGAGAGGTAGGAGCTACGAGGAAAGGCTAAAGGAGCTGAATCTCACGTCCCTGGAAAACAGAAAAGTAAGGGAAGACATGATAACCACCTACAAAATTCTCAGGGGAATTGATAGGGTGGACAAAGACAAACTCTTCAGCACGGGAGGGACACGAACAAGGGGACATAGGTGGAAACTTAGTACCCAGATGAGCCACAGAGACGTTAGAAAGAATTTGTTCAGTGTCAGAGTAGTTAATAAATGGAATGCACTAGGAAGTGATGTGGTGGAGGCTGACTCCATACACAGTTTCAAATGTAGATATGATACATCCCAGTAGGCTCAGGAATCTGTACACCAGTTGATTGACAGTTGAGAGGCGGGACCAAAGAGACAAAGCTCAACCCCCCGCAAGGGGTTGAGCTTTGTCTCAATTAGGTGAGGTAAATGTTTTATGTACAATTAGGGGAGTACAATTAGGTGAGTACATGTTTTCTCCATCTATTGCGGCTTTGTTTACAATTATTAAACAGTTAATGTGCTTCGAAGCACCAGGCGGCTGTTTATAACAATAACAACAGTTAAATGAACAAATCCACAAGGGCCGTAACGAGGATTCGAACCTGCGTCCAAGAGCATCCCAGACGCTGCCTTAATCGACTGAACTACGACATGGTATAAGAAGTAAGGGCGAAGAAGTAGAAGGGCCTATTGACATAGCTTGAGTGCACGGGGGAATTGTGTAAAATCCTGGTTTGTGTCTCGGAGAGGCTACAGGATCCAAGTAAATTCAGTAGAATTTCTGGTTGGAATTATTTTACCATGTCGTAGCTCAATCGATTAAGGCCGCGTCTAGGATGCTCTTGGACGCAGGTTCGAATCCTCGTCACGGCCCTTGTGGATTTGTTCATTTGATGCATCACGATATTGTGATTTCTGTGTGTGTAATAACAACAGTTGATTGGGAAGTTTTCATATTTGTAAACTGTTTAATAAATGCAAACAAAGCCGTCAAAGATTGAGGAAAGATGTACACGTTCGTAAGTACTTGCGTAACTGCTTCGTGAATCTGGCCGAGGAAGGCATCAGCCCGGTGATAACAAATATAATCACTAAAGCAATAGGAGGTTCTTATATATATATATATATATATATATATATATATATATATATATATATATATATATATATATAGATACATATATATATATATATATATATATATATATATATGTAAACTGTAGCATTGCAATAAAATAAAACAAAACATAAAAAAATAATAGGGGTGGTAGGAGAAGAAAAGAATAAAGTATTCAGTGAGAATCCACAAGATCTTCTCTGAATGCTCTTTGTTTTCTTCTTCGAGGATGTGGGTCCCTGCAATTGCACCAGAGGTGGTACCCCTAATATATATATATATATATATATATATATATATATATATATATATATATATATATATATATATATATATATATATATAGGGGTGGTAGGAGAAGAAAAGATTAAAGTATTCAGTGAGAATCCACAAGATCTTCTCTGAATGCTCTTTGTTTTCTTCTTCGAGGATGTGGGTCCCTGCAATTGCACCAGAGGTGGTACCCCCTAATATATATATATATATATATATATATATATATATATATATATATATATATATATATATATATATATATATATATATATATATATAAACACTCTCAGGTATCTCATCCTTAAAAAACACATATCAAAATTAACAACAACCATTCATTATGCACATTTACTGCTGCTCTATATTTCCATCAGCAAAAAATAAGAATTGTTTTTTTTCTCTCTAACTCCTCGTGAAGAAAATCTATATAATATACAAAATATTATCAATATTTCAGAACACCCAAAAAGCAATCACTTCTACAAACTGAAGAAGCTCATAATGTTCATCTAATCTTCAAAAGTTCATAACCTCTGCCATAATATTAATTATATACAAAAAAGAACTTTCTCTTCCTGCGGCTTATATCAACTCATAGGTGCCTCCTGCTAAGACAGGCGTCTCCTGCTGAGGAAGAGTCTTCCTGCTGAGGAAGAGTCTTCCTGCTGAGGAAGAGTCCTCCTGCTGAGGAAGAGTCCTCCTGCTGAGGAAGAGTCCTCCTGCTGAGGAAGAGTCCTCCTGCTGAGGAAGGCGGCTCCTGCTGGTTTAAGATGAAATGGCTGATTGACGTCTCTGGTTATTTGTTGAAGAGGGCCACGGTGGAGCCCAGGGTAGCTGGCCCACACGCTACGACGTCCAGGACCTGAGCGGCCCGTGTGTGTGATGTTTTATAATGCTTGCCGCGCTTTCCATTATCCAAGATGGGTCAGCTTTGTGGGCCCGTGTGTGTGTGTGTGTGTGTGTGTGTGTGTGTGTGTGTATGTGTGTGTGTGTGTGTGTGTGTGTGTGTGTGTGTGTGTGTGTGTGTGTGTGTGTGTGTGTGTTTGTGTGTGTGTGTTTGTGTGTTTGTGTGTGTGTGTGTGTGTGTGTGTGCTCATCTATTTATAATCACATATTTGTTATTGTAAAACCGAGCTTCAACTCTCGGGTCCCGCCATTCCCGCCTAAAATCAATAAAAAATATTGTAATTAATAATAAAACAGCACAGAATGGGAGTCAACCCATATACTATACCCCCAAAAGTGCAAGCAAAAACAAGATGAAAGACCTTAGAGCACTGATACCTGGTGAAAAGACATAATAGTCTTGAAGGAACCTTCTTGACGATTTTGTTGACCAGACCACACACTAGAAGGTAAAGAGACGATGACGTTTCGGTCCGTCCTGGAACATTCTCAAGTCGATGAGAATGGTCCAGGACGGACCGAAACGTCGTCGTCTCTTTACCTTCTAGTGTGTGGTCTGGTCAACATACTTTAGCCACGTTATTGTAACTCATCGCCTGCTTCTTGACGAGTACCAGATCAAGGAATATAAGCTGCTTCTTGTTGAGAGAACAGACAAATTAGGAGGTGGACTTGGCATCTATGTGAAAAATTATCTAAAGTACATTGCAAAAGTGGAGATCAAATCAGAGATTCACACAGAAACCATAAAGCTATAAGTAAATAAGGAAAACGAAACCTTGCAATTAGAGCAACATACAGGTCCCCTGATCTAAACAAATTTGAAAAACAGACTAATATGGAAGAGATACAAAAACCGCATTAACATGCGTTAATATGTTTATCGTTGGAGACTCTTACTTCGGGCAACAGATTGACATTCGAAACACGTAACTCAGATGCAGAAGAATTCCTGTAAGTGATCGAAGCTTGTTTCCTGAAGCAGTTTACTACTGTTTACTACTGAAAAATAATGATAATCTACATTGAAATAGGTAAGGAACAGTGTAATATGATCAAAATGAAGTTTGATTTGGTTTCAACAATATCATAATCCTAAATATTCGAAATGCAGATTACGAGCAGTGTAAACAAGAGCTCCAACAGGCTACATGGGTATAATCGGCAATGGAAGTTAACACAAGCCCGATACAGGACCAATAATTTTATAGTAAAAATTTAATCAATGAAATGAAATAAATAAATAAATGAATATATAAAATTATCAGTATTATGAAAATGATACAGGAAAACAGTATCCTTAGAATAATCTCCTTTGTGGTCTGATAAAGATCTTTGTGTCCTCTGTAATCTTTTTAGCACTACCGCTCACAGGATGAGCATGCGGTGCACAATAAACTAGCCGCCCTCCGGCGGCGACAATCAAATTAGAACACAAATTAGATAAAATATCAACAACCCTCGAATGGATGACGAAATTGTTTACATCTAATCGGCCAAAAAAAGGGGTACTCTCAGAAAATACAAAAATGGGTGAACCCTACCTAGTAGAACCGTGCGAAAATGGGGTTAATAATGTATGGAGACGACTATCATAACTGACGTGGGAGCGCTTGACTGTTTCAAACATATGGTGGACGTATATACGAATGAGTTTGGTTGAATATAAATCGACGCTGCCTCGCATAGGGTAATAGACTTTATTTAGTTGCCTTTACTCTTACGTATTCTTACTACCGCTGTCATGCAATTTATGAATAAAGGAAACTACTGTAGGCCCTATTTGCCCAGACGAGACACCTTTTACATCCACACGTTGTTTTTAGATTTAGCTACTCGGAACGAAATGTAAATGTAGCATGGGCTATAGTGAGCCCGCACATCCACATGTAAACTCTTTCATATATATATGCTTAGCCCTTCACTTTAAACCATCCAGTTATCCCACGTATCATCGCAGCCGATGCCACTACCACTATCACCACTACCATCACTATTGAGACTTTCACCTGTCCTCCCCAGCACCCGACCAGACCCTCAGTGATTGACGTGATGCCTAATTTATATATTAAAAAACTGGTCTTTTAACATATTGTACCGTACAAGGGTAAACATAAATAATGAAGGACGTTTAAATTAAAATGAATTTCAGTGGGCGATATTAAATCATTGTAGCCAATACCATACTTGAAGAGCAATTTTAGTTTCCTTGCACGAATAAAAGTTGCATTAGGAGATCCGAATCAAAATACAAATTATTCTAAGTGAAGGCAGGATAGGATCTGCTTAGATAAAATGAAATTCCGGGAAATCTGTCTGATAATGCTCTTGCCCAAAGGACGACAGATGGTCGTTGGTAAGATGGTAGACAGTTCAATCCAGAATTATCAAATCACCTAAGCCCGTACTGTCCTAAGGCGAGTTTGGTATTCATAATGTAAGATTTGCACACATGAAAAATAAAGAAACTTAGGTTGTACCAAGTTATAATTAATCAATGATGATATATAGAAAACCCGTCTGGGCATATGTATCTCTTGAAAAACAATAGGATTGAAAATTTCCAGCAAGAACAAAAATATATAAATTGAACACGCTGTGAACGCAGCGTCCTACCTTCAAGATATACATTTTTGGGGTAAAGTTTAAATATTAGGTTAATTGCCGGGAAATTTGTCATTTTGTAGCCGTCAAATCTGGAACTGCTTACCAAACATCATGGTCTTCCAGACTGGGAACACTTGACAGCTTCGTAGCTTTTCCAGCAGGAAACACTTGTCACCTTTGTAACATTCCAATAATTTTAACCAAATCTGAGGAATATTTGACGTTAAAAATAATTTTGATTAAAACCAAATGAGTTTAAAGATTTTTGGGGTACACCAATCACACGAGTACAACATTACATGTTCTTTTACTATGCCTCACAGAGGGGCTGGTACTGGCTACTAACCAGCTGCCAGCTTAATGCTTTGAAAGGAAAACTAAAAAAAAATCCTTAAAATATTGTACAACATTACGCACTGAACTCGGGAAAATGAACTTAAATTTTTGTTTTCCACTGGGCGGTAGGGAAATTAGCTTGTGGTTTTTACAGCCCTAGTCCAAGGCTCCGATGACCCTAGTAAATGAAACAATATTACCCATTAAGTTGTGGTTCTCATTTATGTCTGAATGTATGCAAAATAGCCACATTTGAATGGAAAAGACTAAGGCTCAGCACTTAACGGTACAGTTGTGATCCATGTCAGAGATAATGGGTGAATGGGAAGAGCATGAGAATGACATCTGTCTCCAGAAGGTAACCATGGGACCTGAAGCACCAGGAGCAACGGTGCCTTAAACTGGGTAAACACAAAAGCTGTTCAAAATAGAATATGGTAAAATTACCGAAGTAAACTGTTATTAAGTTACTTTAATTGAATCGTATTAATATGAATAAATTAAAAAAGCAAATATTAGAATGAAATGGGAAGAATCGATATTATTGTCAGTTTTGTTGGAACACAGACGTAGAGATTAGCAAAAAAACAGACTGCAGTTACAGGTAAATTTAAGTATTTCACTTCGTCGATTGTGGGATAAAACAATGTAATGAAAATTATGATTATAATGTTATAGGGGCATATAAAAAAACATAGTATTGAAAGGCAAGATGATACTTAACTGCTAACATTAAATGTCCACAAATTTACAGGGATTGAGAAAGACAGATTTTACTTGATTTTACATTTGAAAGGGTTTAAGATGTGGTCTACGTTGTCTCCATAATCATGAATTCTCCTGATGTTGTCCAAGAGTAAATCTAGGATCCCGCTCAGAGTCGGGGTTCACCTTGCTGAACACCTTCACACGCGTTGACTTCGTGTTCACTAACACAGTAACATCACTACTGTCACATAATTGTATAAAAGAAAAAACGGAAGGAGTGAAGAAGATGCTATACAACACAAATCAGTCCTTTTTGACTAGTTAATATCCTTCATGAAATCTCATAAGAAAAGGGGGCTTGTGGCCATCAACCGAACAATTTGCTATAGCTCGTTGCTATTAAATAAAAGGAAAAGTGCACATGTTAGATTATACATAGACACAAATGCAATAAAAATAAATTATCAGTCTATTTTCACTAATACCAACGTCTGATCACTCATGAACGATCACAGGAATTTGATAATCTCTATCTCCTATGGCTGTCACCGACTGTAATCACTTACCCAATCAGTCATCACAGCCCTCCCTAGGCGTTACCAGTCAGTGGCATAATCAATCAAGGTTTTCAATAAGCCCAAAAAAATCAAAAAGTAGAGAAAAATAAATTAAAAACGAAAATGAATTTCTTGACAAGAAGATTGATTTGGTCATGAATTGCTTGCCAACCGGTTATTGCATCTGCTTTTCAGCCACGTTCTTTTTCCAACATATCGTACACAGTCGATTATCAATAATGACTTTCTTTCCGTGCAAAATGGCTTTGATCTTCAGTATTGATATTTATGTTTTTCAGATTTACAGCTGAGTGTTGATCGTGGTGAAGATTTATGTAATGGGTCGTAATAATAATAATAATAATAATAATAATAATATGATAATTGTGGGGAAGGGGTGAGGAGTACCCGGCGGGGCCCGGGACCGACTGCGTATCCACCTACTCCCATTTCACTCCTCATCTTTCCCATCCTCCCCACATCCCACATTTTCCCCTCCCCCGTTTCTTCTCTCTTCCCCCTTTTCCTCCCTCATCGCCCCTATTTTCCACCTCCCTATCCTCCCCTCCTCTCCCCCATCTCCGTACTCTCCCCTCCAAACTCGAACAGTCAGACATTTCCCTTCTTCTCCTCGACCCCATCGTCCCTATCCCCTTGGCCCCCCACTTCATCCTTCCCTTCGTTTCCCCCTCTCCCTTTCCCTCGTCTCTCCCATCCTCTCTCTCCACCCTTTTCAATCTGCTGTCCCACCTTCCCCTTGATCCCTTAGTGACCATTCCCTAGACTCCCCTCTCACCCCTCCCCCTCGGCCCCTCCCCCCTTCCCCTCAAGAAACTGTGAAATAAATGTGTCTCAGACTGCTGTTCTCTTCCTTCTCTCAGAATGCGGGGAGATTTTTTTCTATTAACACATTTAGGTACATCTGCATTTGTGCAGCTACTCTAGACTATATGAAGGGGAGTACAGTGTGTCAAAAAGCTAGCTACGTCATGCTAAAAAAAATTCCCGTCTCGCAGGATGGTTAGTCATACAGAGGCACGTGAAAAGTAGTCTGCACTGGCAAACTCTGGGTGCATTATGAGGATATCATCAACACAAGAGTGTTGATCATATGCTAAGGTAGCAGTGATACTAAAAGTCCCTATCTCGCAGGATGGTTAGTCATACAGGGCCATATGCTCAGTAGCCTGCCTGGTAAATTTTGGGTGCAATATGAGGATATCTTCAAGAACACGATTGTGAATATAGTAATTGCAAAGCTCCAGGTGCCTCATGCCAACGGGTCTGAATGGTCAAATAACTGGGCATTCTTTGATGTAGTGTGAGAAATCATGTAGCAGTTCCTGCTCACAGAGTTTGCACCTGGAGTGCTCAGGATTGGGAGATCCGTCACCTGTAGCAACCTGCCACAGGAAACAGTAACCCAATCTGATCCTTGCAACCACTGTGTTGCACAGTCTGGTGGATGGTTTGTAATGGCCATAAATATTGGTTTCAGATCTGAACAAAACATATCTTTTTATACTGGTGCTTTCAGGTCGTTGGGAGTCAGTAATTTCTTTCCTATCAGATTTAAGTGTTTGGAACAATATAGTTTTGACAGTAGAGATGGGGATACCTAGATCTAATTCAACTTCATCTTTGTTACACGCTAATTTGGCTGCAATGTATGTCTCATTATGATGGGTTATATTTATGTGCGATGGTGTCCGTACAAAGGAGATTCGAAACTCTTTATTCAGTGCAGCGATTAGGTCATTTATAATTGATAGTATGAGGTTCTTGCTTTCGATTCACGAGAGGGGGTAGACCATCGGTGTTAAACTCCACGTTAATCACACGCCATATTTTACAATTCACACCATAAAAAACTCCCTGAAAATGGGCCATTTTTAGGGAGTCTGGAGTCTTCCTATTCTTTAGTGGAGTTCCGTTAATGGCCCCTGCGAATATTTCTTAAAGCATTTAACTTTTGCCTAACCAAGACCGGCCATGTCCGTTGCATAACCCAGACCATTTCAACTGCAAATTTGGGTGAGACTCGCCTTAAGTGTCTGGGCTTTAACTTTGGATAAACAGACAGACATTCTCTGTCATAGGAATATATGATTATTATTATTATTACATTAATATTATATGCAACTATATTAGTAAAATAGAATGTCAGTCTATTTCTCTGTCTGAACAACGAATGAGTGCAGATGCAAGGAGGTGCTCTGACACAACTTTCCAAGATGACACATCAAGGGTATGGGAATGTCGTAGATCTGTCGGGATCAGCCCATGTGCCACCCTTAATTAAATATTGACAACTATTATGACCCGTTGCAATGTTCACATTCGGAAATTAGGCATGTGTTTTCCATGCAGTTCATAATAGTTTTTTCAGCCCTTTGAAAGATTAAATTTAAGAAATATCAGCAGTTATAGCCACACAATGTGATATTTGCAATTGAGGATGTGTTGTCCATAGAGTTAGTTAACAGCTATTTCAGTGCTTTGTAATATACTTTCTAAGAGAGAGATATGAGTGATGGGGGAGAGAGAGAAGGAGAGGGGCAGTGATGAACGATGGGAGAGGGAAGGAGAGGTAAGGGAGAAAGATGGAGAGAGAGTGAAGGAAAGAGAGGGGGAGACCCAGTGAAAGAGTGGAAAGAGAAGGAAACAGGAAAGGAGAAAGAGGAAAGATGAGGGTGACTGTGGAAGGGGGGGGGGTGTTAAGAGAGATGACAGAGAGACATGTGCAGCCGAGTCTCCAGCATTGGAGAATACAGTCCAGCCTGTATTCACACTGAAATATCAAATAATGAGCCTGTGTATCATTTAGAACCCGTGAGGTATCCTGGAAGACAGTCCACGTTTAACATTTACTGCCTCTCAATTTACTGATCCATCATACTAGTTAATGTTGTCCCTGCTGCATGATAGATTATCCCGTTCTACTTATATATAAAAGTGTTGTGACTATATGTTTAGACACGAGAGCATTCATTGCAAACACTCAGACAGGCGCACACACACACACACACACACACACACACAGGTAGGGGCCAGGTAGCCTGGTGGATAGCGCGCAGGACTTGTAATTCTGTGGCGCGGGTTCGATTCCCGCACCCGGCAGAAACAAATGGGCAAAGTTTCTTTCACCCTGAATGCCCTTGTTACCTAGCAGTAAATAGGTACCTGGGAGTTAGTCAGCTGTCACGGGCTGCTTCCTGGGGTGTGTGTGTGTGTGTGGTGTGAAAAAAAAGTAGTTAGTGTAGTTAGTAAACAGTTGATTGACAGTTGAGAGGCGGGCCGAAAGAGCAAAGCTCAACCCCCGTAAAATACAACTAAGTGAATACACACACACACACACACACACACACACACACACACACACACACACACACACACACACACACACACACACACACACAACACACACACACATACACACACACACACACACACATACACACAACACACACACACACACACACACACAACACACGCACACACAGTAGCCGGCGGCTGAGTGGACAGCACGCTGAATACGTGGTCCTGTGGACCGGGGTTCGATCCCCAGCGCCGGTCGGAGACAAATGGGCAGAGTTTCTTTCACCCTGATGCTCTGTTACATAGCAGTAAAAAGATACCTGGGAGTTAGACAGCTGTTACAGGCTGCTTCCTGGATGTGTGTGTGTGTGGGGAAAAAATGATTGACAACTTGATTGATTGACTGTTGAGAGGCGGATCGAAAGAGAGGCGGGAGCTGGACCCCCGCAAGCACGACTAGATGAATACACACACACACACACACACACACACACACACACACACACACACACACACACCAAAAAAAAGCTAATAGCCAAACTCATTTAGTATAATTTCCTCTGACACGGAAAGAACAGATGGCAAGTGCGGAGAAATATTCAATTAAATACTTCCCATCCTCTGTCATTTTCCCACGACTAACGACCCAATTAGCCAGAGAAACAGAGGCGCCGAGGGTAAACACTTTATCAGAATAAACCATTTTATATTTATGAGATCCACATAATATATGCCGTTGCCTGCATTCACTTGGACTCCTCGGTACGGAAGCAGCATCGCTTTTCGCTGGGTCGGTGTTCGAACCCTGATGACCCAAATAAGACTGAGGAACGGGTAACCCATGTTGGAGTACGTTACACTCGTACCTCATTCGTATATAGGCTACTCGTATCTCAGTTCTACATGGGCTACTCGTACCACATTCCTGCATAGATCTTTGTGCCTTATTATTGAATATGAGAGAAAGGGTGAAACCAGTATTTCTAACACGAATCTTCTCTTCATTTCTTATGTTTTTCACTTGAGAAGGAAGTTGGAAAGTTAACTCTTCTAAAGTTCATTTTACAGTTACATTATGGTCTACCGAAGCAGGTATACGTTTCGTTGACCTTGTCAACATTCTCAAAGACAGAGTAGAAGTGAATACAATTTGGCTGAAGCACACGAATATATAACCGAAAGTGTGATGAAGTGCTGCATGGGCCAATAGGTCCACTGCACTCTATCTCCTATGTTACAGTAATGACTGAGACACTATGCTGGATGTTTAATCTTGATCTCGAAGGTGGCAGAGTGTAAGTGGATGTTAGGAGGCTGTTGATAACTGTTAGCTGAATTTGCCTGACATGCAGTGTGTCTACGAAAGACACAACGAGAAGGAAAGAGGGAGACAGACAAGAGTAACCCTACCAAGATACCAACACACCAGTACGCAGCCCCCTCCTTAACTCCCACACACCCACACCCACACACACGACGCAGGGTACGCTCCATCTCAACCCAAGACATCTAATAGCCTTTCTTTTAACCCCCCAAACGCATTAGTTGCAGTCCAGGGAAGGCTAAGTTCCAGTTGGGCAGCAGTTAGTACCTCTGGAACCCTTCCTTATTTTGGCTCTTTCTGTAGCTCTGTTGATAGAGCGACAGTCTTGTGGTTCGAGGCTCCTAGTGCCCCGATGAATAAAATGTTATTATCCACGTTCATTGTAGTTAATATATATATATATATATATATATATATATATATATATATATATATATATATATGATTATAATATTATTATTGAGAAGTTAAGTACAAAAATATAAATGATTGTAGGTATTTATATTAGCATACAAATGGTTGTAGCGGAGGTATGAGTGGTGCTACTGACAGAGAGACTCAGACGCCGACACGACAAGCAACACCTCGTGTCTGGAGCGACGCCAAGAGTGTCGTCATCTTCAAATAAGGAGAATAAAAGGAATATTATGAACAAGAGGTGAAAACAAAATAATGCATTGTATTCCTGCAAAAGTTATCAGGTGTATGGTGCACGCCAGGTGTATGGTGCACGCCAGGTGTATGGTGCACGCCAGGTGTACGGTGCACGCCAGGTGTATGGTGCACGCCAGGTGTATGGTGCACGCCAGGTGTACGGTGCACGCCAGGTGTATGGTGCACGCCAGGTGTACGGTGCACGCCAGGTGTATGGTGCACGCCAGGTGTACGGTGCACGCCAGGTGTATGGCGCACGCCAGGTGTACGGTGCACGCCAGGTGTATGGTGCACGCCAGGTGTATGGTGCACGCCAGGTGTATGGTGCACGCCAGGTGTACGGTGCACGCCAGGTGTACGGTGCACGCCAGGTGTATGGTGCACGCCAGGTGTACGGTGCACGCCAGGTGTATGGCGCACGCCAGGTGTACGGTGCACGCCAGGTGTATGGTGCACGCCAGGTGTACGGTGCACGCCAGGTGTATGGTGCACGCCAGGTGTACGGTGCACGCCAGGTGTATGGTGCACGCCAGGTGTATGGTGCACGCCAGGTGTACGGTGCACGCCAGGTGTATGGTGCACGCCAGGTGTACGGTGCACGCCAGGTGTATGGTGCACGCCAGGTGTACGGTGCACGCCAGGTGTATGGTGCACGCCTTGGTGTGAGTGATTTAGCAGCTATGACCTNCTTATATGATCCAACAGACAACATGCTGTTGCAATACAAAAAAATCTACGCTTGATAATAAACCACTGAAACGATAATATAAGTTAATTACTGCCTTTGAATGATTAAGAGGCACGGAAATGGGTTTTATGAAATATGCCCTCAATTCCTCCCAATGAGTAATAAAGAAACGGCGTTACTCAAACATTTACAAGCACGAACACAAACGCCAAGACCAATAAATATTTCTTATTTCGAAAACCTTATTCCGAGTCTCGTATCTCTGCTTATATGGCCGTCTCAATAACCAATAAAATCTATCAGTTGATAGCACGTAAGGCCCTATGAATATTTTTCTTAAGAGAAGATGGAGGTGCCCCCCGGGGCTTCACGGGGGGAATAAGGAAAGACTCATACGTGCACATAGGCAGTCGTGCTTACTCGTGTGTGTACGAGTGCGCTCGTGCACTTGTTGCGGGAAGAAAAGGTCAGGATTTCCGCTTCGTATGCAACACCTACACGGTAAAATGTGTATGCGAATGCAGTTTGTTCAACATATTCAAATTTGTTTACGAATTACACTTTCATATTTCTTTTATATAACTTTATAATTGTTCTCAAGTTTAAAATTAATTTTGTGTTATGAACGGGTCTTCACTCGCGTCATACTATGTTTGGGAACACTTTAGCCAATTTACGGTAGTGGAAACGCTATATGTGAAATAGTTTCATTGTTTCTATTTCTGGGGCTTGTGGTGTTTCATCATCCCATTCATGGACTGCACTGTTAGTACTCTGCGGAGTGATCAGTAGTTATTCAGGGGTGGTTGTTGAGGGGGGGGCGAGATAGGGGTACGCGGCCCCAAGTATGTCCTTCCTAATCTGTACAAACACCCATTCACCCAAAATTATAGTACTTATATCATCTATTGAACTTATATCATATACTGAGACAAAAATTCACATTCTCTACTATTAATTTTGTAGAGGACACTGGATAAAAGACAACAGCCAAACCCAATCTTACTTACGCCTAGTATAACACTTGTATATGTACTAAATCAGGTCTAAGATAGCGAATATTAAACCTAGGATAGCAAATTTAGGCCCAGGACAGGTTAAAAAGGCAATATAGTTGTTATTCCAATATTTCTGACTTACCATTCGGAGAATTCCAATGGTAATAAACATGAACTTTTTTTTTGGAGGGGGGGGGGAGGATACAAGATTCCATGCTTGTATATTCGACCAATAGTTGCAATAAATACTATTATTTTTAGGTTGGTATACAGGAGGCAGATCGTTTAAGTGAAACTAACAACAGCGGCCAGAGATGTTTTAATATAGGCACGGAAATATATCGGTTCGATACTAATACATGTACTAATTTGTATATTTGTACGGAAATAAGCTCTGATAAAATACTGTTAGACATGAGCACGAAATGTCTGCGTCATGTACCAGGAGACACCACACCGTGTACCTGTTGAAACTGTAGCAGCAGAAGTAGAGATTGTAGCAGCTTCACTACTGGTAGCAGCAGTGTCAACTCCAGCTGTAGCAGTTTCACTACTGGTAGCAGCAATCTGAATTCCAGCTGTAGCAGCTTCACTACTGGTAGCAGAAGTAGCTTCACTACTGGCAGCAGCAGCAGCAGCAGCTACTCCAGCGCCTGCTGCTACCAGTAACATTTGTGTAAAAAAAACTTAATTTTTCCTCCAATTCAGCCAGATTTCCAGCCCGTTCTCACTATTTTACGAACGCCCTATATCAAGGTGTTTCATCTACCCAGGCGCGTTCCAACCTAGCCAAAGCACCTAGCCTACCTAGACTAACACTCATTAGTCTGAGGAAGCGTATTATGCATTCATTTTAATTTCACTAATTCAACGTAATTTTGACGTGTGTAAGATTGCATTCAATCATGATAACCATTATTCATCTCAGCATGGTGCTATTTCCCAACTACTATCTGTAACCCATTTTCCAAATTAAATCCTATTAATATATCTCCTCCTCCCCTAGTGATAACAAAATAATGCTATCTTAAAAATGCATAATCGAAAACTTTCTCGTTACACTGCATGAACACACATCATATGTGCACAATGGCAATGTTTATCTTCGTTTGAGTGCTCAGAATTTTCTGAGCATGAGCATTGTCCCTGATAACGGCAAGGATGATCACACACCTCAGATTATTCAAGAATATTCTTGACTCTTCGTGTCTGAAATTATTGAAATAATATTTTCCGTGTCTTAGCTGATTAAAAAAAAAAGACTTCGTGTCTCATATGGTTAAAAATAAGACTTTAAATGTCTTAAAGAATTAGACTGAGGCTCGTAACCTCGTGAAGTCTTTGAAATGTAGACACTCAGACGGGTTCTGAAGATTTCGTACACGGTGAGACCGCTAAGGCCTGTTAGAATGTTACGAAACGCCACCAGTGGTAGATCAGAAGTCACTAAATAATTTCTCGTGTCCAAAATCTCTTCCTTTCATGACGCTGCATTTTAAAAGCAGCTGTGTCAAAGCGAGTCTTCGTGGCCACTAACAAGTCATGAACGCTGTTGGAAATGCAAAGCACAAGTCTGAGTTAAATGAATTGCTGCCATACTGGAGG
>WNGS01163555.1:11622786-11641010 GCA_020271785.1 Procambarus virginalis
AATATTCGAATTAACTAGTTTTGCTTATGTTGTTTATGTATCTGTGGGGCAGACGTGCGCATGTGTGTATTTGTATCAAGATCTGATACCATATGGAACAACAACCCAAACCTTTCTAACTCATTCACCTTGCTCAAAACACACGATCAATAAAATAATATTTATCTGAATTTGTAATATCGATCTTTATTTTAAATATACATTTAAGATACGTTCCAGTGTAGCACGAAACGTTATAGAAAATATTCCATTCAATACTCATTAGGAGTTTCTTTACCATGAATTTCGCTATCGTAATTTCTCTGTCTTAATCCCAATAGTAAGAATATAGTAGAGCCATAGCAAGCTTACCATAAGCTCAACAACGCCAGCAATGTTGTTTAATATATATATATATATATATATATATATATATATATATATATATATATATATATATATATATATATATATATATATATAATATATATATATATAAATATGCACGGCTGCCACACAAGTCTATCATTAAGCACACACCATTTCTTACAAAAAGTCTATTAATGCTTGAGAATTATCAGCGAAGTTTAAGTCACCGCCGACCTGATGCAACGAACGACGACACAAATGTATGTTTTTAATTCAATAACCCTTTATCTCTAGAAGGGCAGGAGGAGGGAGTGGCTGGCAGCGTGTGAAGGAAAAAGTTCCTCATCTGACACCGTGAACTTATTACAGGAGCTGTGAGGTAACGAAAGGTCACATGAGGTCAGTATTTAATTACCAGATTAATGCTAATTCAGTTGGTTACTACTTATGCTGCTGCTTGTGTTCAGCTGTAGTGTGGGATACAGGATTGTCTTGAAGGGTGGGGGGGGGGGGTTTACTGTAGTGGGGGAGATTATTGTATTATTTTATTAGCAAGATTATTTGTTTTATTGTTCTCATGCTGTGTGTTCGCAGTGGTTATCTAGTCACTAGGGAAGGTATACTCGCATTAAAACTTGCATACAAAGCCCTCTCAGAAAACATTGACCAATTAACATACATAGCGCGTTGACCAATCAAAACCGACGTTCAGTTCATTAGCCAATCAAAAACCGTTTTATTTATACCCTCCTTTCAACGGCACCGAATAATTACTTTTCACCTTACAGATAAGCTCAATTATTACTTAGATTAAGCGAAACTGCTGGTCCGAGGAAGCGAGCGCTCGTTTAACACAGTTTGTACAGCTCGTAGCTTACTGGGGCTTTGTTAGTATTGTAATATACATGTGCTAGCCACTGTGCCGTGGCAGCCATTGTGCCGTGGCGGCCACTGTGCCGTGGCGGCCACTGTGCCATGGCAGCCACTGTGCCGTGGCGGCCACTGTGCCATGGCAGCCACTGTGCCGTGGCAGTCACTGTGCAATAAACATATAAATGTTAGACGCCCAGCCTACACTTCTGAAAATACACGAGTTGACTAGGTCTCGGTTCGCCTTGGACGTTTCGGGTCCGTCCTCGACTTTTGCGTGACGACGTTTCGGTCCATCCTGAATCATTATCAAGTCGGGTAATTGTGACTTAATGTATGCAGTATAAGTGTTGTCCTCATAGCCCGTGCCTGTAGTAAAGGGTGCTGTGATAATTGATGGGGGGGGGGGGCAAAATAGACAAATTCACCCGCAAATTCTGTATATATATTCAACGTTTGTAAATGAAAGTAACGTGTTAATGTCGGAGGTGATGGATTAGTGAATATGAATTTTGTTGCTATTTCATTTAAGATTTTCGCATACTATTGGTTAGCTCAGAATATATTCAGATACTTCGGAGAAAAGAAATGTGTAGTCAGATTTTACAAATTAACGGGAGCTTGATATTGGTGAAGAACGTCATTATTGTATATTTTTTCATCATTACGTAGTAAAGTTGCAGATTGGTTTTCGTGCAGGAACTGACTCATCTGCTAAAAGGCTTTCTCATGCCTTCATGGAACACTCAGAGCAGAGCAATGAGCATAAAGCTTTACCATGTTCCAACTGCCACTCTAAACAAAGGTTATTATATTTTCGTTAAGCATAAACACACACGCACTTCAGAACTGAACATTATAAATTAAACATTTTTTCATCTAAGTAATCAGCGGGAAGGCTTGTAAGCACATACGCATGAAAAAAAGAACAAATCTGGTTTACGTTATATATTCCAAAGCCCTTAAAAGGTGTGTGTGTGTTGTGTGTGTGTGTGGTATGTGTGTGTGTATATGTGTGTGTATATGTGTGTGTGTGTGTGTGTGTGTGTGTGTGTGTGTTGTGTGTGTGTGTGTTGTGTGTGTGTGTGTGTGTGTGTGTTGGTGTGTGTGTTTATTTACTATTTGTGCCTGCAGAATCAAACCATTAGCGGTTGGACCTCGTTTTTCTAACCATTTGGAAACTTTTCTAACTCTTGTGACCCACACTTATGCGTGTGTGGACGCATTAACTTAATGGTGCCTGCAGGATCGAGGTTTGGCTCTTGGACGCCGCCTTTCCAGCTTATAGTTGTCTCATGCAATGATTCCGACATATTTTGCCCATCATACTAATGCAATTATAAATTGAGCTCGCTTCTAAAGGCTGCTCACTTAATTAATATTATTTCCCTACAATTCTTACACTAAAAATGCTTTTTATTAACTATAACTCTGATTAATGGGATTCTTAAGCTTCGATTTATGCGCGCAAATTTTATTAGTATTCACTGTGAACTTCGAATTCTTTTTAATTTGTCAATCTTTCTAATTTTTTTAATATCGCTATCATATCTCATTCGTTAGGTCCAGTTCTTTCAGTATTTCTTCATAGCCCATCCATCGCAATTCAGGGGTATATTCTCGCTGCAAACCTCTGTAGCGTTTAAAGTTTCAATGTTTTTTTTTGTTTGTTTTTAATGGGGGCTCGACAATTAGGGGGCAAACTCTAGAGATTGTTCCACGGAGGTGTGTGTGTGTGTGTGTGTGTGTGTACTTACCTAATTGTGCTTGCAGGGGTTGAGCTCTGGCTCTTTGGTCCCGCCCGGCACTCAACAGGTGTACAGGTTTCTGAGCCTATTGGGCTCTATCATATCTACACTTGAAGCTGTATGGAGTCAGCCTCCACCACATCACTTCCTAATGTATTCCATCTGTGTGTGTGTGTGTGTGTGTGTGTGTGTGTGTACTCACCTAGTTGTACTCACCCAGTTATGTCTGCAGGATCGAGCATTGACTCTTGGATCCCGCCTTCGAGCATCGGTTGTTTACACTTTACAGCAATGACTCCGGTCCTATTTCCCTATCATACCTGGTTTTAAAATTATAAATAGTATTTGCTTCCACAACCTGTTCCCCAAGTGCATCCATTTTTCCACTACTCTCACGCTAAAAAACTTCCTAACATCCCTGCGACTCATCTTAGTTTCCAGCTTCCACCCATGTCCCCTCGTTCTGTTACTATTCCGTGTGAACATTTCGTCTATGTCCACTCGTCAATCCCTTTGAGTAATTTTAAACGTTCCTATCATGATCCCCCCCTCTCCCTTCTCTTTCTAGTGTCGTAAGGCATCATGTTCCCTCAGGCGCTCCTCATACCCACCCCTCGTAGCTCTGGGACGAGTCTCGTTGCAAACCTCTGAACCTTTTCCAGTTTCTTTATATGCTTCTTCATGATGGGGACTCTATGATGAGCGACATACTCTACGACTGGCCTCTACGTAGGCAGTGTAAGCGCCCTAAATGCCTCCTTACTTAGGTTTCGGAATGATGTTCAAACTTTTGCCAGTGTAGAGAAGCTGCTGTCGTTATCCTATTTATATGTGCCTCAAGGTATAGATTAGGTGTTACGTCCACGACCCAGGTCTCTTTCTCGCGTCGTGACAGGTAGGCTGTTCCCCTTCATTGTGTACTGTCCCTTTGGTCTCCTATCTCCTTTAGTCCCATTTCATAACTTTACATTTGCTCGTGTTGAATTCCAGTAGCCATTTCTCTGACCATCTCTGCAACCTGTTCAGGTCCTCTTGGAGGATCTGTTTTCCTTAGTCTTGTCACTTAGTCGTTCACCGACATTTTCTTCTTATAAGGCTGTGTGTGTGTGTGTGTGTGTGTGTGGTGTGTGTGTGTGTGTGTGTGTGTGTGTGTGTGTGTGTGTGTGTGGTGTGTGTGTGTGTGTGTATGTGTGTGTTTGTGTCAGTGTCTCAGCTCTTTCATCACATCTCTCAACCTTTAATCAACTGGCAAACAGAGACACACCGTCACAATTCGCAGCTGCATATATCTTTATGTTTGTGTCTAGTACTCGTGTCTGTCTGTGTCTCGTATTTGGGTCAGTGTTTGTCTCGTTACCAGAAACTTTACCAACAACTTACATTTACTCATTACTTGCTTAAGTGTCGAGATATTAAACCCTTGACATTTATTGTTCCTCTTAATGGCTACGTTAAGCTGCTCGAATAAATAATAAAATATTTTATAACTTTGAACTGACGCAGGTAAGCGCGTTAATGTTTTTTTCTGATATTAGGTGCTTTGAAATGGCTGTGAATATATATTTCCATCAAATTCTAAATAAGGCAATATTAGTAATTGTTCTGAGTCAAACTAATTATTAATTCAGATCGTCAGTCGTTTTTCTTAAAACCAACAAAATATATCGTTAAAGGTTCAATATATTGTGTTTATATACGCACTGGAGCTTCAACATGATCTAAAACCTAAAAACTTGGATTGTCCAGTAAATATTATTGTTGTTGTTAAAAATTAAGTATAATTTATGTTGGATATTGTCTATATTTTATGTCGTGTGTCACATGGGCTGAAGCAGACGCCAGAGGGAGCTCTGAATCAGGATGCTCAGCCTGACGTTCACTGAAGACTGTGAGCGCAAAACTCACGATCCGGACTGACCTTGCAAGCAGCTGTGGTATAACAATTAACCAACGGTATGTGGTATAACAATTAATCCACTGAGATAAATTATCACGTTCCCATTTGAATACCGAAAAAGATCAGCTAGTCATTTCTTTTATATTTAAAGTGTTGAAGAGTCATGGAGCCTTAATGTTTACATAAGTACCTCTTGTGCCCTTGTACCCCTTAGAGTACCTCGTGCATCCCAACTCTTTAGTGGACTATTTTGGCATTCTGTCGTGTTTCTTGGTTTTGTAATGAATTATTTCGGTATGAAGAATTGGAATTTGTCCCTGAAATATTTTCTCTAAGTGTAAATTGTTATGTAGCTGCGCTCCAATTGTGACAGTTACAGAAGTTTTTTGCCGCCCCTATGATTTATGTGTTTTGCTGAAAGAACTCGAGCCGTGAAAGTTATCTGCACGTTCTCCAGATCGGCAACTTCACCAGCTTTGAATGAGACTGCAAAGGCTGCAAATTTGCAACAATATTCCACTCTAGATAGCACTAGTGTCTTAAAAGTTCTATCATTGGAGTGGCCTCTCAATTCATAGATAATGTGCTCTTATCATCCAACCTGTCGTTTTTCTTGCAGTTGTAACAACTAACTTTATTATATTTCTTAAAAGTAGTCTTCTAATATTACTCCGAGGACGCTGTTTTTCTATCACTATAGTGCGATTTGACTGCGTCATATTTGTGATTCTTGTTCTGATGTCTTCGTTGATGCCATAGTGAAGAAGCTGGAACATTCCTTCATTGAACATCATGTTTCTTCTAACCCATTGAACGACTTTGTTTATATCAACTTTCAAGATAGACGATCAGATGTGAGAGGAACGGAGTGGCCTTAAATCAGAAAAAGAGTGTATGATATACTTCTGAATAATTTCAACCGATTTTATGCCAATGAGAGAATTCAGCATAGCCAATGAGTACCGGTTCGAATTCTCCTCATAGCTCCAAAAGATTTTCTCATGTTAATGTGATTTATTTGGACCCTTACTGATTTTCTCAATAATAATGATAATTATAATAATACAAGACTACATCGCGCGCCACAGTTGCTCTCCAACACACTGATCTGCTGGTCACACAACGCGCAGTGAATAAATTAGTGTTTTTTTTCTGGACACTGCTTTGTTGCCGACTCCGTATAGAGAACTACAATATGCCCCATGTGCAGAGTTACAACCTGACATCATCTACAGAGCAACACCTAACCAAGTGTACATAGCAACACTCTCATCCCCCTTTGTGTAAACCCACACCTTGATCCCCTATGAAAGGTTACACCATATTATCCTTTATACAGAGCTGCCGCCTTTTGTATAGGTCTGTACCCTAACCCCACGTTCACCTACACCCTGACCTCGAGTACACAACTACATCATGACACCATATATATATATATATATATATATATATATATAGAGAGAGAGGAGAGAGAGAGAGAGAGAGAGAGAGACGAGAGAGAGAGAGAGAGAGAGAGAGAGAGAGAGAATTCTCTTTGAAGTGTAGTTAAATCTACTCAAGGGAATTATATATAACTTATGCAAGATATGTGGAATTCATTGAATAACTCACAAATCAATGGCTGGGCTTAATCTAACAACATTCACCCAACATAATATTATGCAAATGTGTTTGAACGACGCCAGACCAGCTGCCTTAGGACCAAAGTTGTATTCAAATACCGTAAGCGTTCTTAAAATGGACGGTCCAGTTAAAGTCATCTCCGAGGGCCGGCCAGACTCACATGCTGAGGTATGTAGACTGTTGTTATAGTCACAGTAGGAGTCGACACGGTACTAGTCCTCACTGTAGGGGTCGTCACTGTCGGGGTGTCACTGTTGGAGGGATCTCTTTAGGTGTCAGTGTTTGAGGTGTCACCCCATAGTACGCATCACCGTTGGAGGCAGCACAGTTCGAAGCGTCACCGTAGTAGTCATCACAGTTGGAGAAGTCACCGTAAGAGGCGTTCCGTAGGCTAGAGAGAGTCGCTGGATTTCCCTGGATGGACATTCAAGCCTTGGAGCTCTTACAGTTCCATATTTGGGCCAGTGGTGCGCCTGGGAATGTTGGACAGGTACAAGGTGAACGTACCACAGCACCTTTCCCGCCAGAGTTACAAATGGAACTCACCACCAGAGGTACAAGGGGAACTCACCACCAGAGGTACAAGGAGAACTCACCACCAGAGGTACAACGGGGACTCACCACCAGAGGTACAAGGGGAACTGACCACCAGAGGTACAAGGAGAACTCACCACCAGAGGTACAAGGGGAACTGACCACCAGAGGTACAAGGAGAACTCACCACCAGAGGTACAAATGTAACTCACCACCAGAGGTACAAGGGGAACTCACCACCAGAGGTACAAGGAGAACTCACCACCAGAGGTACAAGGGGGACTCACCACCAGAGGTACAAGGGGAACTGACCACCAGAGGTACAAGGAGAACTCACCACCAGAGGTACAAGGAGAACTCACCACCAGAGGTACAAGGGGAACTCACCACCAGAGGAACAAGGGGAACTCACCACCAGAGGAACAAGGGGAACTCACCACCAGAGGTACAAGGAGAACTCACCACCAGAGGTACAAGGAGAACTCACCGCCAGAGGTACAAGGAGAACTCACCGCCAGAGGTACAAGGAGAACTCACCGCCAGAGGTACAAGAACTCACCGCCAGAGGTACAAGGAGAACTCACCGCCAGAGGTACAAGGAGAACTCCCCACCATAGGTACAAGGGGAACTCATCACCAGAGGTACGAGGGGGAACTCACCGCCAGAGGTACATATTTCCTGAATAAAGTGCCACGGAATTCCTTTTACTTCCTGACTAGTGTCCCAGAGAGAGAGTAAAGATAACTTATACCATCACAAATACACAATTTCACAAAAATCTTCGAGATATTGTCCAAGTTTCCTATTGGACATTTCCCCCTGAATGTTTTCAGTTCTCAAGAATCCACGAGCATTGACATACAGAGAATAAAACAAATTTTAGGTATCGCTGATCTTTTTGGAATTTCATGTTTTTATAAATCAAAAGATAACTTGTTTACAGCTAAGAATCTATAGGGATTTATGTCAGCAATTTTGATATTGTTTAGTTTAAATTGTTATAAATGCCTTTCAGTTTTGACAAAGGGTATGTGGGCAGTGTAGACACCTTGTAGCAGTAAAATTTTTCGAGTTATCATAGACGGATATTAGACAGATAATACATTATTTAAACTAATCAAAGTAATTTAAAGACTTTAGGTGCAAAGCTCTTAATAAAATACGGCACACAATATTTTTTTTAAGCTAATATAAATATATATATACAAGATTATTTCAAGTTTTCTTTGGTATATTTGTTGTGTTCAAAAATACTGTTAAGTACATCTTTTGTAAAACCTCTTCGGAAATTTTGTAGTCAAATATGATAAAGACTGTCACTAAGAGACACAACTGATTATGCAAATGATTATTTAGAATTATTAGGTATAATAATTATTAGGTATAAAAAGATTTAGCATTATTATGCATCACACACAGTGACATAACCAACACGATACCAACCACACCATGGACGA
Organism: Procambarus virginalis; assembly: GCA_020271785.1. NCBI lineage: Eukaryota > Metazoa > Arthropoda > Malacostraca > Decapoda > Cambaridae > Procambarus > Procambarus virginalis. The sequence continues at coordinate 11,631,265 of WNGS01163555.1, forward strand.
CTGTTAAGATGGATGAGAGGCGGGTGGCTTATCCACAACAGTCAACCCTCCAACAGCACACGCCAAGGGGGAAGAGATACCTGATCGTTTTCATCAAATAGGTCACTATTGGATAAAACTCGAGCATGAAAATCAATATACGTGCATTCAGACTCGAGTTTTCTCCAATAGTGACTGATTTGATGAAAACGATCAGGTATCTCTTCCCCCCTTGGCGTGTGCTGTTGGGGGTTGTTGGGTTCGTAGGGAGCAGCGAAGGAAAGGGTGAGGTAATTGTTGGCTGACTCCGGCTTCTAGCTGTAGAAGAGGTTTTGAAACTGTCCTGTGTCCCTGCATACATCTATTAGATCATAAGTGTTCCCTGATTCTCAATACGTAAAGGGTGTTCCATAATTATTCCTAAGTAATTAAATGCCAAGTTCCTATGTAATTATCGATTATTTATTACTGCATTCCGTCTTCCCCGGGAGGCCAGTAATTCAGTCAACACCGGAAGTTAGGGAAGTGGTGACGGCTAAAATTAAGGAATAGCAACATATTGTTTTTCTCTTGTAAGAAGACAGTTAACATAGCGTCAGTACACTTTTGGGTTAAAGTGGGGTCTGCAAGCTGGTGTTAAGTGGGTGTTACAGAGTGGAGTACATCTGGAGTTACTTTGCCGATATTTGAATATATATATATATATATATATATATATATATATATATATATATATATATATATATATATATATATATATATATATATATATATATATCATACATGATAACTGCCAAAAACATTGATTGTCTGAACACGAAAAATATTTTTCATGTTTTCATGTACAGGTACGATAGAAACTAATAATTTGACTACATATAGTAGTGTCTTTATTTAAGGATAACAGTGAATGAGCATTATTATTAATTAAAAAAAAGTTCGAGTTGCAAGAAAAGATTTCATCCAGTCAGTGAACATTCACAAGAGCGATCCCACCTGCAACATCGAAATGCTTTTTGGGCATTGAGGAGCCTTTTTTGTATTTCCAATTCTCTTAGTTTACTTATATTTTCAATTATTAAAATAGATTCTTTACTTTGGTGAGATGCAGTGTTAATGTAAGTTCTTAGTATCATCCATAAAAGTGTCTCTCAGTGTTGTAATATGATTCAGTGTTAAAGAATAAAAGGCATCTCATTAATGGCCATCTCATGTAGCAAATCTGAATGTGCACTCACCTAGTTTTACTCACCTAGTTGTGCTTGCGGGGGTTTGAACTCCGGCTCTTTGGTCCCGTCTCTCAACTGTCAGTTAACTGGTGTACCTTTTTGGTGTCCTGGACCTTTTTGAGTCTATCATATCTACTTTTGAAATTGTGTATGGAGTCAGCCTCCACCACATCACTGCCTAATGCATTTCATCTGTTAACTACTCTGACACTGAAAACGTTCTTTCTAACGTCCCTGTGGCTCATTTGGGTACTCAGTCTCCATCTGTGTCCCCTTGTTCGCGTACCACCCGTGTTAAACAGTTTATCTTTATCTGTGTGTGCACGCGTGTGTGTGAGTCCGTAGCAGATCTAGTATTATGGATATCATCTTGATGTTATTTCACTGTACGGTAGAAGAGAGGTGTGGAGTAGTTATCTACCCGAGGTGAAAAAAAAACAATGGTCACGCATTCGCATTTTTCAGAGTAGTTGAATGGTAGTTCTAACACTGATTATGCATGTTACAAAAGTATCATAATATGCGCTACGGACTGTCAGTCTAAGCAGCAGTCGATCCCGAAGACGCACTCGTCAATTTAAACTCTGTATTCAAAATCAGTGTGTTCTCATTTATTAATGATTGATGAAGATTAAGCCACCAAGAGGTGGCACGGGCATGTTTGAGAGAGAGAGAGAGAGAGAGAGAGAGAGAGAGAGAGAGAGAGAGAGAGAGAGAGAGAGAGAGAGAGAGAGAGGAGAGAGAGAGAGAGAGAGAGACAGACAGAGACAGACAGACAGACAGACAGACAGACAGAGAGACAGACAGACAGACAGACAGACAGACAGACAGACAGACAGACAGACAGACAGACAGACAGATAGAGACAAAGACAGAGAGTGAAGCATTTTGCTTGGTTCAAGATAAAGTATAATACACACTAATAAACCGAAAATAATTTAATAATATCATGCTGTGTACATTCAAACGCACTCATACAGGCACTCATAAAACAGAAAACAATGCCACATCGATTACAAAAAAAAAATTATTTCCACTAAAATCAACCCCCCCCCCTCCAAACTTAATCCACCACCACCCAATACACAAAATCCCACACCTAAGCCGACAGCCAAACCACACCCTCCCCCCACCTTCACAAACGAACACTCGTACCCCCCACCCTCTCATCCCCCCTCATCCCCTCATCCCAACCTTGCAATCATCCCGACACCATCCTCCCAGATGGGACTGGAGATAGTCATAGCACTAAGCACTTAAAATACATTAATGTATGATACATTACTATTCACGTTCAAACAACTATACGGCCTCTTATCAGTTAGAATCGTGTGTCCTTGTAAGGTAAACGAAATTACAGAAGCACTGCTGTTTATATCTGAAAAAGAGAATGAATGTTTCTCTGTGTCTAATCAAAGTTGGATGCCAGATGCTTGGTGCTAACCTCATTCAATTTATACCAATAATTGCTGCTGGGTATGAACCTAATGTGGGCTGGTCAGGGTTGTCATTAATCAAACGAATGTCATCTGACACGGTATCAAAGGGACCCCCACAATGAATCTTGCAGTATCACATAATGGGGACTCTGAATTTTTATTTTTCCTTTTTAACTGTAATGTAACATCATTAACACTAGAGTGAAACAAAGAGACAGACAGAGTCAGAGATAGATAGAGAAACAGAGAAAAAGAGAGGCAGAGACAAATGTGAGAGACAGACAGCCTACCTTGAAGTTACCTTGAGGTGTTTTCCGGGCTTAGGTCGACGACCGGGCCGACCCGCGCCCGGTCGTCGACCAAGCCTCCTAGTTGCTCGACTGGCCGATCAGGCTGTTGGACGCGGCTGCTCGCAGCCTGACGTATGAGTCACAGCCTGATTGATTAGGTATCCTTTGGAGATTCTTGTCAAGTTCTCTCTTAAATACAGTGAGGGGGATCGGCCAGTTATGCCCCTTATGTGTAGTGGATGCGTGTTGAACAGTCTCGGGCCTCTGATGTTGATAGAGTTCTCTCTCAGAGTACCTGTTGCACCTCTGCTTTTCAACGGGGGTATTTTGCAGATCCTGCCATACCTCCTGGTCTCATGTGGTGTTATTTCTGTGTGCAGGTTTGGGACCAGCCCCTCTACTATTTTCCACGTGTAAATTATTATGTATCTCTCCCGCCTGCGCTCAAGAGAATACAGATTTAGGCATTTCAGTCGGTCCCAATAGTTTGATGTTTTACTGAAAGGATTCTAGCAGTATTGATCTCTGCACACACTCAAGATCAGCAATTCCTCCAGCTCTGAAAGGGGCTGTCATTGAGCAGCAGTATTCCACTCTAGAGAGCACTAGCTTCTTGAAGAGTATCATCACTGGTATAGCATCTCTAGCTAGAAAAATTCTTGTTATCCAACCTCTCATTTTTCAAGCCAGAAACGGACATACAGAGAAAGAGACTCACAGAGAGATACAGACAGGCAGACAGACAGAGAGACTGAAACAAAGACAGAAACAGAGGAAATACAGACAGATACAAAGATACCGGTTCGATACCCCGGGCACCGCCGGATACGCCATCAAGTATATTTATATAGTAGCGGGGATCGCAGCGCCATGTGATGTGTTCTGAATATTCAATAAAATCTGCGGTCTGCATTTGCATAGTCATTTGGCTTTGATGTCTCAATAGACTGCAGGAAAATGATGATAAGATAATTCTAGTTGCAAGCTTTTGTACGCTGAGATAATGTAGAGATGGATAACTTTGATGAGCACAAGTGCCTTCCTTATATTCTATCTATATTACAGTAGACACGTAACGAGCAGTATTGCAGATTGATAACCTCTTCACGTGGTTATCAGTCACACACAGTAGTAATTCGCTTATCGAGGACAGGAAGCCAGAGTATATATGTGTGTACTCACCTAGTTGTACTCACCTAGTTGTGCTTGCGGGGGTTGAGCTCTGGCTCTTTGGTCCCGCCTCTCAACCGTCAATAAACAGGTGTACAGTTTCCTGAGCCTAATGGGCTCTATCATATCTACATTTGAAACTGTGTATGGAGTCAGCCTCCACCACATCGCTTCCTAATGCATTCCATTTGTCAACCACTCTGACACTAAAAAAGTTCTTTCTAATATCTCTGTGGCTCATTTGGGCACTCAGCTTCCACCTGTGTCCCCTAGTGCGTGTGCCCCTTGTGTTAAACAGCCTGTCTTTATCAACCCTGTCGATTCCCCTGAGAATCTTGAATGTGGTGATCATGTCCCCCCTAACTCTTCTGTCTTCCAACGAAGTGAGGTTTAATTCCTGCAGTCGCTCCTCGTAGCTCATACCTCTCAGCTCGGGTACTAGTCTGGTGGCAAACCTTTGAACCTTTTCCAGTTTAGTCTTATGCTTGACTAGATAGGGACTCCATGCTGGAGCCGCATACTCCAGGATTGGTCTGACATATGTGGTATATAATGTTCTGAAAGATTCCTTACACAAGTTTCTAAAGGCCGTTCTTATGTTAGCCAACCTGGCATATGCTGCTGATGTTATCCTCTTGATATGAGCTTCAGGGGACAGGTCTGGCGTGATATCAACCCCCAGGTCTTTCTCTCTCTCTGACTCTTGAAGTATTTCATCTCCCAAATGATACCTTGTATCTGGTCTCCTGCTTCCTACCCCTATCTTCATTACATTACATTTGCTTGGGTTAAACTCTAACAGCCATTTGTTCGACCATTCCTGCAGCTTGTCCAGGTCTTCTTGAAGTCTCAAGCTGTCCTCCTCTGTCTTAATCCTTCTCATAATTTTGGCGTCGTCAGCAAACATTGAGAGGAATGAGTCTATACCCTCTGGGAGATCATTTACGTATATCAGAAACAGGATAGGTCCAAGTACAGAGCCCTGTGGGACTCCACTGGTGACTTCACGCCAGTCTGAGGTCTCACCCCTCACTGTAACTCTCTGTTTCCTATTGCTTAGGTACTCCCTTATCCACTGGAGCGCCCTACCTGTTACTCCTGCCTGTTTCTCCAGCTTATGCATCAACCTTTTATGGGGTACTGTGTCAAAGGCTTTCCGACAGTCCAAAAAAATGCAGTCCGCCCACCCTTCTCTTTCTTGCTTAATTCTTGTCACCTGATCGTAGAATTCTATCAAGCCTGTAAGGCAAGATTTACCCTCCCTGAACCCATGTTGATGGGTTGTCACGAAGTCTCTTCTCTCCAGATGTGTTACTAGGTTTTTTCTCACAATCTTCTCCATCACCTTGCATGGTATACAAGTTAAGGACACTGGCCTGTAGTTCAGTGCCTCTTGTCTGTCACCCTTTTTGTATATTGGTACTACATTAGCAGTCTTCCATATTTCTGGTAGGTCCCCCGTTTCCAGTGACTTACTATACACTATGGAGAGTGGTAAGCAAAGTGCTCCTGCACACTCTTTCAATACCCATGGCGAGATTCCATCCGGCCCAACAGCTTTTCTCACATCCAGCTCCAATAGGTGCTTTTTGACCTCATCTCTTGTAATTTCGAACCTATCCAAGGTCACCTGGTTTGCTGCCACCTCTCCCAGCGCCGTGATATCTCCCTGTTCTATTGTAAAGACCTCCTGGAACCTTTTGTTGAGTTCTTCACACACCTCTTTGTCATTCTCTGTGTACCTGTCCTCGCCCACCCTAAGTTTAATCACCTGTTCCTTCACTGTTGTCTTCCTCCTGATGTGACTGTGTAGTAGCTTTGGTTCAGTCTTGGCTTTGTTAGCTATATCATTTTCATACCTTTTCTCAGCTGCTCTTCTCACACTGACATACTCGTTCCTGGTTCTCTGGTATCTCTCTCTACTTTCTGGTGTTCTGTTATTACGAAAGTTCCTCCATGCCCTTTTGTTCAGCTCTTTTGCTTTCATACATTCCCTATTAAACCACGGATTCTTCCTTTGCTTCTCTGTTTTTTCCTGTTGGGCTGGGACAAACCTGCTTACAGCCTCCTGACATTTTTGGGTGACATAGTCCATCATGTCTTGTACGGACTTGGTTCCGAGTTCTGTGTCCCAATGTATATCCCATAGGAATTTATTCATCTCCTCATAGTTTCCCTTTCTGTACGCCAGCCCTATGTGTGTGTGTGTGTGTGTGTGTGTGTGTGTGTGTGTGTGTGTGTGTGTGTGTGTGTGTGTGTGATTTAGACTTGTATCAAGGTCCACACACGCTCGAACTACTGACCTTCCCCAGAATGCAATCCCGCAAACGGTAGACTAAGGTACCTACTTACAGTTAGCTCAATAGGCGCATTATATGAAAGGAAACGTGCCAAACCATTCCTGTCCAACCTGGGAATCCAACCCTGGATCCAATTGTAAGTTGAGACCGAAGCCAACGGACGCTGACTCATGCTTATTTTTTTTATATAATGTATTCACTCTCTCGCCCTTTGTACCTGTTCTTCATCTGTCAGCGTAATCGACACACAAGCGATTGTACCCGAGATCGATTCCCGGGCAAGAGGTGTCGTATGGGAACGTTTATGTATACCTGATGCCTCTGTTCACCTAGCAGCACTTGGAAGTCAGACTACTGTTGTTACTTGCATCCTTAGGTAAGATCAGTCATTGGCCTATGGGAACGTAGATAAGGCTAGAGGGCTTCCTGTCCCCCGCCAATAGAAAGACATAAATTTTACCATTAATTCTATCAACTGATTATCCACACCTGCCCATATATAGACCTACATAAAGGAGGGGAGAGAGAAGACAACAAAATTTTGCAATATTTATATAAATTAAACATTTATTTTATAATTTATACTCAAATTAAGTTTTTTTTACCGCTACGAATAAATAAATATATAATATATGGAATACCTTAAATATGTATGAAAAACAAGACTAAATATAAACAAGCGTGTAGTTAGCGTGCTCGGGGCCCCAGCAGGGGACCCCACCACCGCTCTGGGGGGTACAAATGAGATTACATTAAACATTACGACCCGCAAATGGATTTTTTTTTTTTAAGTGAAGGTCATTCGTAGAGGAATGCTCCGCGAAAATGTTTATCTCCTGTCTCTGTGCAAATTAAGCTAAAACAAAACTCTCGAAAACAAATGCTAATGTAAATCAGAGGGGGGAATTTCTTACTTAAAATCTTCAAAGAGGAACGCACTAATTATGGCTGACAAGCTCATCTTTCTCCTTTATAAGCAGACTGCTAAATAGAAGTAGATATAACACCAAATCTTATACCAGAAGCGTAAGTGATACAGCGTCAGCTGAATATGCGTAAGTAGGGAATGTGAAACCGGCAACAGATGGTAATATATTTGAAAACATGAAATGCATCACTAGAATTCTGAGAGTAAATAAAGCATCGATATTGGTTTTGTTATCATATAACCCACCAGCAAACAACATCAGACCCAGACAGGAATACAACGCATTGAACAAAATATGCATAAATGCCAAGCAACAACACCACGCAATATGAAAGCATAATTACTAATCATGGGGACTTAAATCATGCAGAGATAGTTTAAGAATTCGAGAAGCCCCTATGGGGAAGAGAGGGAGGATGAAACACTGGGGGCAAACTCAGTGGAAACAACTGAACAGAACTTAACATACCATGTAAATAACACAAGAGAAAGCAGAAGATGCACTGGTCTATATTATTCTCACATATTAATATTGATTAAACACACTTTTGTTAATGCATTTAGTTTGAGGACAGGATGAGTTTCATAAGGAGAAATGTTACGAGAAGTAAGGGTAGGGAATCTTGCTGACCAACAGATTTAAGAGACACATTCATATTGTATCTCTATAAACCCTAATTTAGTTCAGTCAAGCGCTACTTCCCATTAGTCCTGGCAGTGTTTAGCCAGCCAGCTGGCATCCAGGTATCTTTTATTACAGTCAGGGTGGCCACTTCCCCTCTCAGGGTGGCTCTGAGTGGTCCTTTCAAAGGGTGGCTCTGAGTGGCCCCCCTCTCCCAGAGTGGATCTGAGTGGCCCCCCTCCCAGAGTGGCTCTGAGTGCCACCCTCTCCCAGGGTGGGCTCTGAGTGCCCCCCCCCTCTCAGGGTGGCTCTGAGTGGCCTCCCCTCCCAGGGGTGGCACTGAGTGGCCCCCCTCCCAGAGTGGCTCTGAGTGCCACCCCCTCCCAGGGTGGGCTCTGAGTGGCCTCCTAGCAGGCTGACTCTGAGAACAGTTAGTGCCCGGATACTTATCATTATGAGATCGACATTAATGTGAGAGTTAGCTGGTGGCGGGCCAGGGTGTGAGGCGAGGTCTAATATATGGTAACACTTGCTGGCGTTGACGATGTTCCCTTCATTAGCGGGAGAGGGTGTTTATTGTCTTCATTTGTTGCTACAATTTATTGGCTGGATTTGCTGCTTTTGTGCTTCAACTCATATTTTCTTATCAATTTATTTTTGGCTGACTTATATTGTATTTTGTTTTGTCTATTTGTTGATGCTTTGTATTCCTTTAAACTCATTATCATAAGTACTGTATTTATAAATTTGTTGTATTTCATTTTCTTCTTAAAATGTAGGGATAATACTATCAATACGTTATACTGACGTTCTCTACTCATCGGCATCGGTAGGTTAGGTGGGTTGCATGGGTTCGTGCATTTCTGGCTAGGCACAAAAGAGTTGCATTTTTGTCAAACAGAAAAAAACGGGTTCGCTCGTGAAGGATGATCGGAGGACAACGGGCGAATTAGCATTATGTTTATCCTCCCGGCGTCCACCTCTGGAGAGTCAGCAGTAACAGGCGGAGGAAGCTTAGACTAACCCACGTTACCTGGCGACGGTGGAAGCGACACAGTACACCGACAGTGTACTGTGTCTACACTCTTGCTGCCACTACTGAGATGCGCATCAACACCTGCCGAGTCTTTAAGCACTCTTCGCCGAAAGAGAAGTGTTGGACTTCCCAAACCGAAGTCGCTGTTTGGTTTCCCCATTTTCTGGGAGGGGAAGCTTGTTGGGCTCATCGAGGTCCCTCTGGGTCAGCGACTGACCTTCACCAAGATACAACCCACACAGTCTCCTAATTCCGAGATATTTAATTACAGCTAGGGAGACAGCGGCAGTCCCGTCGACTAGACGAGTTGTTATAATCCGTTTGTGGCTTTATAAATTATTTTATAAATGTTTTAAACAGGTGTTATCTAATGGAATAATCTATTCCTGAACACAATGCAGTTGTAAAAAGTATATTAAAGTCCTTTCCTGCCCGTTGGCGACTTAGGCCAGAGATCAAGGTGTACTAACAACCGGTGAGGTGTTCACATGCATCAAGTGCTTACGAAACCTGTGCATCTTCCCTTAATCATGGCGGCTTTGTTTACATTTATTAAAAGATAACGAGCTTCGAAACTATACAGTATAAGGTAATTTTTTTATACACATCCTCGAAATGCTCCGGAACTCACCAACTGTGTAATTATTAACCAAAGCCGCCGTGAGTGAGGGAAAGATTCACAGGTTTCGTAAGTGGTAGCGTGAATGCTTGATGACTTCTTGTCCAGATTGCAAGCGCGGTGATTGATCTTTG
>WNGS01163555.1:11644319-11658153 GCA_020271785.1 Procambarus virginalis
AGCACGGCAGCACCGTACACTCACCAGCACGGACAGCACCGTACACTAGCCAGCACCGTACCATCCACCAGCCACCGGCCACCACTGTACACTAGCCACCACCGTACACTCACCAGCACTGCCGCACCGTACACTCACCAGCACGGCCAGCACCGGTACACTAGCCAGCACGTCCAGGCACCTGTACACTCACCAGACACGGCCAGCACCGTACACTAGGCCAGCACCGTACACTCCACCAGCACGGCCAGAACCGTACACTAGCCAGCACGGACAGACCGTACACTCACCAGCACGGCCAGCACACGTACACTAGTCCCAGCACCGTACACTCACCAGCACGGTCAGCACCGTACACTAGCCAGCACGGCCCACACCGTAGCATCACACAGCAACGGCCAGCACCGTACACTAGCCAGAACGGCCAGCCCCGTACACTAGCCAGCACCGTACACTCACCAGCACGGCCAGCACCGTACACTTAGCCAGCACCGTACACTCACCAGCACGGCAAGCACCGTACACTAGCCAGCACGACCAGCACCGTACACTCACCAGCACGGCCAGCACCGTACACTAGCCAGCACGGCCAACACCGCACACTAGCCAACACGGCCACCACCGTACACTAGCCAGCACCGTACACTCACCAGCACGGCCAGCCCCTGTACACTAGCCAGCACCGTAAACTAGCCAACACGGCCAGCAACGTACACTAGCCAGCACCGTAAACTAGCCAGCACGGCCAGCACCGTACACTCAGCCAGCACGGCAGCACGGACACTCAGCCAGCACGGCCAGCACGTACACTCAGCCAGCACGGCCTCAGCACCGTACACCTATCCCCAGCACGGCCCACACCCGTACACTCACCAGCACGGCCAGCACCTTACACTAGCACAGCCACGGCCAGCACCGTACACTAGCCAGCACGCAGACCGTCACTAGCCGCACGGCAGCACGTACACTCACAAGCACGGCCAGCACCGTACACTAGCCACCACCGAACAACCGTGCACAATAGGAACAACTTCAACATGAACTGCTAGGGGTGGTAATTATCTTAAACACAACTGAGCAATTACCTTGATGGCCTCTCTGTCAGCAGATTGGTTATGTACTTGTGTTCTACTGGTCTAGCGTGTTGTGGTCCGTGTTCTTGTGTTCTACTGGTCCTAGGCATTGTTGTGTGGTCCGTGTTCTGGTGTTCTAGCTGTGTCTAGCATGTCTTGTTGTCCGTGTTTCTTGTTGTTCTACTCGGTCCTAGCATGTTGTGTGGTAGCTCCTTGTGTTCTTGTTTTCATACTGTGTCTAGCGTTGTTGTGTTCCGTGTTCTCGTGTTCTACTGGTCTAGCATGTTGTGTTGTCCGTGTTCTTGTGTTCTACTGTTATGCATGTTGTGTTGTCCGTGTTCTTGTGTTCTACTGGTCTAGCATGTTGTGTGGTCCGTGTTCTCGTGTTCTACTGGTCTAGCATGTTGTGTTGTCCGTGTTCTTGTGTTCTACTGGTCTTAGCATGTTGTGTGGTCCGTGTTCTTTTGTTCTACTGGTCTAGCATGTTGTGTGGTCCTGTTGTTCTTGTTTCTACTGGTCTAGCATAGTGTGTGGTCCGGTTCTTGTGGTTCTACTGGTCGAGCATGTTATTTGGAGGGCCAGCACAGTAAACGTGTGGCCAGCACATTAACAGCGTGGCCAGCACAGTCACAATGGTGGCCAGCACAGTAACAGTGGCCAGCACAGTAACAGTGTGGCCCGCACAGTAACAGTGTGGCCCGCACAGTAACAGTGTGGCCCGCACAGTAACAGTGTGGCCCGCACAGTAACAGTGTGGCCCGCACAGTAACAGTGTGGCCCGCACAGTAACAGTGTGGCCCGCACAGTAACAGTGTGGCCAGCACATTAACAGTGTGGCCAGCACCCCCCCTCAGTAACAGTGTGGCCAGCACAGTAACAGGTGGCCAGCACAGTAACAGTGTGGCCAGCACATTAACAGTGTGGCCAGCACAGTAACAGGGTGGCCAGCCAAAGTACAGTGTGGCCAGCACAGTAACAGTGTGGCCAGCACATTAACAGTGTAGGCCAGCACAGTAACAGTGTGGCCAGCACAGGAACAATGTGGCCAGCACTTACGTGGCCATCACCTACAATGTGTCCCAGCACAGTAACAGTGTGGCCCGCACAGTAACAGTGTGGCCAGCACATTAACAGTGAAGCCACAAGCACAGTACAGTGAGGCCAGCACAGTAACAGTGAGGCCTAGCACAGTAACAGTGAGGCCTAGCACAGTAACAGTGAGGCCCAGCACCGTAAGCGGAGTGAGGCCCAACAGTAACCAGTGTAGGCCAGCACAGTAACAGTGAGGCCAGCACAGTAAACAGTGAGGCCAGCACAGTAACAGTGAGGCCTAGCACAGTAACAGTGAGGCCTAGCACAGTAACAGTGAGGCCAGCACAGTAAACAGTGAGGCCCAGCACAGTAACAGTGAGACCCAGCACAGTAACAGTGTGGCAGCACAGTAACAGTGAGGCCCAGCACAGTAACGAGTGGTGAGGCCCAGCACAGTAAACAGTGACGGTCATGTATATACAGAATTAAGAAAGATTTTGGCGGGAAAAAAGGTAACCAACCAGTCGCGGACTCAGGGGGAGGGACTTTTTCTATGGCCGTCGGAAATTGCTCGATTTCGGTTTTGCAATTACCTAGATGTCCAGGCTGTAGGGTAGGGGTGGGGCCTGGGGTTGGGGGAGGGAGATCTTGGTGGGGGAAGGCTGGTTAGGGGCAGGTTTCTTGGAAGGAGGGGGGGGGGGAGTGGAGTCAAAATTTGTCACAGAAGTAGTTCTCCTACCATGTCCCTGTGTATTGAGATTTTATTGATGGTGATTATCAGATCTTGATGGAGAATGTCAGGACTGAAGCACCACACTAAGGTACCTACATCTACACCAAAGAACACTCGTAGAGAACATGTTTCTAGAAGAACAACTGAAGAATCCAAGGACAGGTTTTGACAAGTCATGTTTATCAGGCTACTATACGAAGCACAAGCCTAGGATACTTAGTTGCTGTTTAGACCACTTTCACACGTCGCTGGTGCAGGGTTGTGTACAGGAGTAGGCTGAGTGCGCACGTGGTCAGCGCATCGTCTGCACCTTACGGGCTGTACCAGGCCCAATTGGCCTAAATTGAACATAGGCCTTTTTCGTTTTCTGTATACACTGTAACTTATACTTCTGATAACAAGGACACCTTCGCCCTCCCTGACCCCATCCCCCACCTATAATTCATTCAAAACATATATAGAACACAAATAATGACAAGTTTGACTACTGCATTTTTCTAATGTACACCCATACAATATTTTGTAACAATACAATACATATAACTATCATTGAGCTCACTGAATTTGATAACATTTGCACGGGTCCTCATGTGAACTTCTGCAACTAAGCAAACTCTGTTTAAATGGTTTTACCCAAAATTTTATTTACATATTTACAAGGTAAATCAGCAACAACTCATCTCGGCAGTAAAATCACACATTTCAACAGATAAAGAAGAAATATCAGAGGAAAGCGCCAAGCACACACCTATATAGCACTGGAAAGATTCAGGATAAGGATTTAGGAATTGAGATGGGACGATATGGGTGGGAGGAAGGGAAAAGGAATGGAGCCCAACCACTTGGACGGTCGAGGGGGGGCGGGGGGGTGTTGAACACCGACCTGCAGGAATCGAGACCGTCGCTCTATCGTCCATCCCAAGTGGTAGAGTCACGTTTTTCACATAGAGTCACAATAACGTGTGAGGGGGAGAATTAGAGACCAATTTCACATATAAAAATCATGGCAGTTACGGCGTTCCGGCTTGTCCTCGACCGCTATAGAGTCAACATAATGGACTAAGACGACCCGAAACGTTGTCACTAAATCACTTCTTCAAAAAACTAATTTTAATATTAAGAAACAGCAAAGCTTTATCCTAAACAAAAAATCTATCCACAAGGTACTCTCTTTAAGATTATTTTTGAATACTAAAACACTACTTAAATATTATTTTTAAGCGTCAACGATAAAGTTCAGGATCGTCTTCAGTTTAATTGAGGACCTATCGACTCATGTGCACAAGAACACATTCTTAGTTCGATGGTAAGACATCCGGGCACAAAACTGCCCAACATTTATGTAGATTTATTCAGAGCCGGACGATTGTTTAGCAAAGCATTCATTAGGACCAAACAAACGTGAGCAACACAGCACTCAGGGTATGGTATGCAATACAGCACCCAGGGCGTGGTGTGCAAATACAGCATTCAGGGCATGGTGTGCAATACAGCACCCTGGGCGTGGTGTGTGCAATACAGCACTCAGGGCATGGTATGCAATACAGCACCCAGGGCGTGGTGTGTGCAATACAGCACCAAGGGCGAGGTGTGCAAATACAGCATTCAGGGCATGGTATGCAACACAGCACCCAGGGCGTGCAACACAGCACCCAGGGCGTGGTGTGTGCAATACAGCACTCAGGGCGTGCAACACAGCACCCAATACTCTCCACTGTCTCGGTCAGACACGAAATTAGAAGCAGTTGAAGCCTGTTTTACATATGAAAATAAGGTCAACCCATCTAAATAAAAATAATGGTGTCACTAACGACTGCGGATGATGAGCACAAAGGAGTACACTTGTGACTTGTGTTATTGGGATATTAATAAGCATAGCAAAAAAGGCGCAACCTCAAAAATGGCAGTCTACCCAACAACCTAAGCTACTCCTGTCCATGGACCTAAGGAAGCAGTCTTAGGTCTAATACACGCCATCTAAGGCCAGATTTAGTACATATATATACTATAATAGGCCTGGAAAAGGTTTGTTTGTTGACCTCTATCTCGGGAGCTGTGAAAATCCAAAGTACCAAATGTAGACCTTTTTGGGAGGTAACTGTCAGCCTTTTGTACCTTACAAGCACATTGTGTATTGGTACTGGTGTTTACAGAAGTCAGGTTGTGTGAACTATTTGTAAGTACTCGCCAAACTCCTTTCGATTTTCAAGGTATTTAAATTGTGGTGTGACTATATTAGGTATCATTTGAATGTTATATTTTTTAGACTTCATTTCACATATTATGAATTTTAATAAATTTACTCAAATTTAATCATTTATATAACATATGTTTATTATATATATATATATATATATATATATATATATATATATATATATATATATATATATATATATATATATATATATATATATATATATATATATATATATATATATATATATATATATATATATTTATATATATATATATATATATATATATATATATATATATATATATATATATATATATATATATACAGGAAAACACAAGGTAACTTAAATATTGAGCTTACGAGTTCAATACATGATCAGAGGAGATGTTGTATTAGTGAATGGACGATAGTTATACATTTAGGAGTAAACATCAGAACACATGTGGCTTATTGGGAAGGGAAGGGTTTCATCGGAGGAAAGCGCCAAGACTATATAGCACTTGGAAGAGGGATTAGGATAAGGATTTTGGATGGAACGGGACGGGGATGTGGGAACGGAAGTGTCCAACCACTTAGACGGTCGGGGATTGAACGCCGACTTGCATGAAGCGAAACTGTCGCTCTACAGTCTAGCCCAAGTGGTTGGACAGACATACCTAAGAATTAAAAATATATATATTTGCTAATATAATTCATCAGTAGAAGAGAAATACCACTGTTATTCCTCTGGGATAAGTTACGAGTGAACTTTAAACCATTTTAATGAATCACTTCAAGAAGATCCAATCTAAATGCAAATTCGCACGAGCATTATTTAATATGGAACTACACATAATAAAACACAATAAATCACCTGAGGAATCCCAGAGTGTACCCTGAGGGCTGGCGCCACGAGGATCACCTGTGAGCCTCACAGGATGACAGAGAGCAGAGGTCACCTGCCTGTCCCGTACAGCAGACTCGGAGGGAAGGGAAGGAGACTCAGGGGAAAGCGCCAAGCCATTACGACTATATAGAACTTGGAAGGGGTCAGGATAAGGATTTGGGATGAGACGGGGGCAAGGAATGGTGCCCAACCATTTGGACGGTCGGGGATTGAACGCCGATATGCATGAGACTCTCGCAGACAGACAGTGACACACTGGATAGCATTGAACAAGACAACATTGAAGGAAACTGGAGCTGTCAGAGAGAGACGAACGGACGCATTTTCCAGCGTCTGAGATGGACTGCATTATTAGGGGTGGTAAAGGACACTAACTTATTGCATAGTTGGCAAAATATGCATGATATAAAGGCGAGTTAATCAATTAGGCAAGCGGCAGCTAAATTGATCAGGGGGTAAAGGGAATGGAGTTGAAGTCCCGTCAACCAGGAGGCCTGGTCAGGGGACCAAGCCGCGAGGCCGTTGAGCCCCGAAATCAATGCAAGGTAACCCGCAGATCCGGCTTGTTAGGTAAGGTCATCACACCTGGCCGGGCTGTAGGCATCACAGCTGATCCGGTTCCTGCGTACACATAATACCTCTTACATTACAAGTTCAAGGGGGCAAAAATCTATTGAAGTTTGCTTGCTGGCTGGGAGTGCTCGCGGACACCTTATCTGAAGCCTCGTCTTTCTTGGGTTTCTAAAGAATATGATCCTCTGATCACTTTACAACCAGTTCTCCAGTTACTGTTGGGTGCACAGGGGCGAACACTTGAAGGAATGGTACCTAATGATCTCATTCCTTCTAGAGTTCGAACCCTAGTCATCTTCTAGCGAGGCGAGCGGGCGAGGTCGCTTGCTTCGCAAGACAAATTCTTAAGAGCCCTGAGTCTCAGTACGCAGCGTAAGTAACCCTTTGGAACTTTCGTAAATGAACACGATGTTCTTCGGGGAGAGGGATGAACATCGTGAACACAGTTCGGCAACCCCATGACAAGGAGGATCTTGGTGTTCTGTTCCCACGAACAGATCGCTACCTGACTCCATCTGCAGTCGTAGGTTGGTGGAGTGATCGCTTGGGGGAGGCTGTGTGTGGTCAGGGGGATGAAGGTGGGGGGGGGGAGATCAGGAGGGTGATAGTGGGGTGAGATTAGGGGAGGTGAAGCTGGGAGTGAGATCAGGGGGTGGTGGAGATTGGGAACTAAAGATAAGGTGAGCTCGGAAAGCTGAACGATTATGTCACAAATTATGTTTACATTTTTTTATATCATTTTATCAAACTGTATAACAATGCTCAATTTTCCTTTCCTCTTTTCAGTAATGACACAGTGTTTAATAACTGTAGATTCTTCGCAGAAACTCCTGTACGAGACGCAAGCATTGTTTGACCTACAGAAACACAAACATCCATATGCTAATTAAACCTTGTATCTATGTATTGGATTTCCCTAATTATATTCTTTGCCATAATCACTGCAGTATATATACTATGAACTACTGAGGCGACATTCGTGCTACTAATTTGTTAGTGGAGAGGTCATTAATGATAGTATATGTTCTGAGCGCATCCCTCTATTGGATATATTGATGTCAGGATGTTCTTTACTGCCGGTCCTATTTACAACCACCTTCTGTGGTTGAGGCTCAGTAACTCACTACACTATATGGTGCCTAACAATCTCTAACCCTGTCCATGGAGGACAAAAAAAATATATATATATATTTATATTCTGTTACCATTTTAAATTATTAGCCATGTCTGTGGTAGAAAATAAACAAAAGAAGTACTATTTAGAGAACAAGGCGACTGTTATTTATTTATTGTTCAAAAACACTCTATAATTCTGTCTTAGGAAAAGTGCCAAAATGTTTTATCAGGGTAAAGGAATATATATTCTGTATTTGTTATTCCGCAAGTCGTTTCCAGGAGCCTTTGTTCATTACTGTTTGTGACTGACATATTGCTGATTGGTTCATGTCCAGACGATGAGCCGCAATAGCCTGGTTGATGACCAAACTACACATCAGAAAATTGAGAAACGACGAGTTTCGGTCTGATAATGGTCCAGGCCGAAACGCCGTCGTGTCTCCATCTTCTGATTGTGTGGTTGTTCATGATGGTTCACTTTTTTGTATTTGAAGTATTTTTGTTAAATGGTATTACATTATTGTGAATTCTGTTTTGATTCTAATATCTCACTTCTACATACTCTAGAATATCTTTTTTATATTTGTTTACTATTTTCCTTGATAACTGCGTTTAGTTTTTGTTTCTCTTCTCCAAGATCTGCCAAGAGGTTTACGACATCACCAAACATGTTACTTTTATAGACGGCTGCGACTCATCCCACGCGTACATGTTGTTCTATTCATCAAATCTATTCCACAAAATTATATGGCAAACGTTTTGCGATACTTTATCAGCCTGCAATTGATGCCAGTCTCCTGGACACACAATTACTGTCAACATCTCTTGAAGGTATTGTGAAATATATGACCTCGGTATCTCTTTCTAGCACTTAAATTGCCCATCTACTTGAACTGGTAGGTAAATCGAAGCCTTGTTTCTTGCAGGTCGACGCTCGATCCCCAACAGGCCCAAGTAGTTGGGCACCATTCCCTCGTCTGTCCTATCCCAGTTCCTTTGTCCTCATATCCTCTCCATATTTGGAAAGTTGTACTGTCTTAGGGCTTTATCATTTATGTCTTATTTCTCAAGTTGTTCTCATTGGGCAAGCAATGAAACTTGCTTCTACACTTTCCTCATCGTGTCAGCCGTTCAGAGATAAATTGCTGATTTGTTCCCATTTAATAAATGACCAGTGCCCATACTGTTGTAATCTCAACGGACTCTGCCCGAAAAGCTTTGCGTAATAGGGGCTTTTAGGCATGTATGTACTAGCTCTATAAATCCATCAATGTTTGAATTCTCACCTTATGTATGTACTTTACCTGAATAAATATGATTTGATTTTAACTCCATCTAGGTAAACCTAAATCGGCGTTATAGTTTAATCTCATTCCACTCGCCATTGATATTGGAAACTGTTTTGTGTCTTTGGCCCACTAAACCTCTCCGGGAGCTTTAGCAGCGCATTTGGGCTTGTAAACATCTATTAGATGTAAATACATTCTTGTAAACAAGTTCCATCATCGCCACGGGCGTCCGTCTCCATTGTTTACACGTGATACGGCTCAATAGGTCCTGAGAGGGGTACCATATGTCAAACACCATGCCACACCTCGTCAATCACATATTGTCACACCTGTCAATCACTGTGTCACACCTGTCAGTCACTGTGTCACACCTGTCAGTCACTGTGTCAACACTTATCAAGCACTGTGTCACACTTGTCAAGCACTGTGTCACACTTGTCAAGCACTGTGTCACACTTGTCAAGCACTGTGTCACACCTGTCAAGCACTGTGTCACACTTGTCAAGCACTGTGTCACACTTGTCAAGCACTGTGTCACACTTGTCAAACACTGTGTCACACTTGTCAAGCACTGTGTCACACTTGTCAAGCACTGTGTCTCTCCTGTCAAGCACTGTGTCTCTCCTGTCAAGCACTGTCCACACTAGTCGTGGACTGTGTCACACTTATCAAGCACTATGACACACCTGTCAAGCACTATGTATAACACAAGACCCCATGTATAACACAAGACCCCCATGTATAACACAAGACCCCTATGTATAACACAAGACCCCATGTATAACACAAGACCCACCACTATACGTAACACAAGACCAACCACCACCACCAATGTATCATTCTCAGCATATTAACGAGCACTTTTTTTCTCACCATTCTCATCTGCAAAACATTTCAGTTAAATGGTTCGGGAACAATGAAATACGTGTGAGGATAATTTAGTTGTGTTCGGGTCAGCATTCTTCTCAAGAGAGCTAATTAGCGACAGAGGACGTGCTGTGGTGAGGAACGGAGGGATGGAGAGAGAGAGAGAGAGAGAGAGAGGAAGAGAGAGAGAGAGAGAGAGAGGAGAGAGAGAGAGAAGGAGAGAGATGAGGAGAGAGGAGAGAGAGAGAGAGTAAGAGAGAGAGAGAGAGAGAGAGAGAGAGAGGAGAGAGAGAGAGAGGGAGAGAGTTTTTTAATGAGAGAGAGAGAGAGAGGAAGAGAGAGAGAGAGAGAGAGAGAATGAGAGAGAGAGAGAGAGGAGAGAGCGGAGAGAGAGAGACGAGAGAGAGAGACGGGAGAGAGAGAGAGAAGAGAGAGAGAGAGAGAGAGGAGAGGATAGGAGACGAGGAGAGAGAGATGAGAGGAGAGAGAGAAGAGAGAGAAGAGAGAGAGAGAGGAGAGAGAGGAGAGAGAGAGAGAGGAGAGAGAGAGAGAGAGACAGACCAGAGAGAGAGAACAGAGACCGAGACAGAGAAGACAGAATGACAGACAGACAGACAGACAGACAGACAGACAGACAGACAGACAGACAGACAGACAGACAGACAGATAGACAGACAGAATGCACGGGGAAGAAGTAGGGGGCGGGAGAATTAAGAAAACTATGAAAAACCGGGTTTTGACCTTTTCTAAAAGCTTCAAAACCTTGTTCAAATTTTCTTTGTCGATATCCTTTATCCACGTGGAGACCTTGATAATGTCTCTTATCGGCCAGCGTCTCTCCAGGAGTGCAGACCGAGCTTCCATATCCTTTTCTTCGTATTGGAAGCCCAGAACACTAAGGTTAAGTCCTGCTATCCTACGTTGCAATATTCTCGAGGAAACCTATATCCACTCTGCATTACGGTGATCAAAAATTGAACAGCAAAGTGTAAGTGGGGCCTCATCAGGCCAACTATAATTGAAGAACCATTGCATCAATGGCAGACGCTTCTGGTTAAAAATACAAGCACATTATTACTGATGTTGATACATTGCGTCCTTTACGATTCCACTTTGCATTTCCTGTTACAAGCGGCTTCATAGGTCGTTTCTGCCCTTTTTATTTCCAGTATAACGTCCTCATTAAATATTTTCTGAAGGTTAATTAAGTGGGTCTCTCCTTTCTTTTGTTAGTGAAGACGTTGAAATCTTCGTCCACTGTGATCAGTACGCCCAAATATTCCTCCTGAAATGGACACTTATCCTGCTTTAACTCATTGTTATGTCTCGAACCCACTTGAAATTTTAAACCCTATCCCTCCTTGTCCTGAGCTCCTCTAGCAAGTGTAGATTGAACCTTTAATCTGTAATCGTATCAAAGGCTCCCGAATCCGCCTGGTCGTCCTTCTCTGCAATTTTTTCCAAAGAAGCTATGTAGTATGGCGACCTGAAACCCGTAGTTCAAGAGGAGCCTCACCACCTAACCACTTGACCTGGTCAGTACAGTGTCAGCCTGGATTCTTTCAGGTCGTCGATTAAGCCACGAGAGTCTATTTGGTTGGGTACTGTGCTCTCCATCAGCTCCTCGCCCCTCGTAGGATTTCCAAGTGCTCGGTATATGGTCGTAATGGCTTAAAGCTTTTCCTGATAATTACCACAAGTGGGGCCTCGGCATTACTAGACACTGTTGACGAATGATATTTGTGTTTCCGTTGCAGTTATTTAGAATTATAAATCAGAATTTAGTTTTCGAATTGTCTTGACAATCAATCAGAACCCCAGATTGAGGTACAGTGAGAGACGAAACATATACAACACCTGTCGTGTTGCAGCCGGTGTATATATGTGTATTGACACAAGAAACAATAAAACATTCGTCATGGAGCAAAATAATATTCGAATTAACTAGTTTTGCTTATGTTGTTTATGTATCTGTGGGCGCAGACGTGCGCATGTGTGTATTTGTATCAAGATCTGATACCATATGGAACAACAACCAACCTTTCTAACTCATTCACCTGCTCAAAACACACGATTAATAAATAATATATTTATCTGAATTTGTAATATCGATCTTTATTTTAAATATACATTTAAGATACGTTCCAGTGTAGCACGAAACGTTATAGAAAATATTCCATTCAATACTCATTGGAGTTTCTTTACCATGAATTTCACTATCGTAATTTCTCTTCTTAATCCCAATAGTAAGAATATAGTGACGCATAGCAAGCTTACCATAAGATCAACAACGCCAGCAATGTTGTTTATATATATATATAGTTAATATATATATATATATATATATATATATATATATATATATATATATATATATATATATATATATATATATATATGCACGGCTGCCACACAAGTCTATCATTAAGCACACACCATTTCTTACAAAAAGTCTATTAATGCTTGAGACTTATCAGCGAAGTTTAAGTCACCGCCGACCTGATGCAACGAACGACGACACAAATGTATGTTTTTAATTCAATAACCCTTTATCTCTAGAAGGGCAGGAGGAGGGAGTGGCTGGCAGCGTGTGAAGGAAAAAGTTCCTCATCTGACACCGTGAACTTATTACAGGAGCTGTGAGGTAACGAAAGGTCACATGAGGTCAGTATTTAATTACCAGATTAATGCTAATTTCAGTTGTTTACTACTTATGCTGCTGCTTGTGTTCAGCTGTAGTGTGGGATACAGGATTGTCTTGAAGGGTGGGGGGGGGGGGTTTACTGTAGTGGGGGAGATTATTGTATTATTTTATTAGCAAGATTATTTGTTTTATTGTTCTCATAGCTGTGTGTTCGCAGTGGTTATCTAGTCACTAGGGAAGGTATACTCGCATTAAAACTTGCATACAAAGCCCTCTCAGAAAACATTGACCAATTAAACATGCATAGCGCGTTGACCAATCAAAACCGACGTTCAGTTCATTAGCCAATCAAAAACCGTTTTATTTATACCCTCCTTTCAACGGCACCGAATAATTACTTTTCACCTTACAGATAAGCTCAATTATTACTTAGATTAAGCGAAACTGCTGGTCCGAGGAAGCGAGCGCTCGTTTAACACAGTTTGTACAGCTCGTAGCTTACTGGGGCTTTGTTAGTATTGTAATATACATGTGCTAGCCACTGTGCCGTGGCGGCCACTGTGCCGTGGCGGCCACTGTGCCGTGGCGGCCACTGTGCCGTGGCAGCCACTGTGCCGTGGCGGCCACTGTGCCATGGCAGCCACTGTGCCGTGGCAGTCACTGTGCAATAAACAATATAATGTTAGACGCCCAGCCTACACTTCTGAAAATACACGAGTTGACTAGGTCTCGGTTCGCCTTGGACGTTTCGGTCCGTCCTCGACTTTTGCGTGACGACGTTTCGGTCCATCCTGAATCATTATCAAGTCGGGTAATTGTGACTTAATATATGCAGTATAAGTGTTGTCCTCATAGCCCGTGCCTGTAGTAAAGGGAGCTGTGATAATTGATAGGGGGGGGGGCAAAATAGACAAATTCACCCGCAAATTCTGTATATATATTCAACGTTTGTAAATGAAAGTAACGTGTTAATGTCGGAGGTGATGGATTAGTGAATATGGAATTTTGTTGCTATTTCATTTAAGATTTTCGCATACTATTGGTTAGCTCAGAATATATTCAGATACTTCGGAGAAAAGAAATGTGTAGTCAGATTTTACAAATTAACGGGAGCTTGATATTGGTGAAGAACGTCATTATTGTATATTTTTTCATCATTACGTAGTAAAGTTGCAGATTGGTTTTCGTGCAGGAACTGACTCATCTGCTAAAAGGCTTTCTCATGCCTTCATTGGAACACTCAGAGCAGAGCAATGAGCATAAAAGCTTTACCATGTTCCAACTGCCACTCTAAACAAAGGTTATTATATTTTCGTTAAGCATAAACACACACGCACTTCAGAACTGAACATTATAAATTAAACATTTTTTCATCTAAGTATCAGCGGGAAGGCTTGTAAGCACATACGCATGAAAAAGAA
>WNGS01163555.1:11676158-11699430 GCA_020271785.1 Procambarus virginalis
GAGAAATAGAGAGAGACAGACAGATACAGAGGGAGACAGAAAGAGACAGACAGATAGACAGAGAGAGAGAGAGAGAAGTACAATAAGCCAGACACACATACAGAAAGGCAGACGGTGAGACAGGATGAGAGACAATGATACAAGAGAGAGACACACAGAGATATAAAGACAGAGATACAAAGAGGGAAGACATAGATAGAAAGAGAGAGAGGCAGAGAGAAACAGAGAGACACAGAGATACAAAGCCAGAGAGGCAGAGAGACAGACTGGGGCGACCCGGGCATTGCTGTCTATACCCTTTAGAATATTAACATAAACACCAATAACCATACCGTTAAATACCAATAATTGGCAAACAATCATACTTATTAATCAAAGCGTAGTTTATCAACAAACACCGTACCAATATATTAATAAGAAAACCATGGCGATTAAACTAATTAGCAAATGCAATATAAAAGTGGTTTCTGCACATTGTCACGTTAAAAGGAAGGGAAGGGAGCTATCAGGAGAAAGCACCGAGCCATTACGACTATATAGCACTTAGAAGGGGTCAGGATAAGGATTTGGGATGGAATGGGGGAATGGAATGGTACCCAACCACTTGGACGGCCAGCGATTGAACGCCGACCTGCGTGAAGCGAGACCGTCGTTAAAAGGAACTTTTCTCAGTCGCAGCAAAGTTGATAATCCCTGAGTTATCAATTTCTGATAAGATCAGCCTTCCACCGTATCTTAGAGCAATCAACTCTCTGAACTTGTTGATTGGCCCTTGAACTTGTTTGAGCTGATCGGCGCTTTGAGGAAAAGCTTGAAGATATTTAAGTATTAACAAGAGGGTGCAACCAGAGGAAAAATATTATAGTGTGTCCGAAAGGGTTATACACTAAGGCAAGGACCCACGGAACCCAGCCTGGGCCCAGTGACAAGGTATACCCATTCGCGTCAAGACCGTTTGGTCCCAGGTTCGAGTCCCCGGTAGGACAGAATATTTTTTATCAAGGTAGCTTAGGTACACACATGTCACTTGTTACGGTATCGACCCCTTCGCTGGAGTATGGAGTGGCAATTTCATCGCCATTTATGGGTCTGCACTCCAAACTCCCCGGTATTGGGTGCTACTCGGACAGCGCCATCTGTTGGTATTGGCGTTGTATCGGTGAAAGGCTCCAGTTCCTGCCTCGGTTAGAAGAGGAGGTCGATGAGGATGACCTCTGGTGGGTTACCTATCGAGATCAACGCCATCTAGGTTGTGGCTACAAGTTACAATTTCAATTCCCCGGTGCATGGGTGTTATCTTAAGGGCACCCAGTGTACTGTCCATCTAATTAATGACTTTTTATGTTCATAGAGGTGACGTAAGCAGGCGATTGCGCCGAAGAGGACAGTTCACCTTAGACAGTTCAAGAACTCTTGACTTGGTCCTGTAAGAGGATAAAGTGGGTTATTGCAGTGTGTTAGCTGCTAGTTTATGCAGTGTTGGATGGTCCGACGTATCTGGGATTAGCCAGGAAGAGTTACGCGACGACAGTGGTGCATCAGTTGAGAGGTGTTGCTAGCAAGCTGCTAGAGACTTCTGCCAGGGTGTTAGCGACCCCCTGTATGTGCTTGTTTGAGACCCCAGTCAGCGTGTTGCTGAAACCCTCTGTCAGTGTGTATTTGGAGAGTGGAGGTGGGGTATTGGCACATCGTGTCGATACGGTGTGTGTGGATTGAGATTGTGGAAGGTGAACTCGCCGATGTTTGCCACTAGGTATGGACGACGTGTACCTGGAAAGTGGGTTCACCGGGACTGATGAACACTGCCGATGTATTGTGTCCTGAGTGAAAGAGAGACTGGAAGACCCCCGGTTACTGGCCGAAAGTGGCCGTAACAACACAGGAATATGCTGCTACCCTATTGGATACGAAAATTTACACAGTATACTTCAAGCTCTAGTTAAGAGTGGGACAGAAGCGATTGGGAAGCATTTCATTCCATCTGATGCCTTTGTCCAACCAGTAGTAAACAGATACCCAGGAGTTACGAAACTTTTGTGCGGTTACATCCTGGGGATTATCAGCACCTGGCATAGGTTTTCATTAAGCCTATCCCCAGTTCCTGCAAACTAAACCAACACAAATCACAGTGAAGAAGCTACTGATGCTGAGACAGGGCCAAAAAAAACTCTTTTTGGTGCGTTTCCAGGTGAGTGCAGTGAGGAGGTAGTAGGTAACATTAAGTATGTGTAGGTTGTTCTGTCTAGTTGATAGAGAAAAGAGGATGTAGGTGTGCTTCATGGGAGGACGTATCGTAGGTATTGTTAGTAAAGTGGACAATATTATGGTTGGAAATGGGAAGACCTATAATTTTCTCATTAGTAATGGCACTAATTTAGGGATATTGCAAAAGTAAGGTAACGCAAGGCAGACTGAATGATATAGACTTAATTTGGCCTGAAGAAGTGATTTCTATCATGCGTCGGCCTTTTCTAGATGAAAAGTTGGTAATAAATTTTGTCTAGAGCAATTGGTATTTACTACCTGCTGGAGAAAATTGGCTATAATTACGCTATAATTCTTCGACAACTAGGACAAATTATATAGCATTTTAGCAGGCTCTATTTATCACCTTTTCAGAAGGGAGGAAGGAGGGAGTTAAAGCCTAGAAACTATAATGGTCTGTGTGGAAAAAAAAACAATTCTTAACAAATTAACTGAGTTAGTACAGTAGGCAAAGTATATATATTGATAAAACTAAATAATCAACAGATAAGAGTGACAACGAGAACACGAGCATAATTATGAACTAAAGCAGGAGTATTGTAAACTCGTCTGACGAATTAAGTGCTCTCATGTGATCCCAAATAACAGGTGTTAATGTTACGACAGCTGCATTTATGAATGTGCAAGCCACGAAACTATTAATGGAATATCAAATTAAGCGATATCAAATGCTTTACACTGGTGGTCAAAATAGATTGAGGAGGGAGAAAAGTAATAGTTTTCAAAGAATATGTTTCATGTTGTATAAGACTTGGAATCTAATGAGACATCAGAGTCGAAACAATTTGCATTATATTGAATGAAGTTAAACAATAGAAGTCTGCAGGCTGTTAGACCTCTCTAATAAAAATATACTGCAAAATCCTATATTAATTATCTAGTCTAGAGCACCATTTCTCAACTGGAGTTCCGTTGAACACCAAGATAACTACAGGGGTTCCGCAAGATACAGTGATAAATAGGCTAAATATAATCATATGCAAATGTAATTTTGAGTAATTTCTGCATTTAAATTTTCTTGTATAACACGTTTCAAGGGCCAAGACAAAAAATCTTTTTCTTTTCATTTACAATGAAATCTGCGTGTGTTTAAATAAAGTTCGACCTGGAATTATTTGAAGGGAATTAAAGGTTGAGAAACGGTACTCTCGAATATGACAGTCTACTCTAGACTCTAGCGTTCAGAAAATCGATGGTGTTGTGGTAACAGTCGGGTAAACACTGGTTTAAATACGGTGCTGTTAATGTGTGTGTGTTGCCGACCAACATGCAAGACACGGGGGTCGCTGGAGAGATGGAGGTGCAGGTTAGACAAGAGAATAAAAAGCACACAAACTGCAGGAATCCTTTTGGCCCATATGATAATGTAGGTGTGAGCGTGGACGGGTGTTAGGGAAGGTTCCTTGTATGGGATAATTAGGCCTTCTGCTGTTTACTTGTGTAATGGTCTTAGACAAATTAGATTTTAAAACTAACCCAATACAGTTTTCAATGCAAATATGAAAAGGGAAAATGTGGGAACTGAGCGCTTACATTAAACTCATCATGTTGGGAGAGATGATCTCTGCCAGCACATACAGGGATGCACACATACACATGACACAGAACAAACCGGAAAGTCAACACAAAGCGTGATGGACATCCTCACCCGAGAATCCTTGTAGGCAGCCAATAAATTCAGTCCTGTCCAAGAGGAAAACAATGAAAAACAGAGATAACCCCACAGTGAAACCAACGGTACGGAGCAGTGAGTTACACACACGCACTCTGGCATCGTAAAAACGAATGAAACAAAGAACGAGAGGAAGCTGGAACGAGACGCACGAAGGTTCGAAACGAACATCTTTGGTTGAGAAGGAAAGCGATGGAGTAATATAGTGACAGCACCCAGACCGAAGACTTATTCTAAACAACCTTATCCACAGCAACCATAGTATGGAAACAATGGTAAATGTATAGGGATAATGTCAGAAAATAATCGGGAAAGTATACAAGATCTTCGCATAGTTAACTAAGATTATCTCTACAGCTGTGCATGATAATCTATCAAAGCATCGCAGGATGTCAGAATTAACAAGGTCGAAGACAGGAAGCACCTAATGAGAGCGGATGCAACAAAGTTCAAATGACCAGACCTGTGTGCTGGCTTCTGTGAAGATACAAATATGGATTGAATCCCGCACAGAGAGATACGTTTTGGCACGATTCTTTACACCCTGATGCCTCTGTTCACTTAGCAGTGACTTTGTACCTGTAAGTTAGGCAACAGTTGAGTTTAGCATCCTGAAAAATATCAGTCTTTTAAAAAATAAACAAATAAAAAAAAAATTAAAATCTTTAAAAAAATGAAAGACAGAGGCCTAAGGTGATCTCGATGAGCCGAGCGGGCTTCCTGTCCCCAACAATGATAAACTACGTAACAAAAAAAAATAAACGAACGTCCAACATTTATTAAGTTGTTTACATTCTCAGTGTTTTATATTTTTATTTATCATCATTTAAAGTATTTACATAAACACTTATTTATTACTCATAACTGAATATTTATATGATACATATATTGCTTATTCTCGTTTCCAGCTCATTATCTGCATATTTATTTTAAATTCTTTTGAGGATATAATTAATTCTCCAGAGGCAGTGCATTGCTTAACCTTGCAGTCCTTTCCTGTCTTGTTTGCCTTGATGGGAACAAATAACTTAATAGAAGGAATATGTCAGATTAAACGTTTCAACACCTTTGAGGTTTGGTATTCATTTGGAGCAGACATACTACCAGGATGTTATTGGTGTCAAAAATGAAAGACTGGAGAGACGGGGGGTATGTGGTAGTGGTGGAGGGGGGAGGGGTAGTGATGGAGAGGGGGGGGAGATAGTGATGGTGAGTGGGGGGGGAGAGGTAGTGATGGTGAGGAGAGGGTGACAGTGAGAAAGAGGTTATTGAATGCGTGTACATTAAGTAGAAGAATTTTAGGGCTTGGTGGGAGTAATGAATACTTAAGCAGGAGTGTCGAGGAGAAGAAATAATATTAAGTAGGAATGGAATAGAGTGATCAGGAGAAATCCTCTATATCACTTTGAAGGGGTCAGGATAGAGATTTGGGATGGGACGGGAGAAGTAATGGTGCCCAACCACTTGGACGGTAGGAGATTGAACGCCGACCTGAATGAAGCGAGACCGTCGCTCTACCGTCCAGCCCAAGTGGTTGAGCTGTTAAGTAGGAGAGACCAGGAGTTAGAGAACCGATGTTTGGGTAGAAGAGACGAGGGGGAGGAGATATCGACACGAGAATTGCCAAGGAAGGAAAAGAAAGGAATTTTGGAGGGAAGAGGGACATTTTGTACGGCTCGATGTATGACGTGATGGAGAAAGGGAGAGAAAAGTCTGACGTCACATAAGGAGGGAGATGACTGACGTCACACAGGGCAGGTGTCAAGTGGCAAGTACGTACCTATCAGTGCTTACCCTAAAAGTGACTGCCTGAAGGTGAGTCGCAGCTCTCATGTCCCACCTTCTGGCATTATGCTTATTCTCTCGCCATTCTATTTCTCTCTCTATTCATGTTGAATGCCAATCTCTGTTTATTACGACACAGAGAGAGACAGAGAGAGAGAGACTGAGAGAAGAAAATTGTCATAAACATTAGAAGAGAATGTGACTGAAGCAAGGGACGAAGACTTGTCCAATAGTCGGAGAAGAAGTCAATTACCTGCCTGAATTGCTACAGTTATCTTCTCGCAACTGCCTTTGCTTGCTTTGACTTTGTTGTTGACCTTGCATGTTTAACTCTGTGGTCTACCTGCAGTCTTGCATGTCTCACTCAGCGGTCTACCTGCCGTCTCACATGTCTCAGCAGTCTACCTGCAGTCTCACATGTCTCAGCAGTTTACCTGCAGTCTCGCATGTCTCACTCAGCAGTCTACCTGCAGTCTTGCATGTCTCAATCGGCGCTCTTACACGCAGTCTTATTGAGATTGCCATTGTTTTTGCACTGCTTCTTGCTACGAGTACCAAAGCCTAGGACCCATAGGTTTCTTATGTTAATTTAAAAACATGGACTCGACCCATCGGGTTCTAACGTTAAGTTACAGACACGAACACGCACAGCGGGTTCGTTCACAAGACACGTTTAAGACTTCTCGAGCGAAAAGTCATTCTTGAACAATTAAACTACGAGCCCTTGATCTCCTAATATACGCTGCTGACAATGGCTTATTCTTCTGTCATCTCATCGGGACTTTTATGACTGAAGAAGATTAAGTTATGGACGATTATGTTCATAATGATTAAAACTCGAATTTTCTAAGCTTGTTTTTTCCACCCCCTGAATCATAAAATCTCTTTTAATCGACGTTAGACAATGTTAATGTGTTTTAAAAACAAAATTACTTGTCCTTTTCAGAGACATTGTTTAAGGCTGTCTTTGCTACAGAGACGCTTGCTCCACCAGCTGATAAATAAAGACATGTAAGCACCCGAGCTGAGCTTCAGAGCTTGAGGAAGACAGGAACATCATTAATCAAAGCCGAGCCAGCGGCCGACCTCTAAGACCCGCACACTCGAACCCTTAGCAAGCGATTGTGCTGTCCTGCCCGTAGTTACGACGGCCTTCCTGTCTCTGGCATCTGTCGTAGATGGTTCTATCACCCATATGCTGTCCTGCCCGTAGCTACCGTCCTGCCAGAGAGCTTCCCGTCCCTGTCATCTGTCGGAGACGGTTCTATCGCGATGATATTCGTCTTTCGTCAAGGAAGTTTCTGCTCTTCTCCCCGTCTCTGTCTCTTAATCTTGTCTGTTGACGTCATAATATAGCCCGAGTTCTATTTTGCGCTGCTTCTGCTTCTTTGTTGCTTCTGCTTATATGTTGCTTCTGCTTATATGTTGCTTCTGCTTCTATGTGTTGCTTCTATGTGTTGCTTCTGCTTATTTGCGTTGCTTTGGCGTCTTTGTGTTGCTTCTGCTTCGGTGTTGCTTCTGCTTCTTTGCGTTGTTTCTGCTTCTTTGTGTTGCTTCTACTTCTATGTGTTGCCTGTGCTTCTATGTGTTGTCTCTGCTTCTATGTGCCGCCTCTGCGTAGCTGTGCTTTGCACAAATCAAAAAGAAGGATGAATTAAATATAATTACAATGTTTGGAACAACACATTCCTGCTAGTAATAATTTGTCTGTTTTACGATAAAATAATTGTTGACAAACCGTAACAAATAAAGCAAATTCCGGGTGACTAAACTCATTATGTTACAGTTAAGTTTACTCACGCAATAATGATTAATGGCCCCTTTAATCTGCAGATTAACGGCACTATCATCTTAGGGAACATCCACTCAGCCTTCAGCTGACTAACGACCCAGCCTTTCGTTCCAAGTGAGCTGCATTATCTGCTATGTTGCAACTCGGTATAGAGTCGCCTACATTCCTCTAGTGTCTTCTTCATACATCAGTTCCTCATTACGCTCTGATGCCCAGCTTCATACATTCTTTAGCAACATCTTTGAGAAAGTTTTGTGATGATTACAAACTTAAATTCACTTATTCACGAATTAAAAAAAATATAGCTTAAGTGAACTGTAGTCGATTCTAAACAATTCTTTAACAATCACAAAATTCCAAAGTTCGCTGAAACATTTTTATGAATATAATAGTTTATATTAGTTTTTATATTGTATTAATATAATAAACAATTCTCAATATGCATGGCCTACTTTCCACAACAAAAAGCTGAGAAAAGCTCACCCAGAACTCCCCCTCGTGTACATCAGGGAGGCTGCATAAGCAATTGTATTTTGATAGTGATATGTGAGAGTAAATGATAGTTATTACGATTCTTACTTTATTAAGACTCGTATATACTCTTGCGAGATGGGAGGGATGCTGCATCACTAGGGGTGGGGGGGGGAGAGGAGCGAGGTGTTGCAAGACAAGCGTAGGGAGGCCAGTGCTGCAACACTAGTGTGGGGAGCTAGGTGCTGCAATATGGTTGCAGAGAACTCTGTGCTGCACCACTAGTGTAAGGAGCTCAGTGTTGCAACATGGCTGCAGAGAGCTCGGTGTTGCAATTCTACGAGAGGAACACGCTGCTGCAACACACGTTGTAGCACTAAACACGTTATATTAAAATATTACAACATATCTAACATAGAACACACACGACAACAAGCAGAGAATATCCATTATATATATTTAGTAGCATGTAGAAACAACGATTGTTACCCTGGCAAACACTTCATCATGGTCGACCTTCTTCACTAGACAAGGGAAAATATTATAACTTCAAGTTACGATCCAAACCGACTATTATCGAACTTGGTGCTGCTCGGATTTATTGATTGGTAGTCAGAAATCACATCTATTGGAACTTGAACGCATACAAAACTTACACTCTACGATAATCAACCGAAAAGTGAAAGCGTTGGTTACAGCTTGAAAACTTCCTGGAAGTTTTACGTGAATTATTTGCAAGCTTGATGATTATTCTTAATGCTTTTATCTTTTGTACAGCTGGATCCCGTGATCACTCATCGACGTCATCTTCCTAATGGGGCTGTGTAGAATCTAAGGATAGTCTTGAATGCTAGATCATTCCTATGTTGAGTCTCTGCTGGTTTGTGAATATCTGTGTATTAGTTTCTCTCTTGTTTATATGCTGTTCTTCAACATATGCAAGAGGTTAAACAACATGTATTCTTGAATATATATATATATATGCTGTGGCTTCTTGCATTTCTTTTACGTACTCCTACTTTTTGCCTGTTAAAAAAGTGCAATTCTTTTTAAATTGGCTGTTTTCCTCTTCTTAGTGGTTGTATGATTCACCTTTTAGCCTGTTTCATTGCTTTGTTATTTAGACCATAATAGCATTCATCTAAGACTTCTCTGACCTGCCTCAGCCGTCATTACAACTAAATAATCACCACGAACTGATGCACAGTCGTCACATTGGCCTTCATTGACATTTCAGTTTGATGCTCTCAGTGTCCCTCCTGCTCTGTGTGAAGACCAGGTTTAGCCTTTGCAGTTAATCTATTCCTCTTCGCCTTCCTTATCAGACATATTTCACGAGGATGTTCCGTTTTTGTTACCTCTACGAGCCTTGTTCTCCGTGTCTCTTCACTCCTCTTGCATACTCAGTTCTCAGTCAACTTGTCTATGACTGAAGTCTTCCATTACTAGCAGCTTCGCTATCAATCTGAGGGCGGTTTCAGCCACACCTTGGATGATATTTAAGCAAGCTGCTTTTATTCTCTTATTCTTGTCTGTGTCTTCTCTGGTTTTGCGGTTAGTCATAAATCCCACCCACAACCCCTTTGTGTGTGTGTGTGTGTGTGTGTGTGTGTGTGTGTGTGTGTGTGTGTGTGTGTGTGTGTTTGTGTGTTTGTGTGTGTGTGTGTATGTGTGATGCGTGCACATGACCATTACTATAATAATGACAAATTATTAAGTCAGCCAAACCCAGACGCAGGGAAAAAAAAACAAGAATAACAATAAATCTTGGGCGAAAGGGAAAATCATCGTAAGAGAGAAATAGCGAAAGGTTGAAATTAGAGAGCAGACAAAAACCTAGAACAGGTGTCCAGCCGTCGACAGCAGCGAGCTGTGGAGAAAATTATGAGACCAAGAATATTAGCATAGTGATTACATACAGATTCACCTGAAGACAGCTTGAGCTCAGCGTGGGCCACAAACACCCCAGACAAAAATAGAAGCTACAGGGAGATACTAAGCAGGAGACAGCTTGAGATATACAAGAGATATACACACTGGATTTAAAGCAAATGGCAAACAATGAAAAAGCAGCATGTTGTAGCTCCAGCTACTGCTTTCTCAGCAGGACCTCGGCATTAGGTGGTGGCTGAGCGGACAGAACACTGGACGCGTGATCCTGTGGTCCCGGGTTCGATCCCGGGCGTCGGCGCGAAACAGTGGGCAGAGTTTCTTTCACCCTGGTGCTCCCTGTTACCTAGCAGTAAATAGGTACCTGGGAGTTAGTCAGCTGTCACGGGCTGCTTCCTAGGGTTGGAGGCCTGGTCGAGGACCGAGCCGCGGAGACACTAAGCCCTGAAATCATCTCAAGATAACCTCAAGATATTACTGTGATGAAAAACACTCCGTTATAGCAAGAGATAAATAAGAATTACAGGAGATATGGACATAGCAAAATATAGCGTCAGGCCCCAAAAGAGAGCAGGATGCTGCATGAAACACTCCGTATACAAGCAGACAGACAGTCTTGAAGTGACCTCAGGGGATATCCACGCGGAAGACACAGACAGCAACACTCCTGTGATTTATGGAGCTCGGGTTTCGTTGCGAGAGTTCAGGAGGTGACGGTGAGCATGTTTCTCAATGATCCGATTAGCCTCACTTTCCTACTCGCTTGTAAATGAGGAAGTGTAGGATACTGAATGCAAGTATCCAGCTGCTTTGGATTAGAACACATCCAGTGAGGAAGAGAGACTGACTGTGTGGTCATGGATGTAAGAAAAATATTACCTATGCTCAAGGACTCCAGCGAATCAGTTTATTGTTTTGCTTAAAGACTTCCTTATATCCGGCTATATCATGGATGTCTTGCAAATTTCTTTATATATTACTCATAGGAACTCAAGGGGTAAAAAGCCTACGGGTGGTGTCACGGGGCTAGGTAAACGTCCTTTAAGTTACCGAAACACTTTAATGAAGACAAAAGTCTTAATTTATGAACCGTCACTGAAGGAATACCATCATTTTACCACATTATTAAACTGCAAGAAAAGTAAAGCAAACAGGTGCGACTCCAGGTCTACAAAGAAAGTAAAATTGTCTTCTTGAAAGATTTCCAAGTACATAACTTCCCGTCTGACTCACTGTCACACACCCACCTGTCACATACCACTGGAGTTAAGACGCTTACAAAAGCTGATATTACAAATGTGTGTCAACATTCAAGCGTCTTTTCACGGCAGTCATTAATTACGTAAGCATTAGTTTCTGCTGAGTGGAATATGTGGTGTTACGACTCCACAGTCTATCATAGCGTTATTCAGCCTTCTTGGAGGCCGTAAACACCCACAACCAGCATGGAGGACTGCCAGTGAGTCATACTCACCCACAACTAGCATGGAGGACTGCCAGTGAGTCATACTCACCCACAACCAGCACGGAGGACTGCCAGTGAGTCATACTCACCCACAACCAGCATGGAGGACTGCCAGTGAGTCATACTCACCCAATTTTCTCCAGCAGGCAGTTAATACTAATTGCTCTAGACAAAGAATTTATTATCAACTTCTCATCTAGGAAAAGACCGACGCATGATAGAAATCACTTCTTCAGTCCAAATTAAGTCTATTTATGTCATTAGAGTTCTTTGTTTCATACGTGTTTACGATGCCAGGGTGCGTGTGTGTAGCTCACTGTTCCGTACCGTTGGTTTCACTGTGGGGTTATTTCTGTGTATTTCATTGTTTTCCTCTTGGACAGGACTGAATTTATCGACTGCCTACAAGGATTCTCGGGTGAGGATGTCCATCACGTTTTGTGTTGACTTTCATTCTCACCCACGTGTCATCCACGTGTCTGTTCGACGTAAAAGAGGAGTACCGTATCACCTAATCAAAGGTGTAAATAACTGGATGAAAGACTGATATAAAAGTCGGAATTGTTTTACCCTGCGTCAGACAGTTGCACTTGTGTTGCTGCGATTAATGGGCGACACTGTCGATGACCCGATTTCTCGTCGTTTCTGAAATCAACAACAAGTCATCTCGAGGCCTGCTGGATCAACATGGGTCATTACCAACGTTCTGAATTCTCCATGCCTGGCCACTAGCCAAATGAGTACTGGAAAAGTTGTCGTACTGAAATTGGTTGAACAAAGTCAATCATTAGTGCCAATCAAAGACCGTCAGAGAGACATATTACAATGTTGATATTTATCTCGACAAAGGGATTCAGACACTACAGAAGAGGACGTTTGGGATCTTCAGGTAACTGTTTACATTATAGAGAGGTGTGGAGCGAAATGAGCTAAGAGTACCCCCACTATGCCCTTCTCTCCTGCCTCAGCTTACTATATCAGCTGGCTGTTGCCAGATGCGAACGAATGCGATACTTCCTACTGTTGACATATCAATAACGTGTATTGGACGAAGCTAAGATACTTATCTTGATTGACTCATCTATGTAATAACCTTTACCTGTAAAGGAGAAATTATAGTACATCATTTATCTTGGTGATGTTGTGTTTTAATTTTTCCTTTATCTGGTGAAGGTGATATACATATCACAGAGTTCTCAGATAAGTGATGGAAGAGTTTTCTTGGATACACAATGAAATCACAGTAGCGTTATGTGTCTAAGAGAGATCATTTTGAGCAGGACGGTGGCATCGAACCAGCGTCCTGGCTCCAAAGATTTTTCAGTTTTCATGGACATCTCTGGGTATTATTATTCTTCCAATCATTACCGATTCATTGTAGGAATAAGTGAGCATGGATTGCTTATTCGTGGATAAAGGGTCAGTGTGTAAATTTACACAACGGATATTTACAGAATTTACACGTGTCAATGAATAAAGTATAAATTTATTTATACTGCAATTATTTTCATGAAATTGAATTACTTTAGCCCATGCATTAATGATCGAGTAAATGTTGACATAGTGTGTCTCTTTCTCTGACAATGACACAGATAAGTATATGGCAACTATGCTGATTTTCAGAGTTTCAGAGACACGCTAGCCAAGTGAGGTGCTTGTTAGCGATTATAACTTAAAATGTCTGTCTCTATGTTCGAGGGAATAAGTTAATTTAAATGTTACTTTTATACTGATACTATGTTGGGAACCGATTATATATATATATATATATATATATATATATATATATATATATATATATATATATATATATATATATATATATATTAGTTGACATCAGGCTTATTTTTCTAGTAGAATATATATCCTAGATATAATAAATATACATTGAAAAGCAGCAGGCGAGTTACCGAGGAAAAGATATCTGCAATTCCCAGCAATAATTACTAAGGAGGCTGAAGCAAGACTGCATACTTAGCTATGATAAACATCTGTAAACGTCTTAAAGATGCCTCTTGTTTCTAAGCAAACGTTGTTCCTTAGTGATGAATAGAAGATGATTACGGTTGTTTCATCCAGTAGTGCCTCGTTACTGCTTCAGTAATGTGCAGTAAGTGACGATGATCACATAGTTCGTAACTGTATATTCGACCATCCTGCGCTGCTCACAATGAAGCAAATATTTTTACATAATGTAAATCTAGCTTTAAGAAATATTGGTGTAATATTAACTCGAAGAATTGAGTTCATGCCCTGTCAGGTCAGCTGTTACCAGGAGAGGATTTCAGTCTAGCATCTTACGTTACTGGCCATTGACAGGCATTCTTGCCTTAATGAAATTTCACTATTTTTCTGGATTCTGTCAGTAGTAGTATTAAGCCTTCTACAGTTTAGTATATCACAGACGCACAGCTCTTTAGCATTCTCAGCACTTACTGTAACACATGAGGTGTTTTTGTTTGTCTTGGGGTCTCCCTGACCTCTGACCTATCGTCACCAGGTGGTCTCAGGTGGTTAGGTTCTACACTAAGAGTTACACAAGCATGCCATGTGAACAAGCTTTCTGCACGGACGCTTATGCAAGCCAGCTTCGCTTACTGCTGCAGCTTGTACTTCACAAGGACGCCGCCTGCTGTCGCCTGTTTACAAGTTCTCAACAAGTATCTTTTTTAAGCCACTTGTTTGTATGTTGGATTATAACCACTCTAAAGAAAATCCTGTTTTCGCTATTGACTAATTCCTCTATTAAATATATATTTCCTACGAGGTTTAATTCATGGCCATTGCCGTGACGTCTATAAATATTAACATATCTTGCAACAATTATTAAATACTTGCTTAACTGTTGCAACAATCATTAGCAAACTGCATCTCAGCACGAGTATATATTGCATATTTTAGATATACTGATGCAAGAAAATAAAAATTATTTAATGCCAAAACTACCTCTATTCAAGAATATCAGTATCTATACTATTTCATTATGCAGATAACCTCTTTTTTCTTCGTTAGCATCAGTATTTCTTAGATTCATTTGTACAGCAACATATTACCTCAGATTCATCTTCAATATCTACTCTATGTCAACATCATCTTCTCATCTCTTACGGCCCTCACGAAAATCTTCTCTTGTTGTACTATTCTACACATCAACTAACCCTACGTCATCCACTCCTCCAGCATCTTTTGAGATCAATGTACTTAGCATCAGATGCATAGCATCTCAGGAGCGTCAAAGCAACTACAATAGCAACTATTGAGCTCGATATCACCTACTATAGTATTCCCTGATCTCTATAGCATCTAATTTGTCTTCGAATCATTTCTTCAAAAGTTTAGGTGAGAGGTTGAGACCAGGCAGTAAGTGCGAGGATGGTCCTCTAAGATTCATCTTGAACATCTCCTCCAGACTGAATGAGATTGTGACTCGTCTCAAAGGTCACAACCGTAGAAGAAAGAAATTTGTATAAATGTTCAAATACACTCAGTTCAACATTTGAACTGAGTTTGTTTGCGGTAGCATTAGAATAGTTGAGAAGTGGGCCCTTTGAGAACATGATTTGTCCCAAATATTCTCGGAATATTTTTCCAAGAATAATATATTCCATAAAATATTGTAGTTTTAGTTATTGAT
The DNA here is from genome assembly GCA_020271785.1 of Procambarus virginalis. Lineage (NCBI taxonomy): Eukaryota > Metazoa > Arthropoda > Malacostraca > Decapoda > Cambaridae > Procambarus > Procambarus virginalis. Next base: position 11,691,133 of record WNGS01163555.1, read on the forward strand.
ACAAAATATTGTAGTTCTAGTTCTTAAAATAAAACTACAATTCTTTCGAAAAAAGACTTGTAGTTTTAGGTCAAGATCTGAATGAAACGAATCTATTGAAATAATAACAACTAGAGCATGTCATACTAACAACATCTTACAATATTTTTAAGATGGAACGTGAAGTTGTATTCAACACTATATACTTCACAACTTTTTTTCTCAAAATTTACCCATAAATTTTTGGCCAATGCCAATAAACCTAGACTGTTAGCATGTGATAAACCATTAGCTTAGCATGTCATAAGCCATTTGCTTATTAGCGTACTGTTAATGGAACAACCAATTCAAATTTTCTTTATTATGCACCCCATACCCATCCCATGGAACAAACATCTCTGTAAGATATTAATTCATTTAAACAATCGAACAAGATAAACAGCAAATCATAAAAGGGTAAAAACAGGCTCTTATTTAACGCATTTTCTAGTGAGAAATTTCCGGAAAAGAATGATTTTATGCCACATCTACTTTGCAGACCTGGCGAAGAAGATATTGATATATATGTAAGGCTCCATATATGGCAGAACATCTTGTCAGACGGCCTTGAAACATCGATAAATAGAGCGCAGAGCTGCCATATGAGTTGTGATGTTGAAGTTTCCTCCATCAACATACTGCACACGATTTTTTTTGTTTGCAAATTTCCATTGGTGGTGATAGTAGCAGTTGCAGCAGTAGTTGCTGATGTTGCAACAATAACAGTACTTGTATTAGCAATTGCAGAAGTAATAATAGTAGCACTACTATTATCACCAATAGCCTGACTGATGGGCGTGACAGATTAACCTTGTTTAATGTTTATATCACCTCAACATTATTCCTAAATGTTTTCAGTGTTTATTTAAATTTTCCATCAGTTTCTCCATAACTCATGAGATCTTTGAGTCTTTAAATATCTGTTAAATTTATATCATATGTTTAGAACTTGTTTGGCAGGTATTGTATGTACGTTCATTAAATCCGTTTCATTGATGACGTTTGTATTCCACTTAACAAATGAAAAATACTTCAACTTTCTTCTGTGCCAGTCTCTCTGTCTGTCTCTCTCTCTCTTTTTTTTTCTCTCTCTCTCTCTCTCTCTCTCTCTCTCTCTCTCTCTCTCTCTCTCTCTCTTTCTCACTTTCTCTTCTCTCTAATACCCACAATCGTTCAAGAGCCATTATATCTTAACATCCTTTAATTCACGCTGTTCTCTCTCCCTCCACCTGCCGTGTCAATCATAACCTAATAATAATAGGTACCCCTGCCTTGCCTCCACTTAAACTCGTCTGATGTAGACGATCAGAATTGATGATCTAGCTGAGTTCCCCATTCCGGTCCATTTGTCTGATTGACACTTGTATTGCATCTAAGGCCTTATGTTTAACTGATCTGAGTCTCCTAGGGTGGTGCAGCTGATGCAATTATTGTTGATGGGACAGTTGGGTCTGTTGCAGATACTGGCATTGCCGTTACGGCTACAGTTGCAATTGCTGCAAATGCTGGTGCTGCGTCGGTTACTGTTGATACTTCAGCTACGTATTCCCTTTGCTACTTATTATTTTTGGTACTGCCATTAGTGAAGCTTTTGTTGCTGCAGATGTTACTGCTTCTGTTACTGCTTCTGTTACTGCTGCTGCTGTTGTTGTTGTTGCTGCTTCTGTTGCTACTTCGGCAGATGCCTCGGTTGCTACTTTTGTTGCTATCTGAACAAAGGCTTCTTTTACTGTTGTTTCTCCTACAGATGCTTCTGTTGCTAGTTGTTGCTACCGCTGCAGCTGCTTTTGTTACTACTGCAAATAAAAGGAAAGAAGGAAGGAATGAACGCTAAGGAAAAAGAGAAAGAATGAATGAGAAAGAGGATAAGGAGAGGGAGGAAAAGGATGGATAATTGAGAACAAAGAGAATTAAAATAAGACAGAGTAATAGTAAGTCTAAAGAGAGGTGAAAGAAGGAAAGAGAATGAGAAAAGATAGGTGAAAGAAAAAAGAATTGTAGTATATACCGGAACGAAACAACAAGTTAAGGTAACAAGTTAAAGAAAAGAAAGAAGATAAAAAAACAAAGCCAGTGAAGAATGTAAAATAGATTCCTTTGACAACTGATGAGTTCAGTTGACAATCTGAAGTTCGGCATTAAACGCAGATTTTCTGTGTTACTTCGTTAGGGAATTGTTTACGACTTGCACACTAAATGGATCTGATGCACCTCATGGAATCTGATTAAGGGTTCCCATGGAAGCGAGGCAATGTATGTGATAGACATCTGTGACTGTTTTTTAAGTTAGGGAGCTCATCTATTTGGAGTAAAAGATCGTTTAGGGTACACATTCAGTCAAGGGGACACGATCATTTAGGTTTCATGATTAGTTAGGATGTACGAGGATGCTGGTTTTCCAGTTGATGCTTTCTTCTGTTGCGCAGTGTTGGTGGATAACAGAGTGAGGTAACGGTATGATTAAGGGTGAGTGTGCATGGTGGTGGAGGTGTGTGTGTGGTGTGTGTGTGTGTGGTGTGTGTGTGTGTGTGTGTGTGTGGTGTGTGTGTGTGTGTGTGTGTGTGTGGTGTGTGTGTGTGACAGAGAGTGTGTGTTGGGGGGGGGGAGTAAGGGTGTGGGTGTATGGGTGTGATGTTGGAGGAATGAATGCGAGGGAACAACTGATGTATAAGCGTTGGTGCGGTTCGAATGAGTATGAATATATATATATATCATATATATATATATATATATATATATATATATATATAATATATATATATATATATAATATATATCTGTCTATCTGTCTATCTAGCTTTTTGAAGGAGTTGGGGTCTAAGCTAATGGAACAACTAGAGACCCTAGAGCTGCCAGTTTTCTTTTTCAGCGCCTCAGTGTGGCAATCCGAGAGGAAATGCTCACTGCATCCATGGTTCCTGCCCGCCATCTGAGGAGCGGGAGGAGCTTTTCAACTTGTGACAAGCAGCCTTGTACCCTGCATGTAATCAATACTGTAACTTTTTGTGTAATGACATTTTCAAATAAAGTTAAATAATATACACACATACCAAAAGAATAGGGGTAGTAGGAGAATAAAATATCAAAGTGTTCAGTGAGGATCCACAAGGTCTTCTCTGAGTACCCTTTATTTTCTTCTCCGAGCTATGGGTCCTACACTTGCACCAGAGGTGGGCCCTCTATATATATATATATATATATATATAATATATATATATATATATATATATATATATATATATATATCCACTTTATCAAGGAAATCCCCTTTGGTTCAATCAATAAACAACCATTATTTCTTAGCCACAACAAAATAATATGTATACAACGATATATTTTCCATATCACGAGATAACAAATTTAATGCATAAATGTGGGTAAATGTTATGATTCAAGAATTATTGAAACTGCGGCGACTGTCCACAAATTACTTCACCTCTCGTACTCTGTTATGTTGCTTGTTTGATATTACTGCTTCCAGGATTGCATTAACTCCAAAGATGTGTGTGTGTGCCATTAGCGAAAGGCTCCCAGGATTGCTTCCATACCCGGAGTGACGAGGCAAGTCATNGTTCACGCCACACTGTTACTTATCACAGGTCAACAGTAAACCCAGTAAAATACGCAATAAATGTCAAATCAGCAGTAAATCTTGGACATGAAGTGACTAACAACACTACGCGGCTTGTGGCCTCCAATATGCAAGTAAGCCCAGAGAACAATAACTGTTCTGGGTCTTCAGCGGACTTCTGGTCGGTTAGTAAACTCATTTTCCCAAGTAAATGTCACAATCGTCACTCGGTGACATAGTAAACACCATTATAACACTGGTGAAATTTTGGCTGAATATAATATTATATTACACTTGGCTTTAGCGTTGCCCAAGCCACTCATCGTAAATTGGGACTCGCTTATTTCACACTAAAAGTAATAACCTGTTATTAGGGTGAATAAAAAAATATTGATTCCCTCCCTTCTTCTGTGCTGAACATAGGCATTCTTAGGATTAGTTTCAACGGTGAAGTGTAGTTGCCACAGTGTCCGTTCTCTGACGTGGTGGCGCTGTTCCTATGAACCTCACGTCGCTGTTACTCCATGGGGAGAATTTCAAGGTGCCCCTTGATGTACTTTATGCTGGTGCCTTTACGTGGTCATTCCCTTTGAGTAACAAACTCGTGTCCAAGCTTTCTCCGGTAGTCGTGTGGAAAATCTGACAACGGATTTTATGAATTTCTTGTGGAGAAGCTGGTTTGAGGTGACACACTGATCCATCTTCTTCTTTGAACGACAGTTCAAATCAGACTAAAAAAAAAACACTATCCCCATCTGCTACGCATCATTGCACAGATAAATATAGAAGCAAACATGGTAATTGACAGCTTCACATACTTCACAGACGGATTAGTAGACCTGCAAAGACAAGAATTTGGAGCTGAAGTTAAGGCAGAAAGTGCTGTAGTTGGAGACTGTCAAACGTGTTTTCAACTTTACCATCAGCGATGCTAGGATTCTAAAAGGCTTTGGAACATGCTCCTGCTGAACTTCGACAGCAAATTACCATGCATACAGATTTGAGGACTGTCATTGAATTCTTGCAGCAAGAACACTGTCGTGACAATATTCATGACCTCAAATATTTTAGCATTAATGCAACCAATCAAATTCCAAGGTCGTTGAATACTTATCAACTAGGTGTCAAGTCATGTAGGAATACCAGGGAATGACACTACAGATGAAGCTGCAAAACTTTCAAGTAAGGAATGTAGAGATCTACTCACCAAAGCTTCTTGCACAAATTAGGAAAATAATAAGAGTCAGCGCAATCAGAAGATGTACAGTGACCAAAACGCAGCAGTTGTAGCATCAAGATCTGTTGGTTGGTACAAGAATTAAATCGTCTACGATCCGCTTATTTTTAACAGAAGTTCACTTCTATCGCATCAGGCTTGGATATCCATGTGCATGAGTTTACATGTTCCAAAAGAAGAGATGAGAAATGTCAGTGTTGTAGAGAAATGCCGACAGTCCCTACAAACATTATTTTAGTGCAGAGTTACAAATCAAATATGATTTCAACCGAGACTTAACAGCGCAGAGGAACTTGTTAAACACATTGAACATAATCTTACTGTAGCCAACATATGAATCATAAATACTTATCCACCGCTTAAGACAGAGATCAGTTATACGTAGTAGGTCAATTAGAGGCTTAAGGCCAGCACAGGATTATTTTGTTTATTATGCACCCCATACATCCTGTGGATGGTAGTGGAAACGAATACAGAGACACAGGAACTGAAAAAAGTTACATAGGCATAGGCTTGGGAAGTGAGCCCTCCTCCACCCCCTCTCGTCACATAAATTCGACCTTGTGTTCACTGTGCGCGTTGTGGGAAGAGCGAGGTTGTGTTCACTGCTGCTGTTCTCACCGTTGAACGACTTTTTGCTGTCAGCAATATGGCTTTGATAAATCTGTTTGACAAGCATGAAGACAGACGCATACCGACCCATGTGCACAAACACACATATACACACAAGCATGCACATACAAAGGAAACCAAAAACACTCAATCACATACAACAAATTATTTTAAAACCAAATACGAAAACATAACATAAGTTATGAAAAAAAATAGCTACTTGTAAATAAACAAGTTTTCCTCTAAACTCTTAACTTAAATAATATAATCATGCAGTAATACAAAAAAGCACACACTATTCATCATACGAATCTTACACGTTTATCATTAAAAAAAATATATGTTTAATTTACAGACACCTGATAAATATCACTGATCATATTAATAACCTTTGACCGCCTTAGCAAAAATTCGTAAGAAATAAAGTTGGTGTTATGACCAAGGTCAGACACAACTACGAATAGTGTATTAAAAAACACACCAAGAGCCAAACTTAAACACTTGTCATCCCTTAGACTCGTAACTCTAAAGTGTGATTCGTCACATACTTGTCACCCCCTGGACTCCAAGAGCAAGACTCAGCACTCAACGATTTTCTCCTATATAAAGTGAGCTCCGGAAACTAAGAAACTAACATTTAATATAGATATAACTCGTTAATATAAAAAGCAAATATGAATGAAATGTAACAACATGTAACATAACGTAAAGTCAGAAAACAGGCTTAGTTTGGAGGAGTATATATAGTACGTGGAAGAGAGTGCAGGAACGGTGCTAATAAAACTACTTGGATCAAAGCGGAATTGAGCGCAGACCCTGCAAGAAACTATTCCAGGCCATTATAAGTTGATGGGTCCCCCAACAAGGAAGAACATCCTAAAGGCTTGTAAACAATTTTGATGAAGAGAAAGGGCTTCACTTTTGTCCCTAACCAGACGACTTCCTTCTGCTTGAAAATATACAAACAGAAAGCGTATTCACATTTCAAGAAATACTTTAGAAATATAACAAAGAAAGTTAAACCTATCCAGAATTTTCCTAAATAATATAGTAAAAGATCTTGTACTTAATTGCATCGCATCATATAGTTTATCGCTTCGAATGAAGATGATATTGATGAACGCTGTAAGTTTTAGGAAAGCGTATTGAACTTCCTTAGTTAAAATCGTTGGCTTAAATATTACTGGAGCGATAAACTACATCTAAGTTACATGAGAAATTTGTTTATTATCCCTTGGAGTATCCGCAGGCTACAATTACGGGAGAATAATGCACCCGGGACTACTGTGAGAGTGAGAGGAGAGAGAGAGAGGAGGAGAGAGAGAGAGAGAGAGGAGAGAGAGAGAGGAGAGAGAGACAGAGAGACAGAGACAAGAGAGACAGAGACACAGACAGACAAACAGACAAGGACAGACAGACAGACAGACAGACAGACAGACAGACAGACCGACAGACAGACAGACAGACATACAGACAGATAGTGATGGAGAGGGGAATGAAGGAAGGAAGGAAAGGAGGGAGGGGGAATTGCTATCTCGTACATATATTTGCAAGTTTCCTGAGCGCCTTCAACATAGTGACTCCAAATACACAAGAAAAAAGCGAATGTAAGTTACCTCTCTGCAATTACAGTGCTCGTATGTCCGTGTGTGCGAGGAGGTCAAATGTAATGTAGGAAATACACTAAGTAAACTGTGAGGAAAAGCGTGAAACTGGAGAGTGTTATCAGCGTTTCTTCACCAGTCGTTCGTCTTGTAACATATTTAACCATTCTGGAGTGCCTCCGTTGCCTGGTCGTGACACTGGGCGCGTGAGACCGGTGGGAGTGTAGATAATGGGGGTGTCCTGTCGTGACCACATCACCTGATTTGAGTAAGTTGACTGAATATGGGCCTGCGAGGTCGCGACACCGGGCGGTAAATCCAGCCAGACAGTAGTGTTTGTGAGTTGGAGCGTCGCCTGGTAATGCACAGGTGGAGGGTCGTAAACTCCCTCACCGCTCAGGTCAGAGAGACAGAGAGAGGGGGGGGGGGGTGGGAGGTCCTCTAGGTGAACCCCCGCCACCCCAGCATCATCAGACGTGGCCTTGACCCCTATCACTTGACCTTCGACACCGTCCGAATGGTTATATTGCTCGGCGTGTAATCACCGCCATTAATATTACCAGCTATGTTTACTGACGGTACCTGAGCTGCAGTGCGCGCCGTGGAGGTCGCCGGACGCACGTCGTCCCGTGCTGGCCAACACGATCCTGCAGAAAAACATGACGACATTTGCCGTTTTTAGCTGCGAGCTAACTTCCGTAAGGGTGAATTGTGCTGAAAATCACGCAAGACTCGATTTATAACACCGCTGTTCTCAGATACTCCATCTGGGGGAAAATATGGTTTGAAAACTTTACGCACTGCAAAGATATGCTAATGTACCTGGGAGAGGAAGTTATGTTATGGGCAAGAAGACGCCTGGCTTGCCTGACAGGGAGAAAGAGCACACGGCCGGAGAATACACGGGGTAAGTTAAGACGATATATTGCCACTTCTTCACCTGCGATAAGACATATAATTGCATATCATCAATAATAATGCTTAAGTCACAAAAACTCGAGAACCAAGTAGAATAAATTGTTTCAGGAAATGTAAACGAAAAGGAAAGTCTATTAGTTAAAGAGAGGCAAAAGGAACTGAAAAACCCCGGGTCTGGGGGCAACATAGAGACCATAAATTGGTTGAGAGAAACCCATAACTCCGCTGAAAGCAGGCAGGTAACTCACACACACAGATATTGTACTTCACGTGAGTCCGATAATCCAATTAAATATTGCCTGTTTGGGTTTCATGGCGCCTAAGTGTCACGTGGTTAG
>WNGS01163555.1:11701209-11720827 GCA_020271785.1 Procambarus virginalis
AGTTTAAACCCACTCGAAGACACGGAGTGTCACGGGGGCGAGGATAACAAGTAAAAAAATTCCGAAATAAGAGCCAACTTTGAAGAGAAAGAATGGAAAATATGAAGAATAAGCGACAGTAGCCTTGACTCCTGGGATATGACTATTGACCACCTATGCTGGCTAGGCTTACAGTGTGTTACATCAGCTCCTCCCATCAATTTCCCTTGGTATGACACGTGTCCTGATTCACTCTGACGGCCACCACAAAGCAATCATGCGCCACACTTGGTTTGTTATGAGTAACGATTCCCCAATCACCTTGACGAATTCGCTGATCACGAGGCATGAAGAACTTGTCACACTCGACAGTGCTTGTTGTTGTAGGTGGTAAACCAGCTCGATGACTTGCTTTGGACTCGGGGCAGTCTTCGAGCTGGCAGCGGCGTCTCTCATCGCCGCTTGCACCAGGGAAGTTCATCGTGTGTTCTCCACAAACATATGATGCTAAAAAGAACTCTTGTAAAGTTGTTGTCAGTGGACAATACTTCCACATGTAAGGACACCTCGGCCTTTAGCACCAGCTCCCGAGCCCTCTTTGTGACAGACCTCGGCGCCATCTACGATCCAGGTGCCGAACTATAGCAGTTGACCCTCCCATTAATCTTAGTTTCCCATCTTTTAGTCGTCTGTGCTGGAAGGTGACTAGTAACAAGGGACAGGCGAAGGAAGTCAGCGAAGCCGGGACAGTGGAAGAGCACTGGGTCGACCTGAAGGTGCTCGCCAAGTGAGCAAGTTGAGCGCTATGGACTTCACTACGGAAGTGCAAGCCAAGTGGGTTTGTTGAGCGTTGTAGACTCACTCTAGGAGGTACAAGCCAGTGGGGCTAGGTGAGCGCTTTGGACTTTGCCGGATAAGCGTACTAGCGAGTGCGCTAAGGAGGGGGAGCATATGATGACGGCTCCATAACGGCAGCTAGTGTAAGGGCTAGTGGTGCCTTGAAGACCTCGTCAGAGGCATATAGTGCCCGTCATTTGTGAAGCTGGCTAGCGTGAGGGCTACTGACACCGCGTCGGATGACCTTACATAGACTTGTATATATTACTTTGGTGAAGGGTATTAATAACGGGTTATTTTAAGTGCTATTAATTTTTATTTACCTTAAACATCACACTAAATTTCCACCAAAGTGAGGGTACTCTGAACTTGAGTCGGATCGTAGTTAAAAAAAAGATCCCGGGTACGAAGGGTTCGTAACATTAATTCGTAACATACAGTTCAGTGCCTGGTGTGGACCATTGCGCAAGCAGTAAATAGGTAACACTATAAAACTAGGTCGGGCTGTCAATCACATGTAGCTTATGTACACAATAACTCAAAGCAAATGGAGCTATAAGCAAATTGAGCTGTTCTCGGCTAATTTCTAAGTCTCCTAATTAGCTGTATCTCTACATCTCGATCATATACTACCAAAATGTCCAACTTCCGTGGAGTTCAAATTGCATTAAGTGATAGTGACGGATATGGCTTCACGGCATAGCAGGTCACCCTCTTGCCCCCCCCCCTCCCCTCCCCGTGCGGAAAAAAATCTATTATTTATGTAATGTGCATCATTGACACCCTCGTACGTTACTTCATCTTAAAACACGAGGAATGGGTCTATTATGGTTGTACAGTGATAGCGACGTCCTTCAATGGAAGACTGCACATTATAACACATAATACATATTATACAAATATGTGTGTATATATATATATATATATATATATATATATATATATATATATATATATATTCTCTTGTGGTTCATGCAAGTATGTGCATATATATATATATATATATATATATATATATATATTATGTATATACCGATAATAATAAAACAACGTACTTCTCATACATAACATCAACCCTTATAGCATTGCTTATTTACAAATACACAACGGGCTGCAAGATGGTGACTATTTCCGTGAAGGTGAAGGAAACACGTTCTTCTCTTAGCTCTAAATGTAGTACGTGATGTGACTGGCTAATGTTCATGCCACCTTCAAGATGTCTCGGAATGAGTCTTGTGTTACTGGAACGTCTTCTATTCTTACAGAAAAAAATATTTATTAAAAGGTACGTAGTGGTAAAGATTAAAGTGCTGGGAATTTACTGATTGTTATGATACTTTGAGTAACACACCCGCTCCCCAAGATATAAATTTGCCATGCTTCTGCACGGGCTTATATTCTCTTAGGGTGAGGCGGTACAGCACAAGTGGATGAATGGTATAACATAGGGGATAGTGATAGGATTTTACATGCATCAACAAGTACATCATTACATGTTGATGCATGTAATGCCCTATTAATATCCCCTTATGTTATGCATTTGATCCACTGGGTGAGGTGGTACAGAACAAAAGAAAATATAAGCCTGTGCAAATGCAGTCATATTAAATAAAACACAGACACACACAGACACACACACACAATGTGTGTGTGTGTGTGTGTCGGCCCGCCAACAACTTGTCAACGGCTGCCACAACGGTGGCGGCCGTTGACAAGTTCAGAGTCTTTTATATTCATACTCTCCCGTTCAAGGATAAACAAGGATAAACTATTCAACACGGGTGGTACGCGAACAAGGGGACACAGGTGGAAACTGAGTACCCACATGAGCCACAGGGACGTCAGAAGAAACGTTTTCAGTGTCAGAGTAGTTAACGGATGGAATGCATTAGGCAGTGATGTGGTGGAGGCTGACTCTATACACAGTTTTAAATGTAGATATGATAGAGCCCAGTAGGTTCAGAAATCTGTGCACCAGTTGATTGACAGTTGAGAGGCGGGACCGAAGAGCCAAAGCTCAACCCCCGCAAGCACAAATAGGTGAGTACATATATATACTTGACCTTGTTCATATAAATTATTCCACTTGAAGCAGTGAAATTACATCTTCTGCCTAAGCAACAACAATGACGTCAGAGACAGCCGTCTATCAAAACTAAATCAACTTGAGTGACCTTGTGAAGCTTGCTCTAAAGATCAGACAGCAAGATCTCGTGACACTAAAAAATATATCATTTGTGTAAAAGTATATTGAAGAGCCCATCAACGTAACTGTGTGGCGGCCGTTGACAAGTTCAGAGTCTTTTATATTCATACTCTCCCGTTCCTCCTGAAGATATATATATATTCTTTTTAGTATATCCCTAAGATATATATCTACATATATATTTTGTTTCGATAGAGAACAGGTACTAGAGGAGAGGGTACAGCAGTGAGCAAGGCTCGGTGCCAGAGCTATAATTTTCACGCTGCTGTTGACAGCAGGGAACCATTTACAGCCCCTAATTTATTGCCTAACACTCTAATTTAGCTGTGAATAAAAGACCATATAGCGGCAGGAAGACTGCGGTTTTTGGCCTCTGCAGGAAGGGTCGGGAATCACCCTAGGGATTTCTATATTGTTTAGTTACGCATTGCTTGGTGCCCTCCTTTACCTTCTGGTCACCTGGGGGAAAAACCGCTGCTTCCAGGGTTGTGCCTTATATGTCGAATTAACGTCATTGTGCCCGGCTCCAAACTGGATGGATTAACGAAAGAAGTTTATGGCAACCCCTATCGAACAACATTTTTAATTGATGCAGCAAATCGATTTATTGTAACAAATTTGTATTAAATTTGTAACTATTTATGTATTTACGTTCTGTGTGTAACTATTTTTTTGCCTTTTATACTGACGTAACTGAATATTTGTATGTACTTGTTATCTTCTTATAACTAAAAACTAAGAGGCAATTGACAAAGTAATTTTTCTTGGATCGAGATATCCGCTTTTCAGAGGAGATAATGTGAGAAGGAAATAAGGTGGAAAGAGGGAGAGGAAAGGAAGAGAGAGGTCAGTACATGGAAAGGGGAAGAGAGAAAGGGGTTATGGGGGGGGGGCTAGAAGGATTTTTAATTTTCTTAAAATTATTCCCTTATATTTATAGAATATTGTTGCCCCTGTTAAAGTGTGTGAATAAGCCTGCGTAGTCTGGCTTTTATAAGATAAGAATCAGACCAGAAACAAAAAATGTGTAATAAATGCCCAGATTGGTCTAAAGATCAACAAGTTTCATATTCAAAAGTTGAGGAAATCATTGCACATAACAGCTGCAGAGCCTAAGTAATGTAACATACTGAGCGGTGTATTGAACGTCGCGATATATACACTAAAATTTACTTTAATCTTGAACTATGTTAAATTCTAATATATACTTGCTGATTGTCTAGTACTGTGGTGACCTTAATAACTCTTCCAGAGCAGGTGTATCAAGTGAGTGACACGCGGACCACGTGCGGACCTCGTGCGGACCTCGTGCGGACCTCGTGCGGACCTTCTATATTTGGCAATATTTGGCAAAGTGCTTTGTAAAACATTAACAATGTATGATGTCAAGGATGTCGCCAGAAAGACATTGAATTTTATACGAGCACAAAGACTAAACCACAGACAGTTCAAGTGCTTTCTGTGATAAAAATAAAAACACCCATTGACTACCATATAACACTCTTTCAATGAAACTGTTCTTGAAGCGCTTTAATGAACTGAATTTAAAAATACAGATTTGTCTGGAAGAGGAAGGAAAAAAATGTGTACCAACTGAAAGATAATGAATGGATTCGAGAAGTAGCTTTCACGGTGAATATCAGAGAACATCTTACTGAAGCGACCATACGAGTCATAAATACTCATACTCCGCCCCAGTAAAACAGAAACAAGCAACACTTAGTGGACCAGCCAGTGCCTTAGGGCCCGCGCAGGAATATCCCTGAAAAAAATTCAGAGAACACTTAAATTACCTGAACACGAAAAAATAAATTTGCAGTAAAATTGATGATAATTTCATGAATGTAATCAAGCCAAAGATTATCAGTATGAGACTAGGACCAAGGGTTTTGTCTCAACGATTTTGCTCGGGTTTGGAATCTCACATGGCTTTGAACAGCTCATATTTGTAATGAGCAACAGCAAATCTCGGATCTATTATCACCTTACTGATGCACACTTGAATTAAATAGTTAACGATGTTATTGTTCAGTCATTTACGCCAGACTTTGAAGCAATGAGCAAGATCAAGAGCTGCCACGTGTCAAGAAGAAGCAATACCATGCAATAAAGTATATATTATTATTGTTCTCTTACGAGTGCTTCACATTTGACCCTTGAGTGGGGAAGGTCATATCCTTATATTACGTAGAATCATGTGAAATATGGCCTCCGAAGTAAAGAAATTTGACATCCCTGCTCCAGACGTTAATATACCTTATACTCAACACCATCCCAAACAAGCTACTGTGTCAGTGAAGACACAGCTACATGCTTAGAGGTGATTATTGTAATGCTGAAGAGTTCAATACCCACTAGTTTGGAATCAGTAGTTGTATGGCAAGGAGATAACCGCTATAGATGAAGCCTGAATATTAGTGAGCCAGATATTTCAGATGAACATTGAGAGGCTATAGAATAGCGTAAAAAAAGAGGTTTGGCCTAATAAAAACTATATGTTTTTCCTTTCAGAGAAAGGAGTGTTCATGCTTGCTCACCAGCGTTACCATCCTCAGGCTGTGCTCGTTCAAACTTCCAACAACCCCAACGACATATCCATGCGTTTTTTAACGTTCTGGTATAATCAAGAACGTATTTTTTTTATATAAATTAATAGTATTATATATTATAATTTTGTGCAGAGTTAGGCCAAGGTTAGGTGAGGTTAGGTTAAGTTATGTTGGGTTAGGTATTTTAGATTTATTGACAATTATTTGTATATGCAGTAGGTGGGTGAAACATTAATAGATGTGAGATTCGAGCAGAGGAGGAAAGCGAAGCACCATTCAAGAAAGGTCTAAGTTAATCAGTTTTAAGTTATGTGTAAAGTGTTTTTTCATTCATAAACAGGACTTTGGCAGCTAGATTCAGCCAGGTCTCATAAACAATGAACAAATAATGCTAATTCAGCCGCCAAACCCCTCTGTTTATGAATGAAAAGTATTTTACTCACAATGGATTACGTTCAAACTTTTCTTGAACAAATGCTTCATTATTCATGAGTTCAAAGGACACTTCTCTGAATGCTTCACCCATGTCCATCAAACGCACATAATTGCCAATAAAACACAAACAACTAACCAGATCTTATGCCAAACTATATACTTAAAATTCTAATATATAATAATATTAATATATTTTTTTAGAACAAATCGTTTTGGTAATACTGAATAATAATTGACGACTGCGTCTCTGAGGCCGGTCCCAGCTTGGACGAGCATAGCGTGATGAAGGGTGGCCAGATTAACGACCATTTGTCTATTGTTTACGAGGACGGGCTTGACGAGCATAGCCTGAGGAGGGACTGTTATATGTGTGCACTTGCGTGTATGTGGACTTATGTAACAGTATTTAGCTGAGAGAGATTGCAGTACATGGGCTTCAAAATCTGTGTTCATCATGTCAGTCGCTTAATGCAATCACCTCAAAAACTTCTCTTTTCTCTCTCTCTCTCTCTCTCTCTCTCTCTCTCTCTCTCTCTCTCTCTCTCTCTCTCTCTCTCTCTCTCTCTCTCTATGGCCTTATCTGCTGTAAAACTCCTGGATAATGGTAGCTCCTATTATTTTTCTTTCTAATCCATTCAATTTGTTTTTTACCCGTTCAACAAAAAATATATCCTCAACTCTTTATCATTATCTGCATGTCTGGCTCACGTGCATTTTCTCTCGTTACGTTAGTACTCAATCTAAACCTCCTGTATATGGCTAATTGACCGACACCCTCGAGTATTGTATGTCTATCATATTCCTTATATTTGTCCTCTGCTAGTGTCACTAGGTTCACTTTCCTCAGGCAGACCGCATAGTTACACTCCTTTCAATTCCGAAACCAGTTTTGTAACAGACCTCTGTACGTTCTTAATATTTTCTTATGGCTCTTTGTGGTGGATGTTCGACGCTAATACTGCATAGTCTATACAGCGTATGTTCCGCCAGGACTAAAGTATTTTTAAATCATTTTTGGAATAGGTTACTGAAGGATGCCATCACGGTCGTCGGTTTAGCATATGTTGATGATGTGACTCTATTTATGGCGCTTTCAGAGATGGGTTCAGTGTTATGTCAACTCTCAGATCCTTTTGTCTCGGTGACCCTGGTAAGCTCCTCCCTTTCAGTGTTCTTCTGACCGGCTTACTCATTTTTTCCCTTCTCGTGACCTTGCAATTAACTGTACAGAAGTCCAGTTGTGCTTTATACGACCATGCTAGCAGTTTTTGTAAGCCATCAAGAGCCTTCTGCAGTCTTCACTCGTTCTGACTGCTCATCAATATTCAGACGATGAGTCACAATAACGTGGCTGAAGATATGATGGCCAAACCACACACCAGATGATGAAGAAACGACGACGTTTCTACGACGATATACGACGACGTTTCTACGACGATATACGACGACGACGATATATCACATTATCAAGTCGTATATATCACATACGACTTCATAATAGTCCAGGACGGACCGAAACGGCGTAGTTTCTTTATCTTCTGGTGTGTGGTTTGGTTCCCTGCTCATCAACTATGCGTTATCAGGAACCAGCGACACCAACGTCTTATTTGATCAACTATGCCATATATCACAAGGCATTAAAAATCCTTGCGGAACTCCTCTATTAACGTTTACGTATTATAATTTTTCCCATTTGGATGTTAATCGCTGTTTACTGCTCTTTGAGGACTCTCCTTAATTTCGTACTCGGTTATTACGGTCTGATCCACTACCTTGTACTGAAGATTGTCTCAATTGTTCTGACATTCTAATATGATGCAAACTGACCACCCATCATTTCTTGTCTGATTATTGCTATTTTTTCACTAAACTATAATATTTGTTCTAGTTATGAGTTTTTCTATCCATGCCCGTTGGTGTTTTGCTGTGAACTTCATTCACTCTCACGGTGTTTAATTATTATCTTCCTTATTATTCTCTCTAGCATTTTTCATAGTATTCTTGTTAAGGACTGTGGTCTGTTGTTGAGTGATTCCTGTCTGATCCAATTTGTCTATATTTATATGACACGTGTCTCCTTTAGCTATTTGGAATCTCCCCTGTCTAAAGTTATGTACTGGAAATCATTGCAAATGACTTGCAAAGAATTTCAGCATTCTCTTTTAGACTCCGCGGAGAGATCTTGCCAGCTCTTTCAGGATTAGTTTCGTCAAGTTCCGTAGACGGTACATTACCTCTTCCTCAGTTACCGCTAATGTTCTCAGTTCAATCACTGAAGAAGCCCTCCTTCCATGTCAGGTGTTGATGATGTTCCACTCTGAGACCTCTTCACATATTTCAGATCTTGATCGTTTTTATGGGTTTTCCTCCTTTCTTGGTTGTGTAGCAATATTACTTGTTTCTTAAGTTTGGAAGGAAGGCCGGTTAACATACCGTTTCTGTGCTGCTTATCTTATGCATTCTTGCCAGTGGTCCTCATAAATTATGCAATACGATGCAAGCAGAGAAACTCTGCCGTAAATTCAAATATATATATATATATATATATATATATATATATATATATATATATATATATATATATATATATATATATATATATATATATATATAATATAATGTAATGTTTATAAGGAAAATATATATAAGGAACTCACTCTCATGTGAACTGCCTCGATCCTTAGAAAGGCAAAGTGTTCGCGCACCCTAACATAACAAGTACTCTACCTCTACACCACGCAGATCGTACAAAAGAAGTTGAAAGTCGGGACTATATCCGTGACAGAATTCAACCTCCCGACGACACTTGTCATGGCTAAGAGATCAGAGTTAATTTTCATCGAACCTTCACATTTCCAGAGAGAACACGAGCCAGAGAGAGTCACGGGAGAGTGAATTCCTTTGTACATATGACTTGTGAGTTTAATAGTCAATAGTTGGTACTAACTAACCACGTACTATAGTATGCAACCGCTGCATCGCCTCTGGAATCTCGCTAGGAGCTCTGTCACACCAGCAGTACAGAGACGTTTGGTCAAGTTGTATTGGTTTAAATGATTAATCTCTCCAGGTGAATTATTTGTGACCAGCACCACAATGTTAGTAGCTCTTATATGATTATAACAATTTACCCGCTACGGTCTGGATATAATTTCACTGAGATATATTCTTAAGTCATACGAAGTATTTATTACTTTTTATCTACTGTCTTAAGAATTTTAAGAGTATTCCGTTGTCATAGAGATACTTGCTGACCTCTTATATTGTAGGAGGGGTTTTATCAATATAAATAACAGGAAGCAGTATGATATCTTTTCCCAAAAATAAAAATATAAATTCAGTACCATACTATAATGCGTCTTAGATAGTTTTAGGAGAGGATACTAATACAAATATGGTTACAAAAATGACTAAATAAACAGAATTATAAAATCTCTTATCCTCTCAAAGTATACATAAAAAATAATAGTTACCTGATGAACACTATTTCAGACCTAGGTAATGTTCACGCCACACTGTTACTTATCACAGGTCAACAGTAAAACCAGTAAAATACGCAATAAATGTCAAATCAGCAGTAAATCTTGGACATGAAGTGACTAACAACACTACGCGGCTTGTGGCCTCCAAATATGCAAGTAAGCCCAAGAACAATAACTGTTCTGGGTCTTCAGCGGACTTCTGGTCAGTTAGTAAACACTCATTTCCCAAGTAAATGTCACAATCGTCACTCGGTGACATAGTAAACACCATTATAACACTGGTGAAATTTTGGCTGAATATAATATTATATTACACTTGGCTTTAGCGTTGCCCAAGCCACTCATCGTAAATTGGGACTCACTTATTTCACACTAAAAGTAATAACCTGTTATTAGGGTGAATAAAAAAATATTGATTCCCTCCCTTCTTCTGTGCTGAACATAGGCATTCTTAGGATTAGTTTCAACGGTGAAGTGTAGTTGCCACAGTGTCCGTTCTCTGACGTGGTGGCGCTGTTCCCTATGAACCCTCACGTCGCTGTTACTCCATGGGGAGAATTTCAAGGTGCCCCCTTGATGTACTTTATGCTGGTGCCTTTACGTGGTCATTCCCTTTGAGTAACAAACTCGTGTCCAAGCTTTCTCCGGTAGTCGTGTGGAAAATCTGACAACGGATTTTATGAATTTCTTGTGGAGAAGCTGGTTTGAGGTGACACACTGATCCATCTTCTTCTTTGAACGACAGTTCAAATCAGACTAAAAAAACTGACTATCCCCATCTGCTACGCATCATTGCACAGATAAATATAGAAGCAAACATGGTAATTGACAGCTTCACATACTTCACAGACGGATTAGTAGACCTGCAAAGACAAGAATTTGGAGCTGAAGTTAAGGCAGAAAGTGCTGTAGTTGGAGACTGTCAAACGTGTTTTCAACTTTACCATCAGCGATGCTAGGATTCTAAAAGGCTTTGAAACATGCTCCTGCTGAACTTCGACAGCAAATTACCATGCATACAGATTTGAGGACTGTCATTGAATTCTTGCAGCAAGAACACTGTCGTGACAATATTCATCTGACCTCAAATATTTTAGCATTAATGCAACCAATCAAATTCCAAGGTCGTTGAATACTTATCAACTAGGTGTCAAGTCATGTAGGAATACCAGGGAATGACACTACAGATGAAGCTGCAAAACTTTCAAGTAAGGAATGTAGAGATCTACTCACCAAAGCTTCTTGCACAAATTAGGAAAATAATAAGAGTCAGCGCAATCAGAAGATGTACAGTGACCAAAACGCAGCAGTTGTAGCATCAAGATCTGTTGGTTGGTACAAGAATTAAATCGTCTACGATCCGCTTATTTTTAACAGAAGTTCACTTCTATCGCATCAGGCTTGGATATCCATGTGCATGAGTTTACATGTTCCAAAAGAAGAGATGAGAAATGTCAGTGTTGTAGAGAAATGCCCGACAGTCCACTACAACATTATTTTAGTGCAGAGTTACAAATCAAATATGATTTCAACCGAGACTTAACAGCGCAGAGGAACTTGTTAAACACATTGAACATAATCTTACTGTAGCCAACATATGAATCATAAATACTTATCCACCGCTTAAGACAGAGATCAGTTATACGTAGTAGGTCAATTAGAGGCTTAAGGCCAGCACAGGATTATTTTGTTTATTATGCACCCCATATCCATCCTGTGGATGGTAGTGGAAACGAATACAGAGACACAGGAACTGAAAAAAGTTACATAGGCATAGGCTTGGGAAGTGAGCCCTCCTCCACCCCCTCTCGTCACATAAATTCGACCTTGTGTTCACTGTGCGCGTTGTGGGAAGAGCGAGGTTGTGTTCACTGCTGCTTGTTCTCACCGTTGAACGACTTTTTGCTGTCAGCAATATGGCTTTGATAAATCTGTTTGACAAGCATGAAGACAGACGCATACCGACCCATGTGCACAAACACACATATACACACAAGCATGCACATACAAAGGAAACCAAAAACACTCAATCACATACAACAAATTATTTTAAAACCAAATACGAAAACATAACATAAGTTATGAACAAAAAATAGCTACTTGTAAATAAACAAGTTTTCCTCTAAACTCTTAACTTAAATAATATAATCATGCAGTAATACAAAAAAGCACACACTATTCATCATACGAATCTTACACGTTTATCATTAATAAAAAATATATGTTTAATTTACAGACACCTGATAAATATCACTGATCATATTAATAACCTTTGACCGCCTTAGCAAAAATTCGTAAGAAATAAAGTTGGTGTTATGACCAAGGTCAGACACAACTACGAATAGTGTATTAAAAAACACACCAAGAGCCCAAACTTAAACACTTGTCATCCCTTAGACTCGTAACTCTAAAGTGTGATTCGTCACATACTTGTCACCCCCTGGACTCCCAAGAGCAAGACTCAGCACTCAACGATTTTCTCCTATATAAAGTGAGCTCCGGAAACTAAGAAACTAACATTTAATATAGATATAACTCGTTAATATAAAAAGCAAATATGAATGAAATGTAACAACATGTAACATAACGTAAATGTCAGAAAACAGGCTTAGTTTGGAGGAGTATATATAGTACGTGGAAGAGAGTGCAGGAACGGTGCTAATAAACTACTTGGATCAAAGCGGAATTGAGCGCAGACCCTGCAAGAAACTATTCCAGGCCATTATAAGTTGATGGGTCCCCAACAAGGAAGAACATCCTAAAGGCTTGTAAACAATTTTGATGGAAGAGAAAGGGCTTCACTTTTGTCCCTAACCAGACGACTTCCTTCTGCTTGAAAATATACAAACAGAAAGCGTATTCACATTTCAAGAAATACTTTAGAAATATAACAAAGAAAGTTAAACCTATCCAGAATTTTCCTAAATAATATAGTAAAAGATCTTGTACTTAATTTGCATCGCATCATATAGTTTATCGCTTCGAATGAAGATGATATTGATGAACGCTGTAAGTTTTAGGAAAGCGTATTGAACTTCCTTAGTTAAAATCGTTGGCTTAAATATTACTGGAGCGATAAACTACATCTAAGTTACATGAGAAATTGTGTTTATTATCCCTTGGAGTATCCGCAGGCTACAATTACGGGAGAATAATGCACCCGGGACTACTGTGAGAGAGTGAGAGGAGAGAGAGAGAGAGAGAGAGAGAGAGAGAGAGAGAGAGAGAGAGAGAGAGAGACAGAGAGGCAGAGACACAGAGAGACAAAGACACAGACAGACAGACAGACAGACAGACAGACAGACAGACAGACAGACAGACAGACAGACAGACAGACAGACAGACAGACAGACAGACATACAGACAGATAGTGATGGAGAGGGGAATGAAGGAAGGAAGGAAGGGAGGGAGGGGGAATTGCTATCTCGTACATATATTTGCAGTTTCCTGAGCGNTAGCTAAACGAATATTGTAGTTCAGTTTCTACGCCCAATATGTGACTATCCTACACCACTTGCACTCATAATAATATATGTATTTCAGGTATAATTGTTCTGTATCCATGTCCGAGTTCTGGCTATGTGCCATCCGTCATAAATGTATTCACTGTAACACTATCCTCGGTTACACTCATCCTGGTAACATTGTAATGACACAATTACTGGTAACACTGCATTGTAACAGTATTTTGGTAACACTAATCTGGTAACTCCTATCTCTAGTTGTACCATCCTTGGCACAACTATTCCTTGTTAACAATATTCTGGTAACACTCCCTAGTAACACCATCCATGACCCAACAATCAAATGGTGTCACAATTCCTGACCAACACGGAGCTCGCAAAGACTATTTCTTATAAGTTATAAAAATGGCTTTATACTATAGAACAAAATACAAACAAATCTTTTTCTTCCATTCCTTTCTCTTATTTATGATAGAAACCATCAAAAAAATCATATTAAAACTTTACTTACGTTACATTTTTCTAAAAATTAGGTTTGCTAAAATCTGTAATTTTAAAACTATCAATTATAAAACTGTTTACCAATCTGCAAAAGAGGAATTAGAAGTTTATGTATTATATATGAACTTCTTACGTTTTCCACTAATTAAGTGGTTTAATTTTTATATCAAATAAGAGCCTATATTTTTAGCTTAGTGCGAGTTGAACTAAACAGTCCCTGACAGTCGTTATGTACTACGCTCATGCAGCTCGTTCCAATAGCTTAGTTTTCACTGCACTCACTGACCTGAACCAACCGTACACTCTCACTCCCTAGAACTGTGTAATTACTATATGAGTACTGGAACACTTGATGATATATTGGACTTGTATCCAAGATTGACCATGTAATATATCAATTATACAATGTATGTATATGATGTAACTATATAACCTGAGCTTGTAAGAGCACCTTAATCACCTTCGGTGATTAAGTGCTTAATTGCACACTAGTTTCTTTATCAGCTATCTCACCCTGTCAGAGTAAATGAGACAAATGTATGTGAATGCATGTGTGTGTATATATATGTATGTATATGTGTGTGTGTATGTATATGTATGGGTATAAAGTATATATGGAAGCTGATCCGAATTACATTTCACCTTTGTAAATGTACATTAATGACACTATAGACATCGAACACTTTATGTAGGGCATACGTAAATCTGTGTATCTATGTATTTACGTATGTAGGTTAGCTTAGCATTTTAAAAGCACCGAATCACCTTCTGTGGTTGAGTGTTCAATAAACCCTTGAACTATATGTTTAACACATCTCTAACCCTGTCCATGGAGGACAGAAGAAAATGTATATATGCTGCTTAAGGAGCGTCCACCATGGAAATAATCAGCAGTCTAATCACGGTATACTCCTCTCCCAGTGTCATATTGAAGCAGCAAGTATACCACTCCCCACTGAATAATTATTCGAGTATATTCATCGCACTTGGCAAAAATAAAACACTTACCCCTATCGTCTCTCTCTCTCTCTCTCTCTCTCTCTCTCTCTCTCTCTCTAGGAATAAAAAGTCGTTCTCGACTGGGTGTGACGTGACCCTCGTGGCCAACAGAGAGGGAGAGACCGTCACAGGTGGACAAGTCTGACTTAAAAGTGGCGGAAAGATGCACGAACTAAATTGATGTTCTTGATGAAATTGATAGTAAAATGGAGCATGACAATTAATGCCAGTTATAATGTTTTAAATGACAGTAATAGTAATCCCTATAATGATATTGACGGGATAGTGACTACTAGGATCAGTTGCGGAAATATAAGTGATGATAGCGATGGTGGTGAGAGACAGGGTAAGATAAGATAAGAAACCGCTAAGGCGATATGATTATATAGCACTTGGAAGGAATATAAGGATATAAGGATCTGCGATATTAGGAGGCAACGGCTATAACCAGCCACTAGAAACCTCAAGGATCGAACGAAGATCTTACGTGAAGCGAGGCCGTTGTTGTACCCCGAGTATAGAAGTGGTGGGAGAGTCCATGGTGATTTTTTCGTTGCTGTCTTGTACCGGAGTAAGAGTGGCGTCAAGCCGACGTATACACACTTGGAATGCATTAGACAGTGATGTGGTGGAGGCTGACTCCATACACAGTTTCAAATGTAGATTTGGTAGAGCCCAGTAGGCTCAGGAATCTGTACACCAGTTGATTGACAGTCGAGCAATGGGACCAAATTGCCAAAGCTCATCCTCCGCAAGCACAACAAGGTGAGAACACACACATGATACTGCACTGTCTTCATGGTACTGTGCTGCTTTCATAGTACTGTGCTGCAATTATGGTACTATGTAGCCTTTATCTTACTGTACAGCCTTTATAGCACTGTTGCGAAATTAATTGTGAAATAATGTATTATGAGAAAAAGATTGTGCCTATTGCTGTTCATGACATCAATGAGGTGATGATTGGAGAAAATTAATGAACAGAACATTGTTAAAATATTGTATAATCTCTATATATATTCGGGTGATTAAATGGCTGGAAATTAAATCGGCCTTTTTGAGCCCTTAAGAAGCGTTTGAATAGTGTCAAAGTTTACTCTGAGTCTTATCCTGAGTCTTTAATAAAACAAAAATCTATTAGTAATTGTAGTTTTCATATTGTATTAAATGAAGCTTAGAGCATGAATAACGTCTATAGTCTTTAAGATGCATTGAAATTTAACCTGGAAAGTGAAGAATACATCAACAATCATCCATAAAAATGAATAAAAATTGCCAAACATGTGGCAGTGTAGTTAGCGTAACAAGAGAAACATTCAAGCTGTAAATTTAAGAGAAGTGTAAATGCTAAAATATACTACTCGTTGTAAATTCCCACCTTATAACTATTCAAAAAGTGCAGTGTGTTGTAAATCAGTGACGCATTATCTGAACTTAGCGAAAACTCATTTGCATTTACAAACTTCATTTGAGGCAACAAGACGTATCTGGACGCGCGATCTTTCTTGCTTACACATGCATGAGGTAGATTATTCATCATGTGGTGAAGCCAGGTCACCACGTCGGGAGTCAGGTCACCACCACGGTAGTGAGGTCACCACCAAGGTAGTGAGGTCACCACCAAGGTAGTGAGGTCACCACCACGGTAGCCAGGTCACCACAACGAACGTGAGACCTATTGTTCCCAGGTCTTTGATGAACAGGTACAAGACAGGTCTGGCTGCCAAGACAGAGATAAAACACGTCTGGCTGCCAAGGCAAAGCATAAAATAAAAACAAAACCAGGTCACCAGGATGAACGAGAGAACAAACAAGAGCCCAGACCTACCACAACAAAACAGTCTATTCAAGGTGCCGAAAAAGGAAAAACAAAAAAAAAAACAGACGAGTTTGCTCAACAGGATCGAGGTGAGGTTGATGTATTAAGAAGGTTTGTTTGTGTGAAGGGCGAGAAATCTGGGTACCATCAGAGGAGCCCGTTACTCAAGATCATTTCCAGATGATAACGTCTCTTCAGCTGACAGAAGGAAGAGATGTGATAAGCTTCTCTCCTGGCTATTTCTGTGGAGTCGGTGTCATTATCAACAACAAGAGGAGAATACCCTTCTACCTCCCTTGTCCTCCGACCGCAGAAACCAGCCTCTTTTTTTTTTGGTACAGCAAAGACACTGCCTCTTGCAGGTCGGAGTTCAATCCCCGATGGTGCCAATAATGGGGCACTATTACCTGGACCAGGAGTTAGTTCTCAGCAAACGGGAGTCATAATGATCCTGGTCAAATAAATTCTTAATGCTAGACTCTTTGTGGGATGATATATTTAGCATACTCATGATAGCAACCTGTTATCCAGCATCTCATGGTTGATGCAATATTGGCTGAGCGTGTTGGATCAACATTGATTCACTGTTAGATCACGTTTTTACCCAGATTTACAACTCATTTAAATCTTCGAAATATGTGTAATGAGAAAGACCACATAATGTTAACCGGTGGGGAAATCTTACTTAAGAAACAAATTGGCGAGTTTTGATTAAATTTACTGGCACAAAATAACCAACATGGACACAAAAGTTATCCCTCAAAACAAAGCATGAATAATGAAGCAAGTGAACACGCTTGGATGCTGTTCACTAAGAATTTCCAATCTACGCACTAACACAGTAAAGGCTAAAAGCAACAGTATGGATTTAATGAAGCAATTATCACATTTATATCATCAGATCATCGAGCCGGGAAATGCTTGACACTGCAAAATATGTCATACAGTCGCATAGCGCAAGCGTTTGAATATAAAATAATTATTCCTACTCTATCATAATAAATTTAGCAGAATTGTTGTGTTACAAAAATACGCAATACTATGTTATAAATATATTATATATATATATATATATTAGATATATATATATATATATATTATAATATATATTACGTTAATATATATATATTACCTCACTCAGCCACATTTTAATCCATATAAAATAGTTTTGTTATTTAATGAAATAATAAGGAGATATAATTGATTTAATAGTGCCTCGTAAACTTCAGTCAGTACCTGTACGAATACTGGATGATAAGATAGTCCCTGAGGAAAACAATGTGTTGAGTAGGCAGGTT
The DNA here is from genome assembly GCA_020271785.1 of Procambarus virginalis. Taxonomy (NCBI): domain Eukaryota; kingdom Metazoa; phylum Arthropoda; class Malacostraca; order Decapoda; family Cambaridae; genus Procambarus; species Procambarus virginalis. The sequence continues at coordinate 11,718,779 of WNGS01163555.1, forward strand.
CATTCTTGCTTTTCCCCCGTCCACCTTCACAGCTACTATCCCTCTCCAAAATGTTACGTTTCCCTGGTCGCTATTTTATTCGGGTTACCGCTTTTCTCAATTTTCCTTTCTTGCCTTCAAAAGTTGGCTCTTATTTCGGAATTTTTTTCTTGTTATCCTCTCGCCTCATCCAGACCTCGCATACACATCCGTGTCTTCGAGTGGGTTTTTAAACTGACAGTAGCCTTGATCCTGGGATATGACTATGACCACCTATGTCTGGTAGGTTACAGTGTGTTTTACATCAGCTCCTCCCATCAATTTCCTTGGTATGACACGTGTCGCTGGATTCACTATGACGGCGCCACCACAGCATCATGCCCAATGTCTTGTCTTGTTGTTATTCCCGACGCCCCTACAACATGATTCCCCAATCACCCCTATGACGAACCCTTCACCGCCCCTGATTACCGAGTCGCATATGAAGAACTCTGTTCCACACTCCGACAGTGCTTGTTCTTGTAGGTGGTAGTTCGTCGGTAAACCCAGCTAGAAGATGCTTTGGACTCGGGGCAGTCTTCGAGCTGGCAGCGGCGTCTCTAATAGGCGGAGTCCCGCATTTGACACCAGGAATGTCATCGTGTGGTGTTCTCCCATCAAACATATGAGCCTAAAATAGAACTCTTTGTAAAGTTTGCTTTGTCAGTGGTACGAATACTTCCACATGTAGCCGACACCCTCCGGCCCTTTAGCAAATCGTACGCTCCCGATGCTCCGCTCTTGTGACGGACCGTCGGGCTCCGTCCATCTAGCGATCCAAGTTTCACGGAGACTATAGACAGTGGAACCCTCCCATTATATCCTGTAGTTATCCATCTTTTTAGTCTGCTGTGCTGGATAATCCGGTCGCCGACTAATAATCATAGGGTACCATGCGAGGACTGGTCAGCTAGAGCTGGACCGGGACATTCGGTAAGAGCACTGTGTCGACCTGATAGGTGCTCCTGCCAAGTGATATGCTACGTTACATGCGCTGTGGAGTCTTACTCCCGGAAAGGTGCAAGCAAAGTGGGTTTGTTTGAGCGCGTTGTAGACATTACCTCTAGGATGTGTGTACAAGCTCTATAGTGGTGTAGGTCGCATGCGGTCTGTTGGACTTTGCCGTGATGAAGCCTTACTAGCGAGTCGCGACTTAAGGAGGGGTGAGCATTCATGATGAACGGACTCGGACTCCATATACGGAGACAGCTAGCTAGGTGTAAGAGGGCTAGATGAGTCGGGCCTCTTGAAGACCTCTGTCAGAGGCATATATACAATGAAGCCTCACGTCCATTAGTAGAAAGCGGTGTGCTAGCGTGGACGAGCGTTAGGTGGCTACGACCGCATTTCGCAGACGGGTAGGCCATTACATGACATTAGATATATATAATTACTATGTGGTGAAGGAGTGGTAATAATAACGAGGTTTATTTAGTGCTAATTAATTAATTTACTTTTACCTTAAACACTCACACTAAAAGCTTTCCACCCAAGAGTTGAGGACGCGTAGCTGGGCTGAACTTGAGGATACGGGATCGTAGTTAAAAAAATCCGATCCCGGGTAGGTAGACGGGTATAGGGTTTTCCGTAACATTAATTCATAACATACAGGTTCATGCCTGTGTGTGGACCATTGCGGCAAGCAAATAAAGAGGTAACACAGGGTACAGAAAAAAACTAGGTCAGGCTGTCAATCATATGTAGCTTATGTACACAATAACTCAAAGCAAATGGAGCTATAAGCAAATTGAGCTGTTCTTGGCTGTATCTCTACTTCTCGGTCATATACTACCAAAATGTCCAACTTCCGGTGGAATGTTCCTATAATTGGACATTAGGCTGATATGACTGGATATGGCTTCACGTCATAGGATCACCCTCTGGCCCCCCCCCCACTCCCCATCCCCTACCCCGTGCCGGGGAAAAGAAAAATCTATATTTATATAATGTGCATCATTGACACTCTCGTACGTTAATTAATTCATCTTAAAACACGAGGAATGGGTCTATTATGGTTGTACAGGTATAGCC
>WNGS01163555.1:11761247-11799993 GCA_020271785.1 Procambarus virginalis
AAATTTATACTGTTTACGTTTAATAATGAAAAATGGCTTTTGATTTCGTACACATTAAGCCTTTTTTACTTTGTCCTTCGGTCAATTTTCTTTTAATTCAGAGTCGAGGATAAAGTCCCACAGGACACTTAAGTGGACAAAAAAGGGGAATATATCATAAAAGAAGCTTAAGCTTAAGAAAAATGTAGCCATTAGTCTGCGGCTGACGCTGAGATTAAATTGAATTACAGAACTTGGGTTTACTTGTGAACATTTCTTGTCGGATCAACTGTGACTCTTATATTTGAGCTTCTGAAAGTCTCATCTATAACTTACTCTTCCTTTGCATGTTCTGTTTAGCTAAGCAACGAGATTAATCTGAAACTCTCTTTGAACTGCTTTGAAATTGTCTTCGAATTTCTCTGAAGTTGTCTCTGAATTTCTCTTCTCGTTTTGGGCTGTAGTTTTTCAACGTTAGCCAATATAACACTCCAACGTTCGTCATGCTTTTCTCTTAGCTGGGTCCTAAATAAACGTCTATATGTGCTTCTTATCCTCCTTCCTTCACCCTGTCCTCGTATTGGTTTCCAAGATATATATATATATAATATATATATATTATAATATATATAGTATATACTATATATATATATATATATATATATATAGCCCATTATACCAGAAGAGTCCCTAGAGCGGCAAGTTTTTCTCTTTCAGCGCGCTCAGTGTCGCGATGCAGAGGGGGGGAATGTCAGCTGCATCCTCGGTTCCTGCCCTGCGACGGAGGAGTTCGAGGAAATCTACAGCCTCTAGGAAGCAAACTTTTTTTGTGTGTCCTCTTAAATGTTCATTTTTTGTATCTAATCACATATGTAACTGTATAACCTTGCATAATAAAGTATACACCATAAAAAAAGGGGGGCGGTAGGAGAAGCGAAGACTCTTATGTATTCAGAGTTAAATGGCAAGTATTTTCCCTGATGCTCTGTGTTCCCTTCTCTGAGGCTGTGGGTTCTTATAATTGCACCGAGAGGTGGTACCCCTATATATATATATATATATATATATATTATATAATACTATATTATATATATATATATATATATTACTAGCAGTACCTGGCCACGCGTTGCTGTGGCTCAGCAACGCATGTGCGTTGGTGAACCACAGCAACCTTCCCTGTCCCCCAGTTCTCTCCCAACCATTCCCCCCTCACCTCGTCTCCTCGGCCTCCCAACCATTCCCCACTCCACCGTCCCCCTCTTCAGCCCCAGCCATGGTCGCCCACTCCCCTGTCCCTTTGTCCTCCCCAATATCATTCTCAATTCTCCCATCCCCTCGTCCCCACCATATCCCAAATTCCCCCGTCCCCATCGTCCTTCCTACCATTACCGCCTCCCTTGTCCCCTCATCCTCCCTACCATCTCTCACTTCCATCCCCTCCCCCCATCCCGTCCCCAAACCATTCCCCACATCCCTGGTCTGATGCCTTCCAAATGGTCTGAGTGTTCCAATCAGAAAATTGGGAAAATCAAGTGACTGATGTTCCCATCACTGAAATATTATTAAACAGTTAAAAAATTAAATGCAAATATGAAAAAATAAACTATAACTCACGAAATGAACGGCTCAATTCCAACGCAATTCACACAAAATATTAAATCAAACGAAAATAAATCAAAATTTATGTAAATAAATTTATCAATGCAATCGGAAACATTGAAATGGAAATTGTAACATGTTTAGTATAGCATGTGGTTGCTCTTACATGCAATAGATGGCGCTGTTTTTCAAGAAAAGCATAGTTTTAAATGTCACAGGTGTGGCATCTATTACTTATACACTTACGAAATGAACGGTTTGGTAAAAAACACAGCCTAATTCCAACACAATGTCACACAAAATAATTCAATAAATATAAAATAAATTCGAAAATATAGTATAATAAAATTTATCAATGCAGTTCGAAACATTGAAATGGAATTCTTAACATATTTAGTATAGCGTGCATGTTGCTATTATGTCCAACAGATAGCGCTGTTTTTCAAAAACTCCTGGTTTTACCGTTTCACAGGGGGTCTCATCTATATAGCAACCCGTCCTCGACTCAATTCCATTACATCCAGCAGTCGACCCCACAGACGCATTCATGAATTTTTACATGCTGTTCATTCGAAAAGGGAAGGTTCTCAAATATAAATTAATATTATAATATATTAGTATATTGTGCATCATATAGGCATAGGTTAGGTTAGGTTAGGTGTTTAGGTTCTGTTGGCGAATATTTGTATTTGTAGTACGTGGGTGAAGCATTTTATAGGTATGATTCGAACAAAAATTCGTCAGGAAGCACTTGTTCCGGATATGTTCGAACTGCAGCAGTTGTGACTCGTGTGTAAACCGCTTTTCATTCATAAACAGGGGTTTGGCGGGTGCATGGAATCACTTTTGGATCTTGTGTTGGAGGACGGGCTGTATATAGTAGGTATATAGATTGACGCGCCTATTCGAATTGCAACGTTGTGTCAAAATTTCAAAGCAATCAGTGAAGAACTTTCGAACATTACAGCGAGTGTTGCTCTTACGGTACCAATAGATGGCGTTGTTTTTTTAAAAAAAATTTTTTTTTTCCTGTCACAGGTGAGGCCAGTATATAGTAGATATATATAAAAGACGCGCCTATTCGAATGCAACGTTGTGTCAAACTATTTAAAAGCAATCGGTAAAGAGATTTCGAAGATTTCCCTCACATGAAAAACACACGAAAAAACACATTTTTTTTTCAGAAAAAGCATGATTCTTTTTTTTACCGTCACAGACGGAACATCTGTATAGTATGTATATAAAAACCTGGCCGGACGCGAATGAAACGTTGTGTGAAAATTTTAAGCCATCGGTGAAGAACTTCGGAGATTAGCGATTTTGAACAAACGAACAATTTCCATTTTTATTTATATACATTACTCCACACAGACGCATAAGTCTGAGTTTAAGCATACAGGGCCTTCGTCTCCTAAGAGCACATTAACGTCATAGATTCTTACCTCTGCATTGAGCCAGACGTCCTGTTGCCTATTTATTCAAATACCTTTCTGATCTTTTCTTCTTCACATTGTTCTGGTAAATAAAGCGCCTTGAGGTTGGTGCTAATATTGTCTCTCTGATGCTATCCGAGTGTGCTGTCACGAACGATAGTCTCTTTGCACCACTGGCGAAAGGAACACACTGAAGTCAGGTTGGAGAAAAACGAGGCGAGCACACACTGGCCAGTTCAGTTTGTATGATATGCTTCATTGACGTCAGAGTTCGATCCCCCTGAAGCCCAACACCTCTACGCCAGTATGGATAATATGAGGAGTTTAAAAGTGGCTTTTCATTTGTTATCCATTGTTGTGTTGAGCGTCAAACACTAGTAAAACACCCTGCCGGTGTAACATATTGTCAGATTCCTCTACGTACACTTTGCAGGGAAATTTGCACGAATTGCCCCAACACGAGGGGAGATCCTCCATGTTGTGTGGGTTGTGGAAGCAGCGACGAAGCATTTCTTCCCCATAGCCCTGTGTTTTGCACCCAGATGTACAAATTGGTCTAGTTGTCTCGTGTCAGTCTCTTCCTCAAGTTGGTTAAAACAACACCATAAGTGCACCGACTTCCTTAATAGACTTCCCGTATGCAGACAATGAGTCACAATGACGTCGGCTGAAGGTATGATTCCCCACCACACACACACCTGTGTTGGTTATTGGTCATGATAGACGTCATGGTATCTAGTAACTTCATGATATCTTGTAACAATATACACCTCCGAAGCACCTCATGCTGGTTGTATCTGTGCGGGACGCTGACATCAGTGTACCTATAACTACAGAACAGCGAAACTGTAATGAATATAAATGTATCTATAGAAAAAAATGTAATGCATAGAACATTTTCTTAATAGTATAGAGTAAAAAGTATAATGATAAGTAGAAAATGTAATTCTATAAATAACATTTACATAATTCACGTAGTTAACTGTTATACATAAAGGGCATTTGATGGCCGCAACCCCCGTGAAATTTAGTGATTTAAACAGCATCAAAGGATTATGAGTTCCTAATAAAAATGTCATAATGTTTACATATATGACAGCGAGGTTGAACAGACAGCTTCGGGTGGGAAGGTTTGCCTGCAGGTAACCAGTACTGACCTAGTCCCATGGTCAAAACTGCATGGGAAATTGTGGACATGTATATATATATATATATAAATATATATATATATATATATATATAATATATATATATATATATATATATAATATACTATATATATAATATATATATATATATATATATATTGTCGTACCTAGTCTCCAGAACGCCCCACTTCCTCACCTACTATCATGGCCCGAATGACGCTGTAAAAGCCAAGTTTTCATTAATTATTGTTTTTTTTTAGTACTTGGCATCTGACCTAACCTAACCCTAACCTAAACAACCTAACTTTTCGGCTACCTCACCTAACCTAACACTATGAACTATGCATTTTAAAATGGATCTCGTTATGCGTTCATTAATTATAGTTAACTGAAGAAACATCTCGTTGCCCCTGACAGAGACAGAGTTATTGTGGTTCGTGATGTGGCTCCTATTAAAGTTATAAGAATTAAATTCTTGATCTCGTTGCTGATTTAGAAATAACAATCGTGAACGTGCAATGGCGTTGCTTCACGCATTCCATAAGTTCCATCGCTAATGCAATTTTCTCCAGGAATGCTAATCAGCCGAGTTGCTCCACCTTCACCCCTGACCTTCAGCTGTAATTAGATCAGCCATTACAATGTTCTCCTCCAGCGCATCCAGGCTTGTCTGCCAGGTTTCTTTAAACCAATTTTCCAATTATTTAAACCAGTATTTTCCAGTGAGATAATTTATCATTTTTGCCTAGATTTACAATTAATACTCTAGAGATCATGCAATACTGCGTTCCGTTAAACTCTATCAAACACCAAGTCCAATAATTACCATATCTGCCTTCAAGCACATCTCGATCATATTAGCTCGTTAAAATAAGAAAATAAAAAATTTAAAAATTCCAAATTATTTTACAGTCCACCTCACACATTTTCCAAGGAAGTTAAGTTTTAAATTACTCTAAGTTATTAACCCATTCCATTCGTTGATTATGATAGGTTACCCCCTTCATGCTGACCCCATCACCCAACTGTAGTAAACGTCGTGGGCAACCCGCACTGGCGGTCAGAGTCCTTGCTCTTTCACTTCAAGATTTCATCTAAGGGATTACAAGATCCGCAATATCTTGGTTATTCTTCACGATCAAGCCACCAAGGCAAAAATTATGAAGGGAAAATGATCTATAGATAATTGAAAGATATTTGTTCATATGCTTTAATATAATCGTGAGACATATTATGGTTGTCATTAAAACCAATTAACATAAACAGACAAAATATTTTGCGTATATGGAAATTTAAACCATACAATAAATTTAATTAGAGGTTATATCAAGAAAGTATGAAATAAGAGATAAGAAGAGAGAGTAGACGGAGGAATATCGGGATACTAAATGAGAAAAGAAACAGAATAAAGAGGTAACAGTCATGAGAAGAGAACTGATAGATAATGAGTAAATTGGAGACAACATAATTAAGTGTTGAAGTTGGCAAGGAGAATATATATAGAGTGAATAATGGCAGTCGCAAGTAGGAGAAGGCAGAGAGCAATGAGGGGGTGGAAGGGAACCTGGTGAGGAGGAAGGAAGGGAGGGAAGTGGGCAAGATAAGGTAAGGTAATTATTAGGAGAAAGCACTAAGCCATCACGGCTATGCAGCACTTGAAAGGGATACGAGGATAAGGATTTGGAATAGAGCAAAGGAAAGAAATGACACCAAATCCCTGGGACGGTCGGGGATTGAACGCCGACCTGCAAGAATCGAAGCCCTCGCTCTGCCGTCCAGTTCAAGTGGTTAGGCGAGGAAGGGATAGGAAGGAATTTTCCTAGTGTGAGTTATTGTTACTGGTGGAGATTGGGGTGGTGGTGATTGGGGTGGTGGTGATGATAATGGTGGTAACGATGCTGATTATGGTAATGAAGCTTGTGATAGAGGAGGTGATGATGCTGGTGGTGCTTATGGTACCTGTGATGATAGTGGTGACAATGCTGGTGATGGTGGTCATGGTGATGGTGGTTGTGGTGGTGGTGGCGATGGAAGAAGTGATGAGGATGATGCCTGTGCTTATCATGGTAATTGCGATAATGATCGTGGCGTTACAATTTGACGATATTGGAAGAGAGATGATGGTGAGGGGATGGTGGTGGTGATGATGATGGTGATGATGGTGGTGGTGGTGGTGGCAATAATATTAATGATAATATTTGTAGAGATAATGACGATTAAATTTAAATTGGTGATGGTAATGGGTAATAAGAATATATGCAGTAGGCATATTAGCTCAAACGAGGCAGTTCCAATTTATACACAACCGCACCCACCCCATAAACTGGCTTAACCTCCGCTTGACGTTCACCAGCGACTGTGAGGGAAAGGCGGGAGGGATCACATCTTTATATATATATGTCCGAAAATTAATGTAATGACAGGAGTTTGGGGTTGAAGTCATCCCCCCCCCCCAAGATGTCGCTACCTTGCGCCACCCCAAAAGACGTCAGCCCAGGTGATCTAGTAATTACTCGACTTAGCTAATCCAGGCAAGTCTATATAAGAGCTGTTAGCCTGGCGGGAACCAAACTCACAAGTTACAGCCCCGCTCCTGTGCCAGGTAAGTCCACTACGGGCTCACCATAGCCCGTGCGACTTGGAACTTTTGTTCCAAGTAGCACGGTTGGAAGCTTGGAACTTTTATTCCAAGTAACGAATCTTACACAACACACTTTGTAGGAACCGTCAGATGTGGCGCCTTCTTGCTGTAGAGCGGTGTCGGGGAAGACTTGGTTGATATTCTTCTATAGTGAATGGGCTGTTTAAATTAACTCCTGGAAAAAGAACTTCGCAATTGAGACCAGGGGGGGGGGGGTCAGAGTTAACTGTTCCGAGGAAATTTGTGGTTATTGTAGTTTACTTCACATGTACGGTAAAGCGACAGCTTCCGTTTCTTGCAAGTCGGCGCTCGATCCCCCGATGTTCCAAGTGCTTGGGCACAGTTCTTTCCTTATATCCTCTTATATTCCTTCCAAGTGTCATAGTCATACTAGCCTAGCGTTCTCCCATTATAATTTTCTTTCCTAATGGTGTAGAAGTGTGATATAGTGTCATGGTAGTGCGGTGTAGTGAGACACCAATGGTGACAATGGATGTTGCAGGCTTGAATAGTGACAGAGAAGTGATGTGTAGATGCCTATAGTGGCTCTTTATGGAAATATGAAAAAACCTGCACTGGTTAAGGCATATATATGTACGTAAATATATCATATTACGATATATGTGAGATGAAGGGCATGACATTTAAGACTTAGGGCCGACGGTCCAATAGTTTATTATCTATATTCAAGAGATCTGACAGAGCCACAGTGGTTTAAATAGGAGTCATTCTAGGAGGATGGCGTGAATACTTTTGGTCATTTTCAGCTGGATTCTCGTAGCATTAGGTCTGTAATATGTTTGACTATGACAAACCATTCTGTGTGTCCATTTGTAGTACATCTTCCTGGATTCTGGAGTATTCATACTGATGTATTTTTGTTTGTGGAGCAGGTTAAACAGCCAAGCAATTATTCATGAATTTTCACAACCGTTATGTTATGTTTGTTATTACTATATATTCAAATTGTTGTGGTAGTTGTGTTTGTGGTGTCGGAAGGGGGTGGTGGTGGCGTTGATTGTGGTAATGTTGGTAGTGGTAATGTTGGAAGTGGTAATGTTTGTGGTAGAGGTTGTGTCAGAAGTGCTACTGGTGGTGTTGGTAGTGGTAGTTGTGGTTTTGGTAGTGATAGTTGTGGTTTTGGTAGTGGCGGTGTTGGTAGTTGTGGTTTTGGTAGTTGCGGTGTTGGTAGTGGCGGTGTTGGTGTTGGTAGTGGCAGCAGTGCTGGCGTTGGTAGTGGCAGCAGTGCTGGAAGTGGTGGAGGTAGCGAGTGATCATTAGTGAGCCGAGCCGTGTAACGAGAGGTTGGTGGTGGAGTTATCTCTGCAAGATCACAGGGTGGGGAGGGGAGTGTCTTGGATTACCAAAGTGTTAATTCACTCTGCTTCCAAGATAATGGTGTGGGTCCCCAGGGGAATATGTCTGCATGTGACGGTCGAGCACACACACACACACACACACACACACACCACACACACACACACACACACACACACACACACACACACACACACACACACACACACACACACACACACCACACAACACACACACACACACACACACCACACACACACCACACACACACACACACACACACACACACCACAACACACACACACAACACACACACACACACAAACATTCAGGTCCTCACAGCGTTATGGGGTCATAATCCTAAGGGCCCCGGGTTCGATTGTCAGCCGAGGCAAAAACAAATTGGCAGTTTCTTTCACCTGAAACCCCTGAAGTTTCTTTCACCTAGCAGTACCTGGGAGCTAGACAGCTATTACGGGGTGCATCCTGGGGATGTGTATCTGTGTGTCTTATAGAAAGAAAAATATATAAAAAAATAGGTTGGGGGGACAGTCCATTGGACGGTTAGAAATGCGGGTCCAAGAGCTAATAGGTCGATCCTGCAGACACAAATAGTAAATACCATAATCCTTTACTAACAACTTGACGGACACCAGACTCATTTCTACCTTTATAATCACACTAACTCTGCTTGTTTTAAGGGTTGACATAATAAGAAGCAGTCGGGGAGTGAGCGAGCCCCGACTGAATGCCTGAGCCAAGGAGCTAAACCTCGTCCTAGAAGCACATGTAGGTAAGTACACTTTCACCATCAAAAGCCTTCCTCATCGCACACTCAATTACACATGTAAACCAAGGTGCAATGGCTTATATCAGCATGAGCACTAAAGGAAGGAGCTGAAGCACTGAGCTGGCCACTTGCCAAGATAAATAACAGGTCCCTGGAAAGAAGAGAGTGAGTGTAGAGCCAGCAAGCCAGTAGTTGTTTTGTGAAATGCATGCAGCCTGTGAACCAACAATGAGCATACGAACATAACTTACCAATGTAAGCTCTCAATGTCGATGTACATTTGTCCTCTAAATGTTAATGGTTTTTAACGCAAATTCTACAAATATTTAATTAGAAGAGAGGTTGCGATATATATACAAATGGAAACGAAATACACATTTAACTTCAGGCTCATGTCTCTTATATACAAACCATACGAAGTTATAGCAAGACAACGAGGAAAAAGAATAGTGAATCATCTGTACACAACGACCATTGTAACGAAACCCAGCCATGGGTATAATGAAGGTAAATTCCGCCTCAGAAAGAAGAAAGAATGCTACAACAGAAAGAAGATTAAACAGAAATCTGAATAAAAGAAATCTCTGAGCAGATTGCACATGTTTTGAGACGAGGATCGAAATAGAGCCCACAGAAGAGACACATTTAAATTAGTATAATACGCTGATGTGAAAGGGTAGGTATTTAAATAGATTAGAAATCTCTTAAGAATAACTATTAAAGTTTCACAATGAGAGAAGAATGATTAACATGATTATTTTAATTGTCATTGAATAATGAAATTTCTAACAATTATGACTATTGCCTGCAATATCATAATTATTTTTAATAATTAAATGAACGCTCAAATTATAAGTAGTATATTTGCCGTTACATTCGAAATACATAGTAAAGAAGTGATATATCTGTAATCCTATAGGAAACAGAGTTGGCTCCATAATTACAAATTATGAGTTCGAGAAGGGTGTGTTGTCTCGTAGTAGAGACAATTAGGGACTAATTGGTTAAGCCGAAGGTTGTCTACAAAGGTGTATGATAACAGACAAAGCTTGTAGCACATTATTGAGGTGCGTTTTGATGGCATTGTAAAGTATTCAGAATACTCTTCCGATATTTCTCATTTGCGATAAGTGGCATTTTCATCAATGTTCGTCCAAGTTTTGGCTAATTTGCCAGATGCTACAAATTTAATGAAATTTCATTCGCGAAACATGTGCGTATTTGTGCTGAAATGTTACTATATTTCTATTAATATTGTTCTTTCTAAACATAGGCTGAGAGTAAGACATCGGTTTCCATAAAGTAACTAAAACTTTAATTGCTCTCAAACTACATTATGGAAAACAAGTCGTGTTGTACACAAGACGGATCGCCAACGGATATATAAATCTACCTAACTATACCCAACCTAAACTAATCTAACCCAACCGAGCATAACTGTTTAGTTATTGCACATTTAAGCAGTAAATTAAGTGCAGATTCGGCTTATTAGGCTCCCACTAGACTATTTTGTCAGTTTTTGGTAAGCCTTCAGCCTGTGAAGACTTGCTGCTCANTTTGGTAGATAATATTCAGGTAAATTATACTTAGGTACGGTATATCCACAAGTTGTGTAAAGTGCAGACTACTCTTAACCCCAATGAAATGGAAGGAAGATCAGAAATTTTTGGTTATTATTTACATTCCAATCTCCTGGACTATAGGAGACTTGAACCGTGGATCCCACGCGTGTGAAGCCGAAGCTCTCGACCGAGCTATTGAGTAGTCTTAATAAGGAAAATTTTATTAATTACATTAATAACAGTGAATTATTCCTAATGTAATTCTATCAATTATTTCTCATTAGAAGCTTGACCCAACAAAAAAGTATGTGACAGCCGCTTATATGTAATATAGAGAGAGACTTCTAATTACCGGGGTAAATCATTGTTGCTTGATGCCTCTATATTTTAAGACCCATTGTTCCCCGGTAACACAGACGTACATGCTTAAAATTATGTGCAATAAAATGTTCCTTATCTGGGCAAAACTGGAGTTTATAGGTAAATTGTTTATCCACTCGCAGGCATGTTCTCAAATATATAAAGTTAAGTACCAAGTAAGAAGAGTTGAATCAGTGACAAATTAAATACTGTAATTCCTCAACGGTTATACATACTTTATTTTATTGTAATATTTTTAAATAATTTTATCTGAATTTTATACATCTTGAAAATACCAGATTAAAAATCTTGAATCATAACTTGACGATTTAAGTTTTTTAGATACGATAAGGAAATTTAATTCTCATGTCTTCATTATTATTTTTAGTCCTCTTTCAGTTCCTGGAATTAAGAACATTAAGATATGACAATATTATTATTATTATTATTTGATAATTTCCCTCATATGTCCATAACGCTATTAAAATCAAATTCAAAACAATTTTTTGTATTTATAAATGATTGTACACATTATTAATTATTATTATTATAATTATTATTATTATTATTATTATTATTATTATTATTATTATTCAGATAATTAGTTTGAATTTATAATAATAAAGATTGATATTAAATGATTGCATTTTCTTATTATTATAATGTTCTTTGTATTTTCTTGTCATTATAATGTTCTTAACATTTTCCTATCATTATTACTCACATTAAATCCTTGATCATTGCTCACGATCTAAAGGTGAACTTCCCAATAACTTGTTATGTGAAAGTCAATTTGAGCTCAAAGCAGTTTGTACTTTTGGAGAGGCACTTGTCTTTTCTTAACTCCAACGTAATTTTAGTGTGAAAAAATTATAATTTACAATCTGTGAATGTGACCGTTGATTCACTTCAAGGAGTCCAATTTACTGTGAAGTTAGTGTAGTTGATTGATTACTTTTCTCAAAAATAATTATAAATCCGTGAATTAGCTTTAATTAGCATTTACTGGATCTGAAAAATTACAATACCAGTGGTTAATAGTGATTAACCTGAACCAAACTCATTGTGAACACAAGCGTCAATAATCCAGTTATTAGTGTGTCTGAGACGTAACCCCCCTATTCAATCAATCAGCCAGTCAATCAATCAACCAGTCAATCAGCCAACCAGTCACTCAGTCAAGCCAGCCAGTAAATCAGGCAATTAATCATTCATCTTGTCAACCAGTCAGTCAATAAACTTGTCAATCAATCAGGCACTCAATCAAAAGATCAATCAATCTAGAATATAATGCATATACACAGCAATGACCTAGATTCTGCAAAATATAGTATACTCAGCAATGAGCCTCCTCTCTCTGTAGCATTTACAATATAATTGCAAACGACTATAAATCAATAATCGTTGATTCAATAACGAAAATCAATAACGACTCCAAATGGAGTCGTTATTGATTTTCTTGGTCTTTATTCTCTGCAAGTTTGCCACAACTGAATACACTTAACTTTTAGTTTTCCCACGTGCCATCATAAAGATATTTAGACACCGAGCAATTCCCTGAGAAAATATACTAATCCTGATAACCTAACAGGATAACAAACCATAACGAACTTCGTTAAAAAAAGGATCATTATGATCACATATTATACCATGATATTATTTCCATTCAACATCCAGCTGAGAAAAAAATCTCAGGAAACACCAGGAGGAACTTTTGACAAGCGGACGGCTTTCTGTTCTCGTTGAAGTCACTAGAGAGATGGTGGTCTTCAAGAAAATTCTGGTAAATTATTTGAAAACTATGGCAACAGGCATAACTTTAATTTCTCTGAGCCTCTAAACTTTGTATGTGCTAAAAAACTTTACCTCTCCTCTTTAGTCCAGCCAGAGTTATAACGATTAGCGTAAGGCCAGTATTATAAATATATTCTAGAATAAATGAATTATATACTTGTAGCTTTGTTGGCAAATATAAATTAATAACTATTCACGGATAAAGTTCTTGAATTTGCATTGAATTACATCTGTCAGTTGTCAGGTATCTCTCTCCCTCTCTGTTGTACACTGAGATGAATATATCATTCTAATACGATACGTTTTCTATAGTATTAAAATGTTAAAATTAAAAGCAATTTCTTCCATAAAACAGAAATTCAAAGTTATTTCTATCTGAATTGGTGGCGTGTCAGGCGCCTTCATGACACCATCCTGTAGCTGGTCCTCCTTCCGTTCCCCTTGTGTCCAGCCTACTTTATGGTGTTGGTACCGCTGGGTAACTGCTCTCCATCCCTCATGTTACACACGTTACTCTCGTATCTTTTCTTTCATATTGCAATGTAAATCTCTCTTTCTATCTCTGTCTCTTGCCTTCTTCCTCTCCTTTCCCTTCTCCATCTCTTCCCTCTTTCAGATCCCTGCCTTTCATATCTCTCTCTCTCTCTCTCTCTCTCTCTCTCTCTCTCTCTCTCTCCTTCTAACGCTCCATGATTTATAGCCAAACAGCCGGGCCGTCAAGATGCTCCCTGCTCCGAATACCTCCTCCTTGTTTATCTGCCTCAACAACCCGGAACCCATCTGGTCCTTCATATATCCTATACAGATATGCTTGGGTAATTAATTTCTCGAACTGTGTTCTCCTTTGTAGGATTGTCTTCCCGAGCTGGCCGTGTCATGCTGGCGATCACTTATGACTCTGGTGGCTGTCGGGGCTATGACCTATAACACGGTCGGTCATGACTCTGGTGGCTGTTGGGACTATGACCTATAACACGGTCGGTCATGACTCTGGTGGCTGTTGGGACTATGACCTATAACACGGTCGGTCATGACTCTGGTGGCTGTCGGGGCTATGACCTATAACACGGTCGGTCATGACTCTGGTGGCTGTTGGGGCTATGACCTATAACACGGTCGGTCATGACTCTGGTGGCTGTCGGGGCTATGACCTATAACACGGTCGGTCATGACTCTGGTGGCTGTCGGGGCTATGACCTATAACACGGTCGGTCATGACTCTGGTGGCTGTTGGGGCTATGACCTATAACACGGTCGGTCATGACTCTGGTGGCTGTCGGGGCTATGACCTATAACACGGTCGGTCATGACTCTGGTGGCTGTCGGGGCTATGACCTATAACACGGTCGGTGAAGCCTCACCAAACACACGACGAAACTGCAACGTTTCTACAATGTTCGAACAACTTGTAACACTTTCTAACAAGTTGTAACAACTATCTAGCATTTTGCAACACCATTCTAACACGTCATGAAAAAAATATAACGAGATGTAACAACTTTATAACAAGCTGCAACAGGGTAACAATAGGGACCATTAAGTTGTGTGTTTGCAGGGGCCTCCAAGGCGTTTCGGCATTATCAATTACAACCAATATATTGGGGATTTATTATCTCTTCTAATTACTCATTCCATATTCCCGCGAAGGTACTTAGATCCCGCTTTGAGTTCAGAACTCAGCATCGTGTTCGGTAGTTGTATTGAATCTTCCTTCACTCTGTCGAAATTGTTCCTTGTAATGTGTCTCAAGATAGAGTATATCATCTAGATTTTGGTAAGATTCAGAAAGCAATTTCAGGATCAGGGACCCGCAATGGGAATGCCACTAGCCAAGTGTTGTCGAACTCCTATGTCAACCACTTGGGGCTGGACGGTAGAGCGACGGTCTCGCTTCATGCAGGTCAGCGTTCAATCCTCGACCGTCCAAGTGCTTGGACACCATTCCTTTCCCATCCCAAATCCTTATCCTGAACCCTTCCCAGTGCTATATAGTCGTAATGGCTTGGCGCTTTCTCCTGATATTTCCTTTCCCTTCCTATGTTATCTTGAGGTTATCTTGAGATGATTTCGGTGTTTTTTAGTGTCCCCGCGGCCCGGTCCTCGACCAGGCCTCCACCCCCAGGAAGCAGCCCATGACAGCTGACTAACACCCAGGTTTTTATTTTACTGCTAGGTAACAGAGACATAGGGTGAAAGAAACTCTGCCCATTGTTTATCGCCGGCGCCCGGGATCGAGCCCGGGACCACAGGATCACAAGTCCAGCGTGGTGTCCGCTCGGCCGACCGGCTCCCAACATGTCAACTGTGTTCTCCCACACAACTCCTGTTGGAAGCAGGTTGATGAGGTACTCAGTAGAGTGACGTAGGAATTTGTCAACAAAGGATAACCTAACGGACATGTCGAAGATATTAAATGGAAGCTGAACGGCCATGATACCTCTAATGAAATGGTCAACACTACAGATCTGTCTTACCTATTAAACTCTTTTAAACGCACCACAAAAAAGAGGAAAAGTCTTAGAACGCATCATTGAAAGAAACGTGATACCTACTGATCCTAACCGGGAGATATCGCTTGCAAGTTACTACAAGAGCAAGAAAGTCATGAACTTGCTCATGAAAACCTTTCCCGATACCAAGTGAAAAATCTTGAAAGGTACGAATGTCATCTATGTCTTTACATGCTCTCTTGAGGACTATCAGCCCAACTATCTCAATATACAGACAAGGCAATTGGCTGATAGTGCACAAATAACAAAGGCTCCACCAATGAACACGTAATTTGTACACACAATCACACCACCATCAGATGGTTTAGGTTAGGTTTTATCAGGAGAAAGCGCCAAGTCATTACGACTATATAGCATTTGGAAGGGGATCAGGATAAGGATTTTGGGATGGGACAGGGATGTGGGAACGACCCATCACCACCATCAGAGATATCCTGACTAACAAAACCGAAATACTCGACAGATACAACGATAATTGAAAATTAAACATAGCCGAAGCGCTATATATCAAACATTCTCAGGACAACTATTCAGCTCAATTCAGCCAGCTTACCCTTAGGTATATCCTGCCATCCTCAAGACCAAGGTAGACTATCTAACACCTTGCCTACTACCAAAACCAAGGGTCAATATTTTTATTAATTAAAACTTGTACCGATCACTATATAATGTTGAATCGATATTGCTACTGTAATGGATCACTTTGGAACACAAATTTCGTTTTGGCAACTTCTCTGCTTAATTTTAGACTCGTTTAAGACTCATTTAGTCTAAATGTTCCTAATGTTGAGAGCTAAATCTTATATTTCTTATAATATTTCTGTGCTTGAAAATCTAATGAAAAAATAAAGCATTGCGAATTTAAGAAGCTAAGAAAGCAAATAATGAAAGATAAAATTCTTAAGTGCTAACAAAAGATAAAAGTCTTAACTGCCAATGAGATAAAAGTTTTTTATATTTATTTTATTTTATTTTATTTATACGAGAGTTGACCAGACCACACACTAGAAGGTGAAGGAACGACGACGTTTCGGTCCGTCCTGGACCATTCTCAAGTCGATTGAGAATGGATACGAGAGGATACTTTGGATACTGGATACTAATGGATACTTTATACGAGAGTTTTTACATTCTTCTACAGCCACTAGCACGCATAGCGTTTCGGACAGATCCTAAATCCTAATTTTCCCCGGAATACAACCCTCCAAATCGATTAACAACCAGGTCCCCATTTTACTGTTGGGTAAACAGAGGCTACAGTTGAGATTGGCGCCCAGTAAGTCCTCCCCGGCCAGGATACGAACCCAGGCCAAAGCGCTCGCGAAACGCCAGGCGAGTGTCTTACCACTTCGCCACGGGGACTGCGTAACTGATAACTGATAATGAAAAATAAAAGTAGCAAGCCATGAAAGCGAATAATTATTCGTGCCAAAAGATTAAGCTAATTTTTTCATCGTTATCTTTTTCAGATATAACCAATATTTTGTTTTCTAACAATTATCATTGATGTTCCTAGCGTATGAACACTCAAAATGATTAGCATTATAGACAAATATATTCACTGTGTGTACATATAAATACTTATAAGTATTTCTTGCCTTACTATTGAACTAACGCAAACCTGAAGGCCGTGGTAAGTGTCGGTAATCTGAAGATCTTCAGCCACAAAGAACACTTTAAAAAATAAAAATAAAATAATCTCAAGCAAAATCCTCTTCAATGTCCCTTCAATGTCAGTATATCTAATCCACCCCGAAGCTAGAAGTCCATAATGGCCCGAATAGAGCGGGACGAGCGTAGCTAACGCGGGTGATGGATGCCCCAGTGTTCAGCGGCTGTAACACTCACAAACTAAAGGTCAGAGTTCCTCCTTTATGGCTTACGACCCGCTAAGGTCACTCACCGCGCCCGACACAACCACGGGCGGGAGGAGCTCGCCAGACGCCTGTTATGCTGCACGTACGGACGGGAGATGCCCAATGTCTCAGGCCATGCAGCACGTACGGACGGGAGGAGATGCCCACTGTCTCTGGCCATGCTGCACGTACGGACGGGAGGAGATGCCCACTGTCTCTGGCCATGCTGCACGTACGGACGGGACGAGATGCCCACTGTCTCTGGCCATGCTGCATGTACGGACGGGAGGAGATGCCCACTGTCTCTGGCCATGCTGCACGTACGGACGGGAGGAGATGCCCACTGTCTCTGGCCATGCTGTACGTACAGTTTACCTAGACAGTGTTGCGTACGTCGTAGGGCACGCTGCACGTGTACGTGCACAGACCATTATCAATAACACAACACGGAGTAGTCCACGTCCGCTTTAGGGCAAAACAGCAGTAGTTGCAGCCTGACAGGCGGAATAAATTACTAGAAGCTGGGAACTTTGCATCATCCTGTAAACATAACTCAAGAATTCGGAACCTGTTAGTTAGCAAGTATCACCAGCAAGCAAATATGCATCTCGCATTCCTATGCTTGCTAGCTAAGATAAAAAAAAACAAAGGTTTCGCCGCAACATTTGCAACGCACGTCATTGCTTTGTGAGAAAAATAACAACTATTAAAAACTCCTGCTAACTAGGAAACTAACTACGACGCAGCCTACTCTGCTGTTCTTGTTAGCAATAATGAACATTAAAACATCATAATAAGACTCAGGAGACAAAATTTACTGTTTACATTTTTACTACTGCATATTAAAAGAACAAAAATCACTGCTCGTAGCAACACTACCAGCTGAGCAGGGGAAGGGGGGGGGGAAGGGGGGACCAGGAATGCCATTGTTAGCGGGCATCACTTCTCTTTGTTTCCTTCTGAATTTACCTGGGTGAAGGTGTTGAAGAAAGTGCTTGGTAAACGTGGGTTGTAGAGAGGGCGAGGGAGCGATGGCGCCTGGGAGACGGGGGTGTACCCAAGCCTTCATCTTAATCCTCAGCCAGTAGGGAGTCACTGTCACCTGGAGCGCTTGTATCTGTACCTCACTTTGGCGTCGCCCGCTCTAGCACCACGCATAAAAGAAATGGATTGGCTTTGTAACTTGTGTGTGTGTGTGTGTGTGTGTGTGTGTGTGTGTGTGTGTGTGTGTACTCACCTAATTGTGCTTGCGGGGGTTGAGCTCTGGCTCTTTGGTCCCGCCTCTCAACTGTCAATCAACTGGTGTACAGATTCCTGAGCCTATTGGGCTCTATCATATCTACATTTGAAACTGTGTATGGAGTGAGCCTCCACCACATCACTGCCTAATGCATTCCATCTGTTAACTACTCTGACACTGAAAAAGTTCTTTCTAACGTTCCTGTGACTCATTTGGGTACTCAGTTTCCACCTGTGTCCCCTTGTTCGCGTACCACCCGTGTTAAACAGTTTATCTTTATCTACCCCTGTCAATTCCTCTGAGAATTTTGTAGGTAGTGATCATGTCTCCTTTGTGTGTGTATGTGTGTGTGTGCGTTTACTATTTGTGCCTGTATGTGTACTCATCTAGATGTGCTGGCAAGGTCGAGAGTCTGCTCTCAAGCTACGCCTACCAACAGTAGTGCAATGCAATGATTCTTTTCACTCGTTTCTATAATTATATTTACCTTTAAGACCGCGTATACAAATCGTCTCAGCAACTTTCTCATCAATTCTGTTCAAGTTATTTTCGACTCTTAGGCTGAAAAATCTCTGACAATTCTCAGTATCATTGGTGTCTCTTTTTCATTTATGTCCCCCTCGTTCTACTCCTCACTCTGAACATTGCTTTTTTATCTAAAAGGTAAATTTATCTTTGAATCATGTATGTCGCAATCATTTCTGCCCCTATTCATTTTTCTTCTAGTAAAGTGAGATCCCGTTCCATCATCATTGTTCATCGCTCAGTCCCCTTACCTCATGAACGAGCCTTGGTGCATATCAATGGATTTTTTTTATGTGTGTGTGTGTTTCATTAGGTAAGGTTCCATGACATGGCAGAATACTCAAGAATGGGTCTTACATAGATCTTTGTCTCTGTATTCAAAGAGCCTTTGAAGGCTCTTTGTTCAAATTCTTAAAGCCTTTCCTGACATTTGACAGTAATATGCTGTTGACGTTATTCTCCTAACATGTGTCTCTGGTGTTAGATTAGATATTATGCCTACTCCAAAGTCTTACTCCTTTTCAGAATTAGGTAGCAGCCTTCCCTTTATTTTGCACTGTATTTCAGGTCTTCCTATTCCTGTTTCTTTTCTCATAACCTTGCCATTGTCTGGATAAATGTCCAGTAGCTGTTCCTAAGACTATCTCTGGAAATTGCCTGATCTTTTCATCTTGCAATGTACTGAAGGCCTTCTCGTTAATTTAGCATCGTCAGCAAACATTAATAAGAATGAGCTTACTTGATAGCTTACTGAATATTGATGAATAAGCTTACGTAATATTGATACAGTTAATAGTTTAGTCGCTCCTGAATATAAATATATATATATATGGAGAAAGATAAGAAAAAGGAAATAAGAATTTCCGGTAATATCTTCATTGACAGTACTGTATGTGATGAAGCCGTCAGACCTCGCTTGGTGTAAATCTTGAGCACTGCTCTACACCTCTTTAGTGATTCATTTCAAGATTGAATTCTTAGAATAGCTCATAATATAGCATCGTAAAAACCACTTACCTGCAGCCAGAGGACCTCATGCAAGTTTGCTCAATCTATTATTACGACTTCTTAAACGACCGACAAAATCCCCCATCCCTAAAGCCCATGCCTGTGCTAATGACTAAACTCCAACCTATACTTATACAGATCAGGATACGCCCACTGCCATGAGGGTAATCAAGGACCACCTTGTTACTATATCTGCTCGCGTGGGAGACGATGGCTGGCTTCAATTGCTGCTGCAAAAACACAGATGACGATGATGTAAAGTACACAATGAACGATGGCCGTGGATATCATCCCGGGGTGCAGAAACCCGTCTACAAGGATGAACCTTTAGCCCTCTAGGGTTGGTTTTGGTCTTTCTGTTGTGCGCAGTCCCTATATTTATGAGATATTCAACCTGTTTCGACATCGTGAAAGGCTATCAAATAATTACTGTAACACAAGACGATCAGCTAATAGACGTATTTATCTGCAAAAACCTTATTCAAGGGTCTAAATAAGAGAGTATTACTTCCTCGAAGAGCTTGAACATCCAGCTACTATTAATTCCTGGAGGATTTTACTCCTGCAGTTAGTATTACTTACTTGGGGATTTTAACCACTAATATTGCGTCCTAATATCTTGAAAATGCTTTTGTATACATAAATTCGTGATATTAGTCAGATAATTACACTGAAACTCTGGCCGTCAGTGGATGCTAAGAGAGAAAATTAAGGACAGGAGATAAAATTAAAAGAAAAAACAAGATAACGAATAAGAAATACAGAAAAATAGAGAGGGAACAGGTGGCTTGGACAGAAAGAAAGAGATAGAAGACAGAGATTATATTAGGAGAAAGAGAAGAAAGGGAAAGAAAGAGATACAGAAGAAGAGAGGTAAAGATGGGGAAAGATATATACATTGTGTGAAATGTTTGATGGAGGAGAAAAGGGGAGAGTTAAATGGGAGAAAATAAAGAGCTAGAGAGGAGAATGGAGAAAGAGAGAAATTTACTGAATTAACGAATAAACTCAAAACGCGGTGATGCAGGACAATACAAACCTTTAGCTGGCAGAACATTAAATGGCAATATCATGGGTTAACCTTATAATCACGGGGGCTATTCATGCCCGTGCCACCTCTTGGTCGGCTTAATCTTCACCAATCAATCAATCCCCAACACAAGACGAAAAAGAACGCTCACCATATCCCCTCATCCATTCTCTTTTCCCTCTTTCTCATTATCCTCTTCCCTTCCCTCCTCCCAGGCGAGGCACTTGTAAAAGGAACCTCGAGCCACAGTAACAGGAACAACAACAACCATTTAGATCAGCGAGATAGGCGCAGACTGCGAGTGAGATAGAGGCGATAGGCACTAACCAAGCGTAATGAAGACAATGGCCGCACTAATCTTGACTCTCATGCGGCAGAGGTTATAGTGATAATTTCATTTGGTAAGGATTTAAGGGGGAGGTCTCGGGATAACGTAATCGATTATTAACTTCTTATCCAGAGTCTTTCTATCTGGCGAGGGAGGGTTATCGATGCTATATATAGAGAGTTACTGGGATGAAGAGTTACCGGTATGGAGAGTTAATGGTCCTGGAGGGTTAAGGGTCTTGGAGGTTATATTGAGGTTATCTGGAGATTATTTTGGGCTTAGTGTCCCCGCGGCCCGGTCCTCGACCAGGACTCCACCCCCAGGAAGCAGCCCGTGACAGCTGACTAACTCCCAGGTACCTATTTACTGCTAGGTAGCAGGGGCATCAGGGTGAAAGAAACTCTGCCCATTGTTTCTCGTCGGCGCCCGGGATCGAACCCGGGACCACAGGGTCACGCGTCCAGTGTTCTGTCCGCTTAGCCGCCGGTTCCCTGGCGGCTGAGCTGGAGGGTTAAAGATCCTGGAGGGTCACCATTGATGGGGGTTGCCAGTATTGGAGGTTTACCAGTGTTAAAAGGTTACCGGTGGTGGTTAACGTTACCGGTGCTGGTTAACGTTACCGGTGCTGGTTAACGTTACCGGTGGGTTAACGTTACCGGTGGTGGTTAACGTTACCGGTGCTGGTTAACGTTACCGGTGCTGGTTAAGGTTACCGGTGCTGGTTAAGGTTACCGGTGTCGAGGTCAGCTGGGTATTGTTCCTTTTATAGTTCGTGTTATGATCTTGAGTGTGGACTGTTCTTGCTTTATCTGTCTCTGTATTTGTTTATTGTCTTTAATTTCTGTCTCGGTCGGTCGCGTTGCGTGCCCGTCTCAGACTTTTGTTTTGTTTTTGTTTCTATTCTGTAAATACAAAGGGATTCTATCAACCTGTTTACTTAAAATTTATCTATTGTAAATGTTTCTATTCTGTAAATACAAAGGGATTCTATCAACTTTACTTAAAATTTGTCTATTGTAAATGATTTGAAATGAATTTGTGGGATTTGTTTCCACAAATATGTCAATATTTAAAATGTTCCTTTACTATAAAATTATGACAAATATTATTAGTATGTACCCTAAACAAAATCTAAATTATTTTTCCGCCTGTTTGTTGATTTGATTTTGAGTAATTCAGTGCATTTGTTATGATAATTTATACTGTTTACGTTTAATAATGAAAATGGCTTTTGATTTCGTACACATTAAGCCTTTTTTACTTTGTCCTTCGGTCAATTTTCTTTTAATTCAGAGTCGAGGATAAAGTCCCACAGGACACTTAAGTGGACAAAAAAGGGGAATATATCATAAAAGAAGCTTAAGCTTAGAAAAATGTAGCCATTAGTCTGCGGCTGACGCTGAGATTAAATTGAATTACAGAACTTGGGTTTACTTGTGAACATTCTTGTTGGATCAACTGTGACTCTTATATTTGAGCTTCTGAAAGTCTCATCTATAACTTACTCTTCCTTTTGCATGTTCTGTTTAGCTAAGCAACGAGATTAATCTGAAACTCTCTTTGAACTGCTTTGAAATTGTCTTCGAATTTCTCTGAAGTTGTCTCTGAATTTCTCTTCTCGTTTTGGCTGTAGTTTTTCAACGTTAGCCAATATAACACTCCAACGTTCGTCATGCTTTTCTCTTAGCTGGGTCCTAAATAAACGTCTATATGTGCTTCTTATCCTCCTTCCTTCACCCTGTCCTCGTATTGGTTTCCAAGATATATATTTATATATATATATATATATATATATATATATATATATATATATATATATATATATATATATATACACATATATATATATAGCCATTATACCAGAAGAGTCCCTAGAGCGGCAAGTTTTCTCTTTCAGCGCCTCAGTGTCGCGATGCAGAGGGGGAATGCTCGCTGCATCCTCGGTTCCTGCCCGACGACGGAGGAGTTCGAGGAAATCTACAGCCTCTAGGAAGCAAACTTTTTTTTGTGTGTCCTCTTAATGTTCATTTTTGTATACAATCAGATATGTAACTGTATAACCTTGCATAATAAAGTGTACACCATAAAAAAGGGGGGTGGTAGGAGAAGCGAACACTCTTATGTATTCAGAGTTAAATGGCAAGTTTTTCCCTGAATGCTCTGTGTTCCCTTCTCTGAGGCTGTGGGTTCTTATAATTGCACCAGAGGTGGTACCCCTATATATATATATATATATATATATATATATATATATATATATATATATATATATATATATAATATAACTGAAAACTCACACCCCAGAAGTGATTCGAACCCAAATTTATCTATTGTAAATGTTTCTATTCTGTAAATACAAAGGGATTCTATCAACTTGTTTACTTTGTTTACTAAGGTTCGATTGGGTTCGAATCACTTCTAGGGTGTGAGTTTTCAGTTGTATCTAGTCCTGGGGACCATTCAGGCTTGTTTGCATATATATATATATATATATATATATATATATATTATATATATATATATATATATATATATATACATACTAGCAGTACCTGGCCAAGCGTTGCTGTGGCTCAGCAACGCATGTGCGTTGGTGAACCACAGCAACCTTCCCTGTCCCCCAGTTCTCCCAACCATTCCCCCCTCACTCGTCTCCTCGGCCTCCCAACCATTCCCCACTCCACCGTCCCCCTTGTCCTCCCCACCATTCCCCACTCCACCATCCCCTCTTCAGCCTCACCATGTCCCACTCCCGCTGTCCCTTTGTCTTCCCCAATATTCTCAATTCCCCCATCCCCTCGTTTCCACCATCCCAAACTCCCCCGTTCCCTCGTCCTTCCCTACCATTACCCCCTCCCTTGTCCCCTCGTCCTCCCTACCATCTCTCACTTCCATGCCCTCCCCCCATCCCGTCCCCCACCATTCCCCACTCCCTCGTCCGATGCCTTCCCAAATGGTCTGATGTTCCAATCAGAAAATTGGGAACATCAAGTGATCTGATGTTCCCATCACTGAAATATAAGAAAAACAGTTAAAAAATTAAATGAAAATATGAAAAAATAAACTATACTCACGAAATGAACGGCTCAATTCCAACGCAATTCACACAAAATAATTAAATCAAAACGAAAATAAATCAAAATCAATGAAAATTCAATTTATCAATGCAATCGGAAACATTGAAATGGAATTGTAACATGTTTAGTATAGCATGTGTGTTGCTCTTACATGCAATAGATGGCGCTGTTTTTCAAGAAAAGCATAGTTTTACCTGTCACAGGTGTGGCATCTATACTTATACATACGAAATGAACGGTTTGATAAAAAACGCTATTATGTGCAACAGATGGCGCTGTTTTTCAAAAACTCCTGGTTTTACCTTTCACAGGGGGTCTCATCTATATAGTAGGTATATAGATTGACGCGCCTATTCGAATGCAACGTTGTGTCAAAATTTCAAAGCAATCAGTGAAGAACTTTCGGAGATTACACTGAGTGTTGCTCTTACGTCCAACAGATGGCGTTGTTTAAAAAAAAAAACGTTTTTTTTCCTGTCACAGGTGAGGCATGTATATAGTAGATATATAAAAAGACGCGCCTATTCGTATGCAACGTTGTGTCAAAATTTAAAAGCAATCGGTAAAGAGATTTCGAAGATTTCCCTCACATGAAAAACACATGAAAAACACATTTTTTCAGAAAAAGCATGATTCTTTTTTTTACCGTCACAGACGTGACATCTGTATAGTATGTATATAAAAACCTGGCAGGACGCGAATGGAACGGTGTGTGAAAATTTTAAAGCAATCGGTGAAGAACTTTCGGAGATTAGCGATTTTGAACAAACGAACAATTTCCATTCTTATTTGTATATATTACTCCACACAGACGCATAAGTCTGAGTTTAAGCATACAGGGCCATCGTCTCCTAAGACACATTAACGTCATAGATTCTTACCTCTTCATTGAGCCAGACGTCCTGTTGCCTATTTATTCAAATACCATTCTGATCTTTTCTTCTTCACATTGTTCTGGTAAATAAAGCGCCTTGAGGTTGGTGCTAATATTGTCTCTCTGATGCTATCCGAGTGTGCTGTCACGAACGATAGTCTCTTTGCACCACTGGCGAAAGGAACACTGAAGTCAGGTTGGAGAAAGACGAGGCGAACACACACTGGCCAGTTCAGTTGTATGATAATGCTTCATGACGTCAGAAGTTCATTCACCCGAAGCCCAACACCTCTTACGCCAGTATGGATAATTATGAGGAAGTTTAAAAGGGTTTTTCATTTGTTATCCATTTGTTTGTGTTGTGAAAGGCAACACACTAGTAAATACAACACCTGCCGGGTGTTAACTATATTGTTAGTCTCGTACGTACACCGTCTACCAGTGGAAGGATGACACGGTAATTGCCAATCACGAGAGGGAGATTCCACTGTTGTGTGGGTTGTTTGGAAGCAGCGAGAAGCATCTTAACCCATAGCTGTGTTGTTGCACACAGATGACCAAATCTTGGTCTAGTTGTCTCGTGTCATTCTTCCTCATATTGGTTAATAAAACCCATAAGGCACCTGACTTCCTTAATAGACTTCCCGTATGCAGACAATGAGTCACAATGACGTGGCTGAAGGTATGATGACCAAACCACACACACCTGGTGTGTGGTTTGGTCATGATAGACGTCATGGTATCTAGTAACTTCATGATATCTTGTAACAATATACACCTCCGAAGCACCTCAGGCTGGTTGTATCTGATGCGAGGACGCTGAATCCAGTGTACTATAACTACAGAAAGAGAACTGTAATGAATAAAAATGATATCTATAGAAAAAAATGTAATGCATAGAGAAATTTCTCTACATAGTATAGAGTAAAAGTANCGGTATATCCACAAGTTGTGTAAAGTGCAGACTACTCTTACCCCCATGAAATGGAAGAAGATCAGAAATTTTTGGTTATTATTTACATTCCAATCTCCTGGACTATAGGAGACTTGAACCGTGGATCCCACGCGTGTGAAGCCGAAGCTCTCGACCGAGCTATTGAGTAGTCTTAATAAGGAAAATTTTATTAATTACATTAATAACAGTGAATTATTCCTAATGTAATTCTATCAATTATTTCTCATTAGAAGCTTGACCCAACAAAAAAGTATGTGACAGCCGCTTATATGTAATATAGAGAGAGACTTCTAATTACCGGGGTAAATCATTGTTGCTTGATGCCTCTATATTTTAAGACCCATTGTTCCCCGGTAACACAGACGTACATGCTTAAAATTATGTGCAATAAAATGTTCCTTATCTGGGCAAAACTGGAGTTTATAGGTAATTGTTTATCCACTCGCAGGCATGTTCTCAAATATATAAAGTTAAGTACCAAGTAAGAAGAGTTGAATCAGTGACAAATTAAATACTGTAATTCCTCAACGGTTATACATACTTTATTTTATTGTATATTTTTAAATAATTTTATCTGAATTTTTATACATCTTGAAAATACCAGATTAAAAAATCTTGAATCATAACTTGACGATTTAAGTTTTTAGATACGATAAGGAAATTTAATTCTCATGTCTTCATTATTATTTTTAGTCCTCTTCAGTTCCTGGAATTAGAACATTAAGATATGACAATATTATTATTATTATTATTTGATAATTTCCCTCATATGTCCATAACGCTATTAAAATCAAATTCAAAACAATTTTTGTATTTATAAATGATTGTACACATTATTAATTATTATTATAATTATTATTATTATTATTATTATTATTATTATCAGATATTAGTTTGAATTTATAATAATGAAGATTGATATTAAATGATTGCATTTTCTTATTATTATAATGTTCTTTGTATTTTCTTGTCATTATAATGTTCTTAACATTTTCCTATCATTATTACTCACATTAAATCCTTGATCATTGCTCACGATCTAAAGGTGAACTTCCCAATAACTTGTTATGTGAAAGTCAATTTGAGCTCAAAGCAGTTTGTACTTTTGGAGAGGCACTTGTCTTTTCTTAACTCCAACGTAATTTTAGTGTGAAAAAATTATAATTTACAATCTGTGAATGTGACCGTTGATTCACTTCAAGGAGTCCAATTTACTGTGAAGTTAGTGTAGTTGATTGATTACTTTTCTCAAAAATAATTATAAATCCGTGAATTAGCTTTAATTAGCATTTACTGGATCTGAAAAATTACAATACCAGTGGTTAATAGTGATTAACCTGAACCAAACTCATTGTGAACACAAGCGTCAATAATCCAGTTATTAGTGTGTCTGAGACGTAACCCCCCTATTCAATCAATCAGCCAGTCAATCAATCAACCAGTCAATCAGCCAACCAGTCACTCAGTCAAGCCAGCCAGTAAATCAGGCAATTAATCATTCCTCTTGTCAACCAGTCAGTCAATAAACTTGTCAATCAATCAGGCACTCAATCAAAAGATCAATCAATCTAGAATATAATGCATATACACAGCAATGACCTAGATTCTGCAAAATATAGTATACTCAGCAATGAGCCTCCTCTCTCTGTAGCATTTACAATATAATTGCAAACGACTATAAATCAATAATCGTTGATTCAATAACGAAAATCAATAACGACTCCAAATGGAGTCGTTATTGATTTTCTTGGTCTTTATTCTCTGCAAGTTTGCCACAACTGAATACACTTAACTTTTAGTTTTCCCACGTGCCATCATAAAGATATTTAGACACCGAGCAATTCCCTGAGAAAATATACTAATCCTGATAACCTAACAGGATAACAAACCATAACGAACTTCGTTAAAAAAAGGATCATTATGATCACATATTATACCATGATATTATTTCCATTCAACATCCAGCTGAGAAAAAAATCTCAGGAAACACCAGGAGGAACTTTTGACAAGCGGACGGCTTTCTGTTCTCGTTGAAGTCACTAGAGAGATGGTGGTCTTCAAGAAAATTCTGGTAAATTATTTGAAAACTATGGCAACAGGCATAACTTTAATTTCTCTGAGCCTCTAAACTTTGTATGTGCTAAAAAACTTTACCTCTCCTCTTTAGTCCAGCCAGAGTTATAACGATTAGCGTAAGGCCAGTATTATAAATATATTCTAGAATAAATGAATTATATACTTGTAGCTTTGTTGGCAAATATAAATTAATAACTATTCACGGATAAAGTTCTTGAATTTGCATTGAATTACATCTGTCAGTTGTCAGGTATCTCTCTCCCTCTCTGTTGTACACTGAGATGAATATATCATTCTAATACGATACGTTTTCTATAGTATTAAATTGTTAAAATTAAAAGCAATTTCTTCCATAAAACAGAAATTCAAAGTTATTTCTATCTGAATTGGTGGCGTGTCAGGCGCCTTCATGACACCATCCTGTAGCTGGTCCTCCTTCCGTTCCCCTTGTGTCCAGCCTACTTTATGGTGTTGGTACCGCTGGGTAACTGCTCTCCATCCCTCATGTTACACACGTTACTCTCGTATCTTTTCTTTCATATTGCAATGTAAATCTCTCTTTCTATCTCTGTCTCTTGCCTTCTTCCTCTCCTTTCCCTTCTCCATCTCTTCCCTCTTTCAGATCCCTGCCTTTCATATCTCTCTCTCTCTCTCTCTCTCTCTCCCTTCTAACGCTCCATGATTTATAGCCAAACAGCCGGGCCGTCAAGATGCTCCCTGCTCCGAATACCTCCTCCTTGTTTATCTGCCTCAACAACCCGGAACCCATCTGGTCCTTCATATATCCTATACAGATATGCTTGGGTAATTAATTTCTCGAACTGTGTTCTCATTTGTAGGATTGTCTTCCCGAGCTGGCCGTGTCATGCTGGCGATCACTTATGACTCTGGTGGCTGTCGGGGCTATGACCTATAACACGGTCGGTCATGACTCTGGTGGCTGTCGGGGCTATGACCTATAACACGGTCGGTCATGACTCTGGTGGCTGTCGGGACTATGACCTATAACACGGTCGGTCATGACTCTGGTGGCTGTCGGGGCTATGACCTATAACACGGTCGGTCATGACTCTGGTGGCTGTGGGGCTATGACCTATAACACGGTCGGTCATGACTCTGGTGGCTGTCGGGGCTATGACCTATAACACGGTCGGTCATGACTCTGGTGGCTGTCGGGACTATGACCTATAACACGGTCGGTCATGACTCTGGTGGCTGTCGGGACTATGACCTATAACACGGTCGGTCATGACTCTGGTGGCTGTCGGGGCTATGACCTATAACACGGTCGGTCATGACTCTGGTGGCTGTCGGGGCTATGACCTATAACACGGTCGGTCATGACTCTGGTGGCTGTCGGGGCTATGACCTATAACACGGTCGGTCATGACTCTGGTGGCTGTCGGGGCTATGACCTATAACACGGTCGGTCATGACTCTGGTGGCTGTCGGGACTATGACCTATAACACGGTCGGTCATGACTCTGGTGGCTGTCGGGACTATGACCTATAACACGGTCGGTCATGACTCTGGTGGCTGTCGGGCTATGACCTATAACACGGTCGGTCATGACTCTGGTGGCTGTCGGGGCTATGACCTATAACACGGTCGGTCATGACTCTGGTGGCTGTTGGGACTATGACCTATAACACGGTCGGTCATGACTCTGGTGGCTGTCGGGGCTATGACCTATAACACGGTCGGTCATGACTCTGGTGGCTGTCGGGGCTATGACCTATAATACGGTCGGTCATGACTCTGGTGGCTGTCGGGGCTATGACCTATAACACGGTCGGTCATGACTCTGGTGGCTGTCGGGGCTATGACCTATAACACGGTCGGTCATGACTCTGGTGGCTGTCGGGGCTATGACCTATAATACGGTCGGTCATGACTCTGGTGGCTGTCGGGGCTATGACCTATAACACGGTCGGTCATGACTCTGGTGGCTGTCGGGGCTATGACCTATAATACGGTCGGTCATGACTCTGGTGGCTGTCGGGGCTATGACCTATAACACGGTCGGTCATGACTCTGGTGGCTGTTGGGACTATGACCTATAACACGGTCGGTGAAGCCTCACCAAACACACGACGAAACTACAACGTTTCTACAATGTTCGAACAACTTGTAACACTTTCTAACAAGTTGTAACAACTATCTAGCATTTTGCCACACCATTCTAACACGTCATGAAAAAAATATAACGAGATGTAACAACTTTATAACAAGCTGCAACAGGGTAACAATAGGGACCATTAAGTTGTGTGTTTGCAGGGGCCTCCAAGGCGTTTCGGCATTATCAATTACAACCAATATATTGGGGATTTATTATCTCTTCTAACTACTCATTCCTTATTCCCGCGAAGGTACTTAGATCCCGCTTTGAGTTCAGAACTCAGCATCGTGTTCGGTAGTTGTATTGAATCTTCCTTCCCTCTGTCGAAATTGTTCCTTGTAATGTGTCTCAAGATAGAGTATATCATCTAGATTTTGGTAAGATTCAGAAAGCAATTTCAGGATCAGGGACCCGCTATGGGAATGCCACCAGCCAAGTGTTGTCGAACTCCTATGTCAACCACTTGGGGCTGGACGGTAGAGCGACGGTCTCGCTTCATGCAGGTCAGCGTTCAATCCTCGACCGTCCAAGTGCTTGGACACCATTCCTTTCCCATCCCAAATCCTTATCCTGAACCCTTCCCAGTGCTATATAGTCGTAATGGCTTGGCGCTTTCTCCTGATATTTCCTTTCCCTTCCTATGTTATCTTGAGGTTATCTTGAGATGATTTCGGTGTTTTTTAGTGTCCCCGCGGCCCGGTCCTCGACCAGGCCTCCACCCCCAGGAAGCAGCCCATGACAGCTGACTAACACCCAGGTTTTATTTTACTGCTAGGTAACAGAGACATAGAGTGAAAGAAACTCTGCCCATTGTTTATCGCCGGCGCCCGGGATCGAGCCCGGGACCACAGGATCACAAGTCCAGCGTGCTGTCCGCTCGGCCGACCGGCTCCCAACATGTCAACTGTGTTCTCCCACACAACTCCTGTTGGAAGCAGGTTGATGAGGTACTCAGTAGAGTGACGTAGGAATTTGTCAACAAAGGATAACCTAACGGACATGTCGAAGATATTAAATGGAAGCTGAACGGCCATGATACCTCTAATGAAATGGTCAACACTACAGATCTGTCTTACCTATTAAACTCTTTTAAACGCACCACAAAAAAGAGGAAAAGTCTTAGAACGCATCATTGAAAGAAACGTGATACCTACTGATCCTAACCGGGAGATATCGCTTGCAAGTTACTACAAGAGCAAGAAAGTCATGAACTTGCTCATGAAAACCTTTCCCGATACCAAGTGAAAAATCTTGAAAGGTACGAATGTCATCTATGTCTTTACATGCTCTCTTGAGGACTATCAGCCCAACTATCTCAATATACAGACAAGGCAATTGGCTGATAGTGCACAAATAACAAAGGCTCCACCAATAAACACGTAATTTGTACACACAATCACACCACCATCAGATGGTTTAGGTTAGGTTTTATCAGGAGAAAGCGCCAAGTCATTACGACTATATAGCATTTGGAAGGGGATCAGGATAAGGATTTTGGGATGGGACAGGGATGTGGGAACGACCCATCACCACCATCAGAGATATCCTGACTAACAAAACCGAAATACTCGACAGATACAACGATAATTGAAAATTAAACATAGCCGAAGCACTATATATCAAACATTCTCAGGACAACTATTCAGCTCAATTCAGCCAGCTTACCCTTAGGTATATCCTGCCATCCTCAAGACCAAGGTAGACTATCTAACACCTTGCCTACTACCAAAACCAAGGGTCAATATTTTTATTAATTAAAACTTGTACCGATCACTATATAATGTTGAATCGATATTGCTACGGTAATGGATCACTTTGGAACACAAATTTCGTTTTGGCAACTTCTCTGCTTAATTTTAGACTCGTTTAAGACTCATTTAGTCTAAATGTTCCTAATGTTGAGAGCTAAATCTTATATTTCTTATAATATTTCTGTGCTTGAAAATCTAATGAAAAAATAAAGCATTGCGAATTTAAGAAGCTAAGAAAGCAAATAATGAAAGATAGAATTCTTAAGTGCTAACAAAAGATAAAAGTCTTAACTGCCAATGAGATAAAAGTTTTTTATATTTATTTTATTTTATTTTATTTATACGAGAGTTGACCAGACCACACACTAGAAGGTGAAGGAACGACG
This sequence comes from Procambarus virginalis, assembly GCA_020271785.1. NCBI lineage: Eukaryota > Metazoa > Arthropoda > Malacostraca > Decapoda > Cambaridae > Procambarus > Procambarus virginalis. The sequence continues at coordinate 11,793,610 of WNGS01163555.1, forward strand.
ACGTTTCGGTCCGTCCTGGACCATTCTCAAGTCGATTGAGAATGGATACGAGAGGATACTTTGGATACTGGATACTAATTGATACTTTATACGAGAGTTTTTACATTCTTCTACAGCCACTAGCACGCATAGCGTTTCGGACAGATCCTAAATCCTAATTTTCCCCGGAATACAACCCTCCAAATCGATTAACAACCAGGTCCCCATTTTACTGTTGGGTAAACAGAGGCTACAGTTGAGATTGGCGCCCAGTAAGTCCTCCCCGGCCAGGATACGAACCCAGGCCAAAGCGCTCGCGAAACGCCAGGCGAGTGTCTTACCACTTCGCCACGGGGACTGCGTAACTGATAACTGATAATGAAAAATAAAAGTAGCAAGCCATGAAAGCGAATAATTATTCGTGCCAAAAGATTAAGCTAATTTTTTCATCGTTATCTTTTTCAGATATAACCAATATTTTGTTTTCTAACAATTATCATTGATGTTCATAGCGTATGAACACTCAAAATGATTAGCATTATAGACAAATATATTCACTGTGTGTACATATAAATACTTATAAGTATTTCTTGCCTTACTATTGAACTAACGCAAACCTGAAGGCCGTGGTAAGTGTCGGTAATCTGAAGATCTTCAGCCACAAAGAACACTTTAAAAAATAAAAATAAAATAATCTCAAGCAAAATCCTCTCCAATGTCCCTTCAATGTCAGTATATCTAATCCACCCCGAAGCTAGAAGTCCATAATGGCCCGAATAGAGCGGGACGAGCGTAGCTAACGCGGGTGATGGATGCCCCAGTGTTCAGCGGCTGTAACACTCACAAACTAAAGGTCAGAGTTCCTCCTTTATGGCTTACGACCCGCTAAGGTCACTCACCGCGCCCGACACAACCACGGGCGGGAGGAGCTCGCCAGACGCCTGTTATGCTGCACGTACGGACGGGAGATGCCCAATGTCTCTGGCCATGCAGCACGTACGGACGGGAGATGCCCACTGTCTCTGGCCATGCTGCACGTACGGACGGGAGGAGATGCCCACTGTCTCTGGCCATGCTGCACGTACGGACGGGACGAGATGCCCACTGTCTCTGGCCATGCTGCATGTACGGACGGGAGGAGATGCCCACTGTCTCTGGCCATGCTGCACGTACGGACGGGAGGAGATGCCCACTGTCTCTGGCCATGCTGTACGTACAGTTTACCTAGACAGTGTTGCGTACGTCGTAGGGCACGCTGCACGTGTACGTGCACAGATCATTATCAATAACACAACACGGAGTAGTCCACGTCCGCTTTAGGGCAAAACAGCAGTAGTTGCAGCCTGACAGGCGGAATAAATTACTAGAAGCTGGGAACTTTGCATCATCCTGTAAACATAACTCAAGAATTCGGAACCTGTTAGTTAGCAAGTATCACCAGCAAGCAAATATGCATCTCGCATTCCTATGCTTGCTAGCTAAGATAAAAAAAAAACAAAGGTTTCGCCGCAACATTTGCAACGCACGTCATTGCTTTGTGAGAAAAATAACAACTATTAAAAACTCCTGCTAACTAGGAAACTAACTACGACGCAGCCTACTCTGCTGTTCTTGTTAGCAATAATGAACATTAAAACATCATAATAAGACTCAGGAGACAAAATTTACTGTTTACATTTTTACTACTGCATATTAAAAGAACAAAAATCACTGCTCGTAGCAACACTACCAGCTGAGCAGGGGAAGGGGGGGGGGAAGGGGGGGGGACCAGGATGCCATTGTTAGCGGGCATCACTTCTCTTTGTTTCCTTCTGAATTTACCTGGGTGAAGGTGTTGAAGAAAGTGCTTGTAAACGTGGGTTGTAGAGAGGGCGAGGGAGCGATGGCGCCTGGGAGACGGGGGTGTACCCAAGCCTTCATCTTAATCCTCAGCCAGTAGGGAGTCACTGTCACCTGGAGCGCTTGTATCTGTACCTCACTTTGGCGTCGCCCGCTCTAGCACCACGCATAAAAGAAATGGATTTGACTTTGTAACTGTGTGTGTGTGTGTGTGTGTGTACTCACCTAATTGTGCTTGCGGGGGTTGAGCTCTGGCTCTTTGGTCCCGCCTCTCCTGTCAATCAACTGGTGTACAGATTCCTGAGCCTATTGGGCTCTATCATATCTACTTTGAAACTGTGTATGGAGTGAGCCTCCACCACATCACTGCCTAATGCATTCCATCTGTTAACTACTCTGACACTGAAAAGTTCTTTCTAACGTTCCTGTGACTCATTTGGGTACTCAGTTTCCACCTGTGTTCCCTGTTCGCGTACCACCCGTGTTAAACAGTTTATCTTTATCTACCCCTGTCAATTCCTCTGAGAATTTTGTAGGTAGTGATCATGTCTCCTTTGTGTGTGTGTATGTGTGTGTGTGCGTTTACTATTTGTGCCTGTATGTGTACTCATCTAGATGTGCTGGCAAGTTCGAAGTCTGCTCTCAAGCTACGCCTACCAACAGTAGTGCAATGCAATGATTCTTTTCACTCGTTTCTATATTATATTTACCTTTAAGACCGTGTATACAAATCGTCTCAGCAACTTTCTCATCATTCTGTTCAAGTTTTTCGACTCTTAGACTGAAGAATCTCTGATAATTCTCAGTATCATTGGTGTCTCTTTTTTCATTTATGTCCCCCCTCGTTCTACTCCTCACTCTGAACATTGCTTTTTATCTAAAAGGTAAATTTATCTTTGAATCATGTATGTCGCAATCATTTCTGCCCCAATTAATTTTTTCATCTAGTAAAGTGAGATCCCGTTCCTTCATCATTGTTTATCGCTCAGTCCCCTTAGCTCATGAACGAGCCTTCGTGCATATCAATGGATTTTTTTTGTGTGTGTGTGTTTCTTTAGGTAAGTTCCATGACATGGCAGAATACTCAAGAATGGGTCTTACATAGATCTTTGTCTCTGTATTCAAGAGCCTTTGAAGGCTCTTTGTTCAAATTCTTAAAGCCTTTCCTGACATTTGACAGTAATATGCTGTTGACGTTATTCTCCTAACATGTGTCTTGTGTTTTAGATTAGATATTATGCCTACTCCAAAGTCTTACTCCTTTTCAGAATTAGGAAGCAGCCTTCCCTTTATTTTGCACTGTATTTCAGGTCTTCCTATTCCTGTTTCTTTTCTCATAACCTTGCCAGTGTCTGGATAAATGTCCAGTAGCTGTTCCTAAGACTATCTCTGGAAATTGCCTGATCTTTTCATCTTGCAATGTACTGAAGGCCTTCTCGTTAATTTAGCATCGTCAGCAAACATTAATAAGAATGAGCTTACTTGATAGCTTACTGAANCAATGTAAATGTTTCAAAATATGTGTGTAAAATTATGTATATGTTAAATAATGCCTGTAATTATTACAATGTTTGACATAGATCATATATCTATATCAAAATACGAGCAACAGAACTCCATGCAGCGACGGTTATAGACAAAGAAATCTAATTGAAAGGCATGCAGACCACTGGTTAAAGTCCTTCCATTCCACATTACCCGGCACCCCACCGCCATTAACCCCTCCCCACCTAAATACACTTTGTTCCTCACCACCCCTTTCTCTACCTCCTCACTCTTCTCTACCTCTCAACTCTCACTATCTTGCAATCTTTATCTGGCTTTCAAGTCTTGTCTGACCCTCACCCCTCCTTGTCCATCAGCCCCCTCTGTGCCTCTTCCCCCTTCTCTGCCCTCTCCCCCCTCTCTGCCTCTCCCCCTCTCTCTGCCTCTCTCCCCCCTCTCTGCCTCTACCACTCTCTGTTTCTGAGCCTCTACTATGCCTGTCAACCTACCTCTGCCTCTCAGTTTGTCTCTCAGATCTCTCTCTCTCTGTCGCTCAGCTTCTCTCTGCTTCTCACTTCCTCAGTGCGTCATAACCCTGTTACCTTCTCATTCTCTCTCTCTGCTCCTTAGCACTTCTGGACTCACAGCCCCTCTGTGCCCAAGTGCACCTCTTGTTGCTTAGCCCCTCTTAACACGTAGATGATGATACAACATGTATAAGTTAACTTAACATGTAAAAGATGAAACAATGAAAAGAGAAGATGCACTTAGTCTACTTGACTTGATCATCACCCACACTGAGGAAGACATCAAGAACTTGGAGCATAAAGCACCACTAGGAGTCAGTGACCGTTGTATCCTGGTCTTTGCTATCACGACTGAACTTAAATCAATGATTATAAATAACGGAGTCGTGAAAGAGGAGTAGCCTACCCCTGAGATACACACAGACGATAGGAGGTACATACCAACAACTTGATTTAAAACGTTGAGAAAGTACAACAATCAGCCGACAATGCCAAAAGTTATACGAAAAACGAGAGGGGAGTGGGAAAATGTTAATTACAAAATATAGCCAAAATAGATGCAAGAGAGCCTTGCATCTGATGTATTCGTGACAATAGATGCAACGAAAACAAAAACGTGAGAGTATCAGTAAATAAAAAGGTTAAACTTAGAAGAAATTACAAAGCTGTGAGGAACAACTTAACTGCTCCCTTGGAATATATCACGACTGAGTCGGAACAGCTTTCAGTGACCAGAGAGGAAGAAACTCAAGACGAGATTCTGTCAAATATTGAGGTAACAGCAGAGGAGGTAGTCAGAGTGGAATATGAAACAAATGGTACTTGACCAAACATTGTATCACTATGAATGTTAACAAGAGGCTACACCAGGCCCTCAGTATATCTCTAGCTCTTATCTTGAGTTATTTATTGCGAATGGAAAGTTACTCGGATGCTGGAAGAACTAAACAATTATATCAGTGTACTAGAGGATTGGGAGAAGGCCTTTAACTACAGACAAGTGCCGCTGACCAGTATTCCCTTCAATGTGCTCTGAAGAATAATGATAAAACTAGTGAAGCATCTAGTGAGGCTTAGGTGCGTAAGTAAGTCACCAACATGGCTTCTGGGAAGAGGAAACTATGCCTAACATACTTCTGTAACGTGAGGAAACTCTTGCATTATGATAGCCTCTTTGTACCATTAGAAGCTTCTTTGCCATGATGGATTTTTGTACCATGAGAGGCTCAATGTGCGACGACAGGCTCTTGTTTCCTGATAAGCTATTGTACCATGATGGAGTCTTTTACCATAAGAGGTTCTTATACAATGAGGTGAGCTTATACTATAAGAGACTCTTGTACTACGAAAGGCACTTACACGATGAGAGGCACTTTTACTATGAAAGGCTTTTGTAACATAAAAGACAGTTGTACCATCGGAGACTCGTGCACCATGAGAGGTTCTTGTACTATCTTACTGTTCTGGTACCGTGATGACGTTGTGTTTGTGACGTAATGTTGGGCAATTATTAATGTAATGTATAAATGTATTATTTTATAGTGATGTGCTTAATTCATGTAACTGTATTGCAATAAACTATTTCTGCAATGACGTTTTAAATGCATTATTTTTTATACTGATGTCTTAATTTCATATATTGCAATAACCTGCACATATATTTCGTGCCCTGCCATGGGCTCAATCACTTGGACTACATGGTAGAGTGACAGAAGAGTTCCTTTTAGGTCGGCATTCATTCTCCGACCAAGTAATTGGGCGCTATTCCTTCCCTCCGTCTCAACCCATATCCTTATCCTCGTACCCCGTCCAAGTGCTATATAGTCATGATGGCTTACTGCATTCGCCTGATAATTATCCTTTTCCTTCCCCACTGTAATGTGTGGATGTTCCCACATTTTTGGGACTGATGTAGCTACGTATTGATAAGTTACGTATCAGATCATCATCGTGAGAGTGTGTTTACATAATGTATCCATGTTTGGGGGTGTCATTTATTCTCTGTTCAACATTTCACTTTATTGCCAAGTGTGATGAGGAAAGAAGTCAAGAGCAACGATAATCTTATACGTGCAGACACTAGGAACTGCTTGACGTGTGGGTGTATATATATGCTGACTATGAGACCTACAGGCGTGTGGGTATATAACCCATGGGGCTTTTTGATATGTGGGGTAATGATTTTAATTAAAAATAAGAGCCCATTAGTTCAAAATAGATTTCTTTACTATCATTCTTAAGTTCTTCACAAAGATACTCCATTTTGTAATGCTATATTTGCCTCATGTAGCAAATTTTCTCTTTTCTTCTGTCCAGACTCATAAATAACTCTAAGTATTATAACGGACTTAAGATTTTAGTCTTTATCCACCATTTCTCACTGCTCATTGGAGCATTAATTATCTTCTTCATGGTTTCGTGCTCTTCTCCGTATTTTCTGTATATCCTAATTTCCTTCATGTTATCTTTCCAGATCACTGCCTCCATACCCCTGTCTTTCACCCCAGGGCTCCTCACCCTGGGCTTTTCAACCCTTTGGCCTTCACAGCCCTTT
>WNGS01163555.1:11806703-11818870 GCA_020271785.1 Procambarus virginalis
TTATCTTCGGGCTATGCTGGAAAATTATTTTTATCCCAAATATAACCCAATTGACTTATATTTTACGGAGCCACAAAAAAGTCGTTCAATCAAAATAATGAATCAGAAAGTGCTGACTGGCAATCCATAAATTACTAAATTAGCAGCGAATATTTATGAAAAATTTGCCCTTTACAAGTTATGTGAAAAATGTAGCTAAATGTGCTGATCTGCGAAAGGCAGCACATCACCTGAATGCTAAAGAATGTATAGCACTTTCCAACACTCAATCAGATCTATGATTGAGTATTCATCACTAATTTGGGATTCACGTCCAAAGTCTTAACTAAAATTGTCAGACTAAATTCAAGATTGTCTCCTGAACCTAGCGAGAAGCCAAGTTAATGTACCTGATCCAGTATAGTACATCTAAGTCCTATAACAGACTCAATGTAGCTGTGTGCATATTCTACAGAGTTTACAAAATGTGTAGCTCTTATTTAGCTTCTCTATAATTCCCTGATTCAAGAATTCCCCACTCACGAGGTACGCTACATGTGTACAAGATACATGTTCCCTTTGCCCCAAACACAATAATTTCAACGCTCTTACCATCCTACCACCCGAAATATGCGATATTATAATTGCATTTTGGCAACAGGCTGGTGACCAAAATATTCCGTCACTTGAACAATTTATGAATCTTTAAATATGTGGCTAATAAATCATAGAAGTGTTCAATAGAAATACAGAATTCCCCCGCATTTCTACACTTAACTGTAGAGAAGATGCAGTTCTAGCTTCAAACTTTTCAAAGTAACCTTTAACAAGCGACATTTAAAATTAATTTGTAAAACAATAATAATCACAACGAAAACAATAAGTGATAATGACAAAAATGCAGATAATAATAATAATAATAATAATAATAATAATAATAATAATAATAATAATAATAATAATAATAATAATAAATCACATTAACGTGAGGTATTAATGAGAAAATCAGTAGAAGCCACGATAAAGGATTCGAACCCCCTTATAGCTCCTGGTAGAACACATAGTATAGGATCCAATTCTCCTCATTGCTCCTAATGAGATTCTCAATAATACAACTAATAATAACACATAATAATAATAATAATGAGAGGTCTCTAGGCAAAGTGAAGATGGGTTCAAGAGACGTTTAGACAACTTAGTTACGATGATATAAATTATATATATTACTCTGTACACCTGGAAAATTATGGCGTGCATACCGTTTTGACTAAGAAAAGGTTAATTAATACAGTTGCTTATCATTTTAAACGTCGATCACTCAACATGAAAAGAAAATCCAGAATATATATTAAAACTGCATTGGTGGATATGCCGGCTGATGAAGGTATTAATATCATCAACCACCGGTTGTGGTAACAAGTCAGTCAGCACCGTTGGCCCTCAAGCTTCCTACCAGTTCGTAAACGGTGAACGATTAGTGACCTATCCGGCGTATTTCATCACGAGTGGAGTGAGAGAAGGCTGATTCGAAGCGTTAACGAAGATAAAGCGAACCCGGACACCGATAGACAGCGGCGAGAGGAGCGGTAATTACTGTATGTTGCCGGTCACAGTTTTTGTGGCAGGGAGCGCGGCCATTCCCTGTACTTAACGAAACTAATGCAAATTACTCTTAAATTGCTACTCTTCACATTTCACGTGTTCCGCCCCTCGCTCTCGGCAGTGGTGGGGGGGTGTGGGGGGTGGGGTGGACTGAGAAGGGTAGGGGATAGTGCTAGCTTTAGAAAGGAGATAGGGGGGTAGGAGTTGGGGTTAGTTTGAGGGGATGGGGGGGGGGTGAGAATTGGGGTGTGTTTAGGGGGGTGAGGCACGAATTGAGGTGTGTTTAGGGGTATGGGGGGTAGGAGTTGGGGTTGGGGGGATTGTGTCTGGCGAAAGGGGGGGTGGGGTTGTTGTAGGCGTTGTTTAGAGATGGAGGTAGTGGTTGGAACATGGCTGGGCTGATGGGGAGGTGATGGTTAGTGTGTGTGTGTGGTTCTGGGTTTGAAGGGGGGAGAGAGAAAAAAATGAGGGTGTAGATAAAAGGATGAATTGGGGGGGTTGCTGGCGTGGTTTGGGGCGTGATTGAGGGGAGGGAGGTACTCACCTAGTTGTACTCACCTAGTTGTGCTTGCGGGGGTTGAGCTCTGGCTCTTTGGTCCCGCCTCTCAACCGTCAATCAACAGGTGTACAGTTTCCTGAGCCTACCACCTCTTTCCTTTCCTTTCCCCCACCTCCTTTCCTGAGGTGGGGGGGGGGTGCTAGTGGTGGTAGTTACTATCGAAGTGTTGGTGTCGATTGTTGAGAAAGGTGGTAGTGAGAGCGTGTTTGGTAGTGTAGAGGAAGTTAATAGGATGGTGGTGGTTGTAAATGTGCTTAGGGTAGTGGTGATGCCAGTGGTGGTGGTGGTGACACTAATCTTCACTGTGATAGTGTTGGGGATTTCAGTAGTGGTGATGGAGGCAGCAATAATTAATGCTAGGAAACATTAACATCCTTCATCCATATGAGAGAAATAAGTTAGCAATTATCCTCAACATTTGTGTGAATGCTATATGAGTTAACCATTTTTTCTCAATTATTTTGCTCCCTCATACACCTGTGCCTATTCTTACAAGAAACTAAAATAACACAGTTCCAGTACAAGGATATACACACACTCGGCATACTTAGCTTCTTGGTATATATATATATATATATATATATATATATATATATATATATATATATATATAATATATATATATATATATACACTGAGTTTCCTTTAGTCCTAGACTATGTTCAAGTGTGTGTGTGTGTGTGTGTGTACTCACCTAGTTGTACTCACCTAGTTGTGCTTGCGGGGGTTGAGCTCTGGCTCTTTGGTCCCGCCTCTCAACCGTCAATCAACAGGTGTACAGTTTCCTGAGCCTAATGGGCTCTATCATATCTACACTTGTGTGTGTGTGTGTGTGTGTGTGTGTGTGTGTGTGTGTGTGTGTGTGTGTGTGTGTGTGTGTGTGTGTGTGTGTGTGTGTGTGTGTGCGTGCATGCGTGTTCGTAAAAGGACTCACATATTAGGTGGCATCTGATCATTCAATACTCAGCAACACTTCTATCTTCCCTAAGTTATTTTGAACCAATTAGGTTGATCCTAATAACCCACCAATACGGCGTGCCGACGAAACAAACATGTATCCATTAAAACCTCCTCGTTAACAGCGCCTATTGCCAGTGTCGTGATATATGCACCTCGTTATCCGGTCAGTTAGCATGCAACCCCGTCATTAAGTAGAGAGTACCTGTGCATGTTTATATATGACTGTTTTGCAATTAACATGGCGGTCGCTCGTTCGGGAACGAGTTATATAACGAGCCTAAGAGTCATTCGTTACGAAACAAGTTACGCAAAGAGGCCTGAGGGGTTATTGTTTATGGAATAAATGACACAAAATAGACAGTCCTTCGTTAAAGAACGAGTTACATAGAGGTCTATTAATCGTTCATTAAGGAAAAAGTTATGCCAACAGGCCTTATTAAAATTGGTTCGTTACTAAACGAGCTAGACCTAGAGGCTAGGTGTTACCAGGTGATAATACAGACTTTTTTAATTTTAATAAACTATTATATGTACAAGTGAGTCAATATATCTTTACGAATTACCTTTTAAAGCGTTGATTCGACTCGTTAAGTACATTCCGAAAGAATAAATGTAGTTATCGTGCATGGCATGTTATCTATCCGCAGTGGAAAATATACATTATATTCCTGACAAAACATAACGATAAAAATCAGTAAATAGATAAACTAATAATAATCCATCAAACTAAAAACTGCATTTACATTACATAAATGTAAATACAAATAATCGCCAAAATTTTTTAGGATTTTTGTTTTTGTTTACTAGGAAGACATATAATCTTTAATTAGACAATAGAGAGAGAGAGAGCAATCAAGGCTTGGCGAGGCAGACATGACTTCAGGAGGTTTGAAATAAATGCGTTTTAATGCACTGTCTTAAAAAAACGCATGGGTGGTCTGGCAACACAAGGTTATTTAAATCTTGCTTTACCATTCTTCCATTACATCCTAGAAGGGGAAAACGATAATAACAGCACCAAACAAAATAAACACAAATGAATGATAATAAAAGGCCGTAGCCTGGCCATTAATTACACTCAGATGAAAGGAAAGAACCTGCCACCATCATATATAAAGTTATTAACTCTTGGGGCAAGTTTAAACTACAAAATAATAATTGTTTAATCACTGGAAATTATTAGAAATGTTTGCCTGTCACACCCAACTCTCCCCCCCAGGTTGACAACCTCTTAAAGCTCGTCTCTACACAGTTAAATATATTCTTTACTTAATTGCTAATTACTCTTTATTTAAAATGTTACATTATTAAAGCAAATTTTAAATGCGATTTTACTTTAGTACTTGCCCTTGCATTGGACTAAATTATACTTGGCCAGCAACCTCTTGTTGTACTTGCTTATTAACCTTGCTAAACACCAAACTGATTATAATTAATTAAGCTACGAAATAAAAAACAATACCCGAATCTACAGTGGACTTAATAATATCATCAAGCCTTGCCACGTCCCAATGCCCAGCAGAGAGAGATCCTCGATATTTTCAAGTCTAAAAACTTGACATAGCCCAAACGATATCATAACATATCTCTGGAGGAATAGTAAACATCTGGCATAGATGTTTATTATTACTATGTTTACCGCTGTTTACTATGTTTACTATGTTTACAGATAGGGGGCATACATCTTCACATGCATGCCCACCCATGGCTGATATCTAATACTTCCTTCAGGGTGGGTTATCTCGTGGTGCTGCCAACTATAAGGAAGAAGTGAAATCCACTAGCAATTGGAAATAATCCATCGTTATCTTGAAGTTATCTTGAGATGATTTCGGGGCTTAGCGTCCCCGCGGCCCGGTTCTCGACCAAGCCTCTTTTTTGTTACACACCCCTAGGAAGCAGCCTGGAGCAGCTGTCTATTTCCCAGGTACCTATTTACTGCTAAATAACAGGGGCATTAGGGTGAGAGAAACTTTTTGCCCATTTGTCTCCGCCTTCACCGGGGATCGAACCCGGAACCTCAGGACTATGAATCTGAAGTGCTGTCCACTCAGCTGTCAGGGCCCCCATCGTTACAGATTTGTTCCCATAGTATCTGAGACTCTTAGCCATTAGAGTAAGTGTGCCATGAGTCTTCTGGAGAATTCGGTTGTAGAGTCATTAAGGTAACCAGGGGAAGAAAGGGCTGCCATTTTTCCTATTTTAGCGCCTCAAGAAAAGCGATTCAGAGCGAAAACCAGGTATACGCCTGCTGCATGCTCGGTTCCTAGCCGAAATATATGAGGAGTTATGTGCATGTATGTGTGAGTGGGTGAACATGTGTATTTCTTAAGAGTGCGTAGAGATTCCCCCTCCCCCCCCATAATCCCACTGTATTCTAGGGTAATCCTGATGTGCAGGACACACACACACACACACACACACACACACACACACAGAGTCATTACACTAACAAAGTGCTCAGTGACAGATCCATTAATCTTCCAAGATCCTGAAACAACGCCGGCGTTTCTGTTACTGCTGTTCTCTCAGTTACTTGCCGAGGTCTGGCCGCTCTAGTGCGCCCAGCCTCTAGGGCACCACCTGGTAAACCACCTCACCTCAAACTCTACCTCTGCTCAAATTATACATTTTATCTTGTATTTTTACTAAGGATAGCCTCAAAATATTACATTGGTTAATACATAATATGTTGTATGCATAGTGGGACAGTGTGGGGGATGAAAAGGATAATGAAAGAGGAACGATGCAGAAATGAGCAATAGTAGAAGAATACATTGACAAGAGAAAAGGAATTAGGAAGATCACTTACCAATTGTGCCTGGAGACCATTTAGAGTGACCATCGAACAAAGTCGGGATGATTTGACTTTGACTTGTGTTCAAATTCAGGAAGGGTAACGAGGGAACGAATGAATGGTTGGGAAATAAGATCCTCGAACATCAACACACACACTGGAATGGAAATGGGAGACGAAATGAAGACTCAGAGGAATAGACTTGAGACCTGCCATAAAGAGTATAATGAGAAAATTGAAAAGAGGAAAAAAAAAAGATTGGGAACACACATTAGAAAAGCTGAAAAGTAAAGAAGCGAATTTTAAAGAAAAGTAGGCCTAGCCAAGGGTGGTCCAAACCTGAACGTGGAGAGAAGTTTAAGCTAACTAAACTATATAAACAAATTCGAAACATATGTTCAATGTAAATGTTTCAAAATATGTGTGTAAAATTATGTATATGTTAAATAATGCCTGTAATTATTACAATGTTTGACACATATCAATATATCTATATCAAAATACGAACAACAGAACTCCATGCAGCGACGGTTATAGACAAAGAAATCTAATTGAAAAGGCATGCAGACATTGGCCACTGGTTAAAGTCCTTCCATTCCACATTACCCGGCCACCCCACCGCCATTAACCCCTCCCCACCTAAATACACTTTGTTCCTCACCACCCCTTTCTCTACCTCCTCACTCTTCTCTACCTCTCAACTCCTCACTATCTTGCAATCTTTATCTGGCTTTCAAGTCTTGTCTGACCCTCACTCCTCCTTGTCCATCAGCCCCCTCTGTGCCTCTCCCCCCTCTCTGCCTCTCCCCCCTCTCTGCCTCTCCCCCTCTCTGCCTCTCCCCCTCTCTGCCTCTCCCCCCTCTCTGCCTCTCCCCCTCTCTGCCTCTCCCCCTCTCTGCCTCTACCACTCTCTGTTTCTGAGCCTATGTATGCCTGTCAACCTACCTCTGCCTCTCAGTTTGTCTCTCAGATCTCTCTCTGTCGCTCAGCTTCTCTCTGCTTCTCACTCCCTCAGTGCGTCATAACCCCTGTCACCTTCTCATTCTCTCTGCTCCTTAGCACTTCTTGGATTCACAGCCCCTCTGTGGCCAAGAGCGCCTCTTGTTGCTCAGCCCCTCTTAACACGTAGATGGTGATACAACATGTATAAGTTAACTTAACATGTAAAAGATGAAACAATGAAAAGAGAAGATGCACTTAGTCTACTTGACTTGATCATCACCCACACTGAGGAAGACATCAAGAACTTGGAGCATAAAGCACCACTAGGAGTCAGTGACCGTTGTATCCTGGTCTTTGCTATCACGACTGAACTTAAATCAATGATTATAAATAACGGAGTCGTGAAAGAGGAGTAGCCTACCCCTGAGATACACACAGACGATAGGAGGTACATACCAACAACTTGATTTAAAACGTTGAGAAAGTACAACAATCAGCCGACAATGCCAAAAGTTATATGAAAAACGAGAGGGGAGTGGGAAAATGTTAATTACAAAATATAGCCAAAATAGATGCAAGAGAGCCTTGCATCTGATGTATTCGTGACAATAGATGCAACGAAAACAAAAACGTGAGAGTATCAGTAAATAAAAAAGGTTAAACTTAGAAGAAATTACAAAGCTGTGAGGAACAACTTAACTGCTCCCTTGGAATATATCATGACTGAGTCGGAACAGCTTTCAGTGACTAGAGAGGAGGAAACTCAAGACGAGATTCTGTCAAATATTGAGGTAACAGCAGAGGAAGTAGTCAGAGTGGAATATGAAACAAAAGGTACTGAACTAAACATTTATCACTATGAATGTTAACAAGAGGCTACACCAGGCCCTCAGTATATCTCTAGCTCTAATCTTGAGTTATTTATTGCAAATGGAAAGTTACTCGGATGCTGGAAGAACTAAACAATTATATCAGTGTACAAGAGGATTGGGAGAAGGCCTTTAACTACAGACAAGTGCCGCTGACCAGTATTCCCTTCAATGTGCTCTGAAGAATAATGATAAAACTAGTGACGCATCTAGTGAGGCTTAGGTGCGTAAGTAAGTAACCAACACGGCTTCTGGGAAGAGGAAACTATGCCTAACATACTTCTGTAACGTGAGGAAACTCTTGCATTATGATAGCCTCTTTGTACCATTAGAAGCTTCTTTGCCATGATGGATTTTTGTACCATGAGAGGCTCAATGTGCGACGACAGGCTCTTGTTTCCTGATAAGCTATTGTACCATGATGGAGTCTTTTACCATAAGAGGTTCTTATACAATGAGGTGAGCTTATACTATAAGAGACTCTTGTACTACGAAAGGCACTTACACGATGAGAGGCACTTTTACTATGAAAGGCTTTTGTAACATAAAAGACAGTTGTACCATCGGAGACTCGTGCACCATGAGAGGTTCTTGTACTATCTTACTGTTCTGGTACCGTGATGACGTTGTGTTTGTGACGTAATGTTGGGCAATTATTAATGTAATGTATAAATGTATTATTTTATAGTGATGTGCTTAATTCATGTAACTGTATTGCAATAAACTATTTCTGCAATGACGTTTTAAATGCATTATTTTTTATACTGATGTCTTAATTTCATATATTGCAATAACCTGCACATATATTTCGTGCCCTGCCATGGGCTCAATCACTTGGACTACATGGTAGAGTGACAGAAGAGTTCCTTTTAGGTCGGCATTCATTCTCCGACCAAGTAATTGGGCGCTATTCCTTCCCTCCGTCTCAACCCATATCCTTATCCTCGTACCCCGTCCAAGTGCTATATAGTCATGATGGCTTACTGCATTCGCCTGATAATTATCCTTTTCCTTCCCCACTGTAATGTGTGGATGTTCCCACATTTTTGGGACTGATGTAGCTACGTATTGATAAGTTACGTATCAGATCATCATCGTGAGAGTGTGTTTACATAATGTATCCATGTTTGGGGGTGTCATTTATTCTCTGTTCAACATTTCACTTTATTGCCAAGTGTGATGAGGAAAGAAGTCAAGAGCAACGATAATCTTATACGTGCAGACACTAGGAACTGCTTGACGTGTGGGTGTATATATATGCTGACTATGAGACCTACAGGCGTGTGGGTATATAACCCATGGGGCTTTTTGATATGTGGGGTAATGATTTTAATTAAAAATAAGAGCCCATTAGTTCAAAATAGATTTCTTTACTATCATTCTTAAGTTCTTCACAAAGATACTCCATTTTGTAATGCTATATTTGCCTCAATGTAGCAAATTTTCTCTTTTCTTCTGTCCAGACTCATAATAACTCTAAGTATTATAAACGGACTTAAGATTTTAGTCTTTATCCACCATTTCTCACTGCTCATTGGAGCATTTAATTATCTTCTTCATGGTTTCTTGCTCTTCTCCGTTATTTTCTGTATATCCTAATTTCCTTCATGTTATCTTTCCAGATCACTGCCTCCATACCCCTGTCTTTCACCCCGAGGGCTCCTCACCCCTTGGCTTTTCAACCCTTTGGCCTTCACAGCCCTTTTCCCTACCCTGTGGCCTCAACACAAGACTCGTACCTCGTAGTCTTCCACCCATGGCCTCCAGATATCAATTCTTCACCCTAATGGCCTCCTCACCCCTAACCCCCCCCCCCCCGGTGGCCTTCAGACATCAGTTTTTCACCACGTGGCATCCACACCCCCATCGCCCCCACCCTATGTCTACCCCCATCACTCACACTGTCTACCCCCATCTCTACCCCCATCACCCACCCTATGTCTACCACCATCACCCACCCTATGTCTACCCCATCACCCCACACTATGTCTACCCCCATCACCCCAGTCTATGTCTACCCCTGTTATCGAGCGAAAGACTTAAAAATTCGTTACTTTTCATCCCAGACCTTTATCAATGGGCCTCGGCGAAGCGGCACTTTGCGCCCGAGTATAGCCCCATAAATCTGGCTGAATCTAACGTAATCAAGGGGCTCTCCTCTTGCTGATACCACAACCGGCTTCTGCAGCTGTTACTCCTCTACCGCGATATTGATTCAATTATTACCTTTTTGTCTGAGTGCTCGTCTTTCACTGTAAGTTAAATAAGCTGTTATTTGTCTGCGTGGCTACTGAACCCCGTTTAACATCCTATTTAATATTTTTTGTTTATTAGGTTATATTATAGTGAATGTTATTATATTGCTTTTGTTCCTCGCTATTAGCAATGGAATAATGGTAATCCCTGGCCTGGCTCACTCCCCTTTCAACCACACTATTCACCACTCGCATCTCTTAAAGAATTTCCTGGACTAAAAGAACTATAAGGATCATCTTCCCATATGTCAGATACTTTACAATACGACATGATCCAGGTGTGCGTCTCCTGTTGCCAGAATCTGATGTAATGGTGATGAAATTAACTTTTTCGGGAATCCCTCCATTCTTTTCGCTTTTTGTTTATGTTCTTGGGTTTTTGCATATTGACTGCTGGCGCTGTATCTTCTCATTGTGGGAAACATCATCGTCACTGTACAGAGCCACCAACTCCTCGTTATGAGAAAGAGCATCACTTATCAAGATTGTTAGAGCAACAAGTGAAAATCTTCTTCTCTATATCTCTGATACACTAATTCCATAAATAATAAAAAGGAATACTATCTACGAATCTTCACTGCATGACTTCCAGCCAGTCAAAGCTGGGCGACCTTGGGTCAGCCAACCTCTCTTAACATATTAATGAACTACAGCTTTTGTCGACTAAACCGTCAATTTAGTGACGGTTTAGTGACGGATTCACAAAATCCCAGTACTGTGAAAATAAAGCACCTTGATATTGACCCTTTCTCAAGACTAATAAACATCGTCTCTGCTAGCTCAGATTTGTAACTAGATTCGAAGACAAAAAAAAATAAACCCGTTTTCTTACCTAATACATCGCATATTTTCACGGAGTCGGTCAATCTGCCCGAAACGCTTTGCGTAATAGTGGCTTCAGGCATTGTATGTACTAGCTCTATCTATAAATCCATCAAGTTTTGTATCTTACCTTGTATGTATGTACCTTACCTTAATAAAATTTATTTATTTTATTTTATTTAAAATGGATGTGTGTGATAGTAAAATTAGAAAGAAGTAATATCGAAGTTATCTATGTATCTTATGTGTAGGTTAGGTGGGTTGCTTGGGTTGGTACGTTTCATGTTAGGCTAAACATTGTTTACATAGTGGCAATAGCGTATAATAAGAACGACATAATTAGCGATTGTCTGCTCTAAATGATAAACAAGTGAGATAAATATGTA
Source organism: Procambarus virginalis (assembly GCA_020271785.1). Lineage (NCBI taxonomy): Eukaryota > Metazoa > Arthropoda > Malacostraca > Decapoda > Cambaridae > Procambarus > Procambarus virginalis. Next base: position 11,817,875 of record WNGS01163555.1, read on the forward strand.
AACGACTGATATAATTATGAAATATATAAACATAAACAATTATGCTTTAGTCTGGTAGTACAGTCGGGTTCGTTATCGACCCACAACCGGAATTTTGGGGTTCACACACACACACACACACACACACACAATCCTTTATCCTGGCTCCCTTAAATTAGAACTACGCTCTGCGAGCTTAATTTAAGGGAGCCGGCGGCCGAGCGGACAGCACGCTGGGCACGTGATCCTGTGGTCCCAGGTTCGATCCCGAGCGCCGGCGAGAAACGATGGGCAGAGTTTCTTTCACCCTAGCCCCTGTTACCTAGCAGTAATAGGTACCTGGGAGTTAGTCAGCTGTCACGGGCTGCTTCCTGGGTGTGTGTGTGTGTGGTGTGGGAAATAGTAGTGTCAGTCATGATGGAGGAGCAATACCCGACAACTGTGAATACCTATCCAACCACGACATCCCACTTCGATTGCGTGATGGACACGCTGGGGGTGTAGTCGTGCTGTGTCGTCCGCCGCGCAATGGGCATTCTTTCACCGTGTTGTCCTAGTATGGTCTGGAGTAGAGACTGCTGGTGCTTTGGGTTTATGTGTGTGTGTGTGTGTGTGTGTGTGTGGTGTGTGTGTGTGTGTGTGTGTGTGTGTGTGTGTGTGTGTGTGTGTGTGTGTGTGTGTGTGATTGGGAGAAATATATGAAGTAGATATAACAGAGGAAAAATAGATTGGTTAGAAAGGCGGGGTCCAAGAGCTAATATAGCTCGATCTGCGGACACAAATAGCAAATAAAATAATAAATCAAATAGTAAATACACATACACCAGAAATTGACTGTGAAGCACTGTTAGGTAAACCCCAAATCACCACCAAAATTATTGGTGCGGTGGTCACGGTACTGTGTCACGTCGTACGTTTTAGTGGGGTGATTCTGGACGGCAGGGGTTCGAATCCTGACTGGGTCAATTAATAGTAATAATAATAACAATAACAACAATAATAATACATAATAATTTT
>WNGS01163555.1:11821122-11838260 GCA_020271785.1 Procambarus virginalis
GAATCCAGGGCATGTCAGAAATGATTGGGCGCGCTTCCCATCAGAATAAAGCGCCATGGATTCCGGCACTAGGAAGGGATCAAGATAAGGACTTGGGTTGGGATGGTGGGGGGGGGGGGGGAAGGAATGGTGCCCAACCACTTGGACGGCCAGGGATTGAACGCCTCAGGCGACCCCCCACCCCACGATCACCCCACAGGCCAGGCCACACCATACACCCTATCAGTCTGTTAGGGCAGGTGTCTGGGATTCACCAGAACGCAGGTTCGAATATATATAGATATATATATTATATATATATTATATATAATATATATATATATATATATATATATTATATTATAGATATATATATGAGAGAGAGAGGGGGGGGGAGAGTGAGAAGAAAAGGTACAAACTTACCATGATAATTTACAGCCTTATTCACTTTAAAACACAATGCTCTCATTATAACCACTTTCACTCCTACACTTATATAAAAAGAAGCACTTCTTAGATAAAATAATAAAAACCACAGTGGGCAGTCATGATGATATATTATACTCATAAAAGCTCTTAATAATAGCTTATCATGATACCTTAAATTTTCTTGTCTAAACTCGAAAAGATGCTACACATATCCTTTTTATGTAGACGAACTCTTTATGGGGTGATTACACACACACACACGCTCTGGTAATGAATACAAGGGGGAGACATGGTATCAGATTGTTCAAAAGGTCAAACATGGCTGAAAATACGATAAAATTTGGAGATAAGGGTTTGTTGTTGGGGGAGAGGTAGGGGGGGATTTATTTTGCTGGAGTTGCTTCTGCTCCACGAGCCTCCAGCAAGCCTCTGTTTTGCTTCCCTGGGTGAGTTCACTGCCGATTTGGGCATAATAACAGAGTCTCCTCTCGAACTATTGGCGAGTTTCCATTTTTGCTGTGCAGTCATCCCTTTTTTTCAAATTTTCTTTTTTATTTGTTCCAGCTTTCTCCATAAATCATCTTGTATTAGAGGCATATTTTAGAGAGCACATAGACACACACACGCACACAAACACACACAACTAAACCTCACGTCTTTGGAAGAAAGAAGAGTTAGGGAAGAAATGATTACCACATACAAGATTCCAGCGGAATTCACTGGGTAGATAAAGACAATGTATTTAACACAGGGGACACACGCACAAGGGGACACAGGTGGAAACTGAGCACCCAGATGAGCCAAGAGATATTAGAAAGAACTTTTTTGTATCAGAGAAGTTAACAAAAAGAAATGCATTAGGAAGGGATTTGGTGGAGCTGACTCCATACACAGTTTCAAATGTAGATATGATTGAGCTTAATAGGCTCAAGAATCTGTACACCGGTTGTTTGACAGTTGAGAGGCGGGACCAAAGAGCCGAATCTCATCCACCGGAAGAACAACTAGGTGGAGTACACATACACATCTTAAAAAACACATAAGGAGCTCGAAAAGGTGCAGAAGTTTGCAACGAGACTCGTCCCGAGCTGCGAGGGATGAGGTACGAAGACAGACTGAAGGAACTAAAAAAATACATAATAATTAAAAAAAATAATACATAATTTAAAAAATAATACATATTTAAAAAATTTATTATTATTAACTTTAAGAAATATATATAAACGTATGATTGCAGTATAAAAAATCTTTCTCGTGTCCCATAAAAGCGCACAATCAGTACACAACAGCCCCACTATTAAACGTACCAAAACCAATACGACTGTAAATCTTCTAAGCCATAATTCTCAAATTGAACAAACAATCGCAGCGCTGCCTTCTACCGAATCGTTTCCTATAACGAAGCAGAATTGCAATTTATGTAAACAGCTACGCATTTGAATATTATTGCAGGAGAGACCGGCCCATCTAAAGATGCAATTAATTTCTGATGGTGTTCTCTTGGAGGCAAGACCTCACATTTTTGTACTTTTTCTAGCTATAAATCAAACCAAAAAAACAAAGATAAGATGAACATTCAAATTACAGACACCTAGCCTTTTTTTGTACCATATTTTGTCGCCATTAGTTACCCAATATTTGTGGCTAACATTAAATCAATTAATTTATATTGATAAAATCAAACAGTATAAAATTCTGAAACTTTAGACACATGTAAAATCTTTGGAATGCAGCAGTCATTTCCAACTGTTTTTAGCATCGTCATCTGCTTCCTCAGTGTCTGGTGTTCCAAACAATGACATTTATATTTTTCCCATTAAGATACTATCGAACGCACTAAGAGCGTTTTCACTCCCGTATTACTCCATTGATATTGGTAAGAGCACAAGGGCTCTGTATGAGTAAGGCAGTCTGTTTCGTCTGTCTGTCTGTCTGTCTGTCTGTCTGTCTGTCTGTCTGTCTGTCTGTCTGTCTGTCTGTCTGTCTGTCTATCTGTCTGTCTGTCTGTCTGTCTGTCGGTCTGTTTGTCTGTCTGTCTGTCTGTCTGTCTGTCTCTGTCTCTGCCTCTGTCTCTGTCTCTGTCTCTGTCTCTCTCTCTCTCTCTCTCTCTCTCTCTCTCTCTCTCTCTGGTACACAGTTTATTACAGGAGAACATATCTTCAAAATATCGTTAGCTGATTAAGAGCTCTCCATTACCGCCAATCCATTTACAAACGGGTCCTAAGTCACTTCTGGTTGATATGGGTCGAACAGTTAAGGATTGGTGCCCAGTCGATCCTAGTTGTTGGTAATATCCGGGTGATATCGTAGATCCCTTACATTGATTTTTATCTCCATACATCAGCAGGAGTTTAACAAAGTGATGCTTGACCTTGCAAGAACACCCTAGTGCACACACACACACACACACACACACAATTAGGTGAGTACAGACACACACACACACACACACACACACACACACACACACACACACACACACACACACACACACACACACTTTGAGAACCGTCAGCGAATGAAATTAATTAGTTGAAGAAGTTGTCGAAGAAAATACGATACACAATAACAAATGTTCGAAATGTTGAGGTTTTAAGAGTTGACGTTCGATCCCGGTGGCACAGACATGCACGTACATATAGTATGTACGTGCACGTACACCAAGAAAAAAGGACACAAGCAGAAAGCTAATGTACCACAGAGTTTCTGAGTACTCAGTACGTCACTGGAAGCTTAAGGCTGAGAAATGGAAGACAAGGTGAATCATCAGAGTCTCAGGCTTGCATATCCTGCAAGGGCACTGGAAATAATAATTAGTTGACTCATAAAACCCCAGGAGATGAAAGATTGCATAACAGGAGCATTACTACATGACGGAAGGGAAACCAAGTCCTAGAAAACCTATTAGATTTTTTGACTTGGATGATAGATGTCTCAGAGGATAGGGGAGGATCTGCATTTTCTCAAATTGCCAAAAAGCATTTTGATTATTTCCCTCTAGGGACTGACGTAGAAGTAGAAATACTAACTAGAGTAAGGCATGGAAGACCATGGTGGTGTAGAGTTTAAACAGCAAACAGAAAACATAAAATATGAATGAGAGGGAAGAAAATGTCAAAGGGATACTACTTACTTCCCAATTAGTTTGTAATTCCAAATCTGTAAAGGTTCACACACTCAAACGGGTCTACTGAGTTTATGTGTTATGAATATTTATTCAGTTTCGGCTCACAGCGAGGATATGAAAAGGGTTGGTTGACATGGTAAAAATCTATATTGTTTTTCAGTTGGTAATTTAACTGGCTTATTTGTTGTATAAATGTGTCTATTAAGATGCTGGAGAGCTTCCCTGGCTTCCCATCCTTCTCTTTCTTGCTTAATCTTTATGTGTGTGTGTGTGAGTGTGTGTGTGTTTGTGAGTGTGTGTGTGCGTGTGTGTGTGTGTGTGTGTGTGTGTGTGTGTGTGTGGTGTGTGTGTGTGTGTGTGTGTGTGTGTGTGTGTGTGTGTGTGTGTGTTGAGAGAGAGAGAGAGAGAGAGAGAGAGAGAGAGAAATGCCGATTTTGTGTTTGTTTACATGTTATTGTACATTTTTCACTATTATCATGCATACGAAATCACATATCTTTTTTAATATCTTTTTTCTATACCATTAACCAACATAGTCAAATCTCACCTCAAAGTGAATATTAGGAATAACGAATCACAAAGCGATTCATTGGAATGACATCATGTCTAACTTCACCCAATCATGTCTCCTGAGCAACTGCACACGTAATCTTTAAATCTCACTTCAGTTAAAGTCTCGGTCTCTCCTCATATGCTCTCTCACCATCATCAATCTCAACCCATCAAGCTTGTCAACACCGGAAAGATCTTTTGAGATATGTCTTCGTTGATGTCTTGAGCATTCTCAGCTGACAAATGATGTAAAACTTTTCTCTGTCAAGTTCCCTTCTATTTGAAGTGAATAATCAAGACTTTAAGACTGAAATCATCATCATCCTAATCAATTTTCACACTTCATTGTCACTTCACAATTTGTTTTCACAGAACCTTAAATGTTATCATACTTTCAGTGCGTCATCACTGTCTTGCATCAGATTTTAGTTGGAAAGTTTTCCATTCTCGTTCATTTATAAATTCCACTGAACTGTAGTGTGGATTTTTTTATTGTATAGGAATACAGATATGGTAGACTAAATTGATGGAAATGTAATAGCACACGGGAATTATAAAAGGCCCGAATGTGCGCGTGTGCATATGAGCGCGAGTATGCATGTATGTGAACTCACCTGCGCGTTCTCACCAGTAAATACCTGAAAGGCATGATTCACCTCCTGAAACCCGCTTTTCAGTAAACGTGTGCCAATTGCAATGGCTCCTGACTCTCTTACCTATTATCACATGAACTCCTGAAACTTTCTACGGAGTTTCCCTCAACTACCTCTATTTCTGGCTCATTTCACTTTACTCACTACTCGAAGTGTTTTCTTATATTTATATTAATTATCTAATTGCCTAGTCTCCGCATATGCTCTATCGTTCCGCTTCTGTTAATACCGTGCATTCTGTTAAGGCTGCCTATCAATGTACCTGGAAATCATATATATATCGTTTCTTACCCTGCTAGTTTCCACCTTTTCCCCTATTCCATCTATTTCTTCTAGCTCAGTGCTCTCAGTTCAGGAACCAATCTTTTTGCTAACAAGAAAGGAGAAATGACAATAATTCTGCTGAAGTAACAGTTTGTATTCCTTGTAGGATGAGATGAAGAGAGATACCAAAAGACCATCACAAGAGACATTCTGATAAACAACGCCAAAATAATGAAGATAAAAACAATAAAAAATTAGACATTGCCAAAGCATTACATATCAAAACTCTCATCCAACTATCCACACACATGCCAAGATAGTACTGCCAGCTTGCACTACAAAACCACCCCAGCCGATATAGACTGGGCGTATAATATCTCAATTTATTCACTCACCCACCTACTCCAACCCACCTGCACCTATATATTCACCCACCTACACATGCACATTCACCCACCTACACATGCACATTCACCCACCTACATGCGTAATTAAGCCAGGAGTCACCAGCCACAGTCTATCAAGCCTCACCCAAATGTCCTTCACATTAATATCAAAATCAAAGTAAAAACTGTTCATTACATTTATATTAACAGCAGAGTAGTCAAGACTGGACGCCACCAGAGCTCTCTTATAGGGCTTGTTTTTGACGCATATTGCACAAGTGAACTTTCGTAGAGCACACAGCAAACAGTTTCCTCTTGCAGAGTTCTTGCCGAGTTCTTGCAGAGTTTTTGCAGAGTTCTTGCAGAGTTCTTGCAAAGCTGGATCAGAACCTGCAGTCGCATCTAATGTGACGTGATTTAATACTGTACTACACGAAGTAATACAGTACTGCATTACATAGCGTGATAAATCACTGTACTCAATGACGTGATTCAGTACTGTTCTAAATGATGTCATACAGTACTGTACTAAATGACGTGATACAGTACTGTACCAAATGGCCTTCAAGTTATGATTTGTTTGTCTCTGAGTATGAAGGATATGTATTATGTATTAACGTGCACGCGTTACGTTTCGTTATAGTGTATCGTGTATTTTTATATCATGAGCATACACAATGTGTATACCATTAAGCACAGTTAACAGATAAACTTGTCCATACTGCTGCCAAAACCCCACCTGGCTATCTTTAAATCTTCATACACGCGTATCACAACTAAAGAACACGGAATCAATCTATATTAGACCCTCGTTTCAGACCGTTTAAGTCATGAACGGACCGAAACGTCTTCAGTTTCTGTCTTTCCAGATGTGTAGCTTGATTGACCAATTTTCAACCACGTTATTGTGTCTTCCAGTCTAGATATTGAACTCAATGTTACAAACAAAACAAAAATCACTACCAGTCTTCAATCAACAAGACGAGGTGCAAGAACTGCTTATTATAATGTAAATATCTAACACGAGGTTCTGAGTGTCATTCAGAGCTGACAAATAGTTATCTGTGTTAAAACTTCCACTTTGAGGGAATGTATGTTACTTTTTTACCATGAGAGTACAAGTGAAATTAAGAACACTATTATTAAGAATCAACATTGAACACGAATAATAATTGCCTTGTTTCATGAACCAGTATTGAGTAGTGACGCTTCTCTAACTTGTCCCCCTGGTGAAGCAGTATTATAGTAACGCTTCCCTGACCTGTCCCCTGGTGAACCAGTATTGTATAATGATGCTCCTCTAACCTGCCCACAAGCGTGTATCTTCTGACACATACAGTCCCAGAATGGTACAAAACGTTTCTCCGACAACAACTACATTAACAAATTTGGGGAGGCTGGTTATATAAGCAAAAACAAAACAAAAAAGTTTAGATATTCATCAGGCTAAGGTTAGAATAGTTGGTATGCTAATATTTGTACATATGTAGGTCTTTGTTACATTACTTTGCTTTGTTACGATGACAAGTGGAGCCAATTTCCGGCTAAAGCTTCAACATGATCAAGGCCAGGAAAAGAAAAGTGACTTTATCCATTGCTAATATGTCAGTATTAAAGTGTAACATTATGAACCCGGCCAGAATCAAGGACTGCTTTTTCACGTGCTATTTATCGAGTTACTGAATCACCGAACTGCTCCTGGTGAATGCTGACACAACAGGAGCTGCTCCTGGTAAGTGCTGACACAACAGGAGCTGCTCCTGGTAAGTGCTGACACAACAGGAGCTGCTCCTGGAAAGTGCTGACACAACTGGAGCTGCTCCTGGTAAGTGCTGACACAACTGGAGCTGCTCCTGTTGAATAGCTGCTCCTGGTAAGTGCTGACACAACAGGAGCTGCTTCCGATAACACCACGGGAATTGCCTCCAGTGAATCCTGACATCACAGGAGCTGAACAAATCCACGAGGGCCGTGATGAGGGAGCTGTTCCTGTGCCTTGATCTCCACAGGCATTTGTCCTATAATTTGATTGGTAAAATGTTTACATATACTCCTAGTCGTGCTGGAGAGTGTCAGTAGCTGCCTGATACTAAAGTTAAACAATTATTCAGTGGCAATAGAATATGATTCGAGTAAAACACCAACATTAGCTCAAATTATCAGAAAAAAAACAGTCTCCATTTGACTGATGGCCAACCATAGGGACAGACGACCTACCTCTCACAAGTCAACACCAAATGTATGCTTTACAATTTTTGGAAACTTGTTTATATAAAGGTTTATTTCGAGAGTTGCCCTGCAACCTGCTTTTTTGAAAAAGTACTTCGAATTTTGACGTATAAATCCGCCAACGGTCAAAAAAGTGATGTAATATAAATCGAAACGGTTCGCCAAATTGACGGGCTGTTCAGTTTTCTATTCGTGGGTTAGATTAGGTTAGGTTTGGGCAATTTAATACATCATTTTTGTGACGGTGTGAACGCTCGACAGAATGGACTATTCAGACAATACAAAACAGGGTACCAGATATTGTCAGAATTAAGCTTATTCTATTTGAGCTGATAACTTAAATTGTGTTTCTCCTACACAAGAGATCTATCACTGGACTATGGAGGGATTTTACCTCTTATTTTGTACGTTGCGGCTCATAGCGTACACAAATGCGGTGCATTATCTGAGAGGACAGGTTGGTAAAAAATAACACACCAAGTACGTGATAACTAGGTAGAGGATCCGTTAGTAAAACTCGGAACAATTTCACTGTTCGTGTCATCCAAAATTAAGCACGATTATGGAACTTGATTTTGACGGCGTGTTGGCAACTAGAACATACAGTCCCTGCAACACTTCAGCCATCTCGAGAATGTATAGTATGCAATAAATATTACTCATACTGACACAGCTACAGACAACTGTACTGACAAACTGCTGTTCTAATTTTTATCAAATAAGTAGTTAAACTGTTCAATGTAAATAATAATAATAATAAAAATAATAATAATAAAAATAATAATAATAATAATAATAATAATAATAATAATAATATTATTATTATTATTATTATTATTATTATTATTATTATTATTATTTTTTATTAGTGTTACGAGAATCTCCCTAGAAAAGGAGATTAAGCCTGTTCCATCATCACCTATTCAACCAAGTAACGTCTGCATGGACAAATTACAGCAAGAGCAACAACAACTCTAGAGAGACGTCTAGACAGTGTATTCTACTCCCCCCCCCCTACCTACTCTCCAGTACCCATGCCCCCATCACACCTGGCGACGGCAAGGCTCGCTCGCCGGTGAACAAGCACCTCGATTGTTTCTACCTGCTGGCTTGCAATTATCGAGACACCAGCGCCACCTAGACGGCCGTTTTTCCGTATATATATATATATATATATATATATATATATATATATATATATATATATATATATATATATATATATATATATATATATATATAGAAGCTAGCCAGGGGCCAGATTCACGAAGCATTTACGCAAGCACTTACGAACCTGAACATCTTGTCTCAATCTTTGGCGGCTTTGTTTACAATTATTAAACAGTTAATGAGCTCCGAAGCACCAGGAGGCTGTTTACAACAATAACAAAAGTTGATTCTGAAGTTTTAATGCTTGTAAACTGTTTAATATATGTAACCAAAGCCATCATAAATTGAGGAAAGATGTACACATTCGTAAGTACTTGCGTAACAGCTTCGTGAATCTAGCCCCAGCTCCCTTAGTCAGAATAATCTCAGTGCTCCATAGCTGTGCATCTCTGCCTTCACGCTACCTTGGGTGATGGGAGATTCACACAGCTTAGTATTCAGTATTTTCAGCACCATTTATTTCTTGTTCTCTAACGTAACTTTAACTTGTCTGTTTGATTATTTTGTTTGATATTTTTTCACCCTGTAATATAGCCAAGTTTTTTAAAGAACTATTTTCAGTATTGTTATTTGTTAAAGTTAATTTTTCATATTAAACTATTTAAATTTTTCCATTCCCTATGTTTTATCTTGCATTTATCACACTGTGAAGATGTCAACATAGCAGTTTTATTTTAATTTGTTTTTACTTTTTTTTTATATGTTCGTGGCATTCCATCTCCCCTAAGCCACTGTTCTTAGTAATTACTGTAACATTAGTATTATTATTATTATTGAGAATACAGATAATACCATAATTGCTACTACTAAAAATATGCACATTTGCAAATAATTAAATAACACATTTAATATTACATTAGGCATATGACTAATATAAGGGGATATTTAATATTATTGTTTGATAATATTATTATCATAATAATCACTATTTCAATATTATTATTATTAGTAGTAGTATTAGTAGTATTTAGGATAAAAACCCCACACTTGTATATTTGTGAAATTCATGTAAAGAATTTACACCAAGTCTTTCACACTCTCCTAAGTACGAAAGATCTGAGTTGCAAGGTCTGAGTGTGTGATTAGGACAAAACTTACATCACAACGTCTAATCACAATCGTAAGTTTCATCCTAATTACACACTCAGACCGTGACAAAGCACTCAAGAGAGTGCGAAAGACTTGGTATAAATTCCTTAAATAAATTTCACAAATACAAAAGTGTGTGGGTTTTTATCCTGTTATTATGTCTGTGAGAAGACATTATCATTACTAATTATTATTATTATTATTATTATTATTATTATTATTATTACTCGGGCTTTACAGTTACTTGAACATACAGAGGTGTAAGTCCCATGCAAATGGTAACTCATAGCTAGACGCCGACCTTCTGACTGGCAGCCACACTGTACTTTGGGCATTGTAAACAAAAAAATAAATAATAATAATAATAATAATGTTCAGTTTTCTTCCCAAATGTCCAAGGACATTTGGGAAGAATGGAGCTGCTTCTGGGGTGTGTAAGTGTGAAAGAAAGAAAAAATAGTTAGTAGTTAGTAACAGTTGATTGACAGTTGAGTGGCGGGCCGAAAGAGCAAAGCTCAACCCCCCTAAGCACAGCTAGGTGAATACACACACACAAATACACACACACTATATATATTATATATATATATATATATATATATATATATATATATATTATATATATATATATATATATATATATGCCCCTGGGGCAAGAGTGCCTTGGGATTTCTCAAGGAATTGGGTTCCAAGCTCATTGACGTCACCAGAGACCCAAGGGCTTGCAGTTTTTTGTTTCAGCGCCTCAGTGTGGCGATCCAGAGGGGTAATGCTTGCTGCGTCCTCGGTTCCTGTCCGGAAGCGGAGGAGCTTCAAGAGATCCATAACCTTTAGGCATTTGTCTTGTATGTTTTGTAACCTTTAAATACACAATAAAGCATAAGAAAAAAAAAAAAAAAGGAAGGGGGTGGTAGGAGAAAGCACACAGAAACTGTATTGGAGGGGACCCACATTCCCTCCAATGCGTTATGTGTGATTTCCTCCGAGGCTATGGGTCCCCCTCTTCCAGCCAGAGGTGGTACTCCCTTCCTATATATTATTTAAAAAAATACAAAAAAAAAAAAAAAAAAAAAAATATATATATATATATATATATATATATATATATATGTCGTACTAGTAGCCAGAACGCACTTCTCAGCCTACTATGCAAGGCCAAATTTGCCTAATAAGCCAAGTTTTCCTGAATTAATATATTTTCTCTAATTTTTTTCTTATGAAATGATAAAGCTACCCATTTCATTATGTATGAGGTCAATTTTTTTTTATTGGAGTTAAATTAACGTAGATATATGACCGAACCTAACCAACCTACCTAACCTAACCTANCACACTAGAAAATGAAGGGACGACGACGTTCCGGTCCGTCCTGGACCATTCTCAAGTTGATTGTGACCACTACAATATTAATATTCTGTCTCTATACATCAAGACAAATTACATAATGTGCCTGAATATCAGATCACTCCTCCCAGAAATATCAACAGATGACTAGGGCTGGACGCCACAATGAAATTATTCCGTGTAATCCCATGTCAGAAATGCAGTTAACATCATCATTTAGTACTTACGGACCTTCCCAGTGTCTCTTACACGCCATCCGGTAGTATAAATGACCTGGAGCACTGTGTTATAGCCATGCTGGTCTTAGTGCTTTCCTTTGATAACTACTTACTGACAGTTGAAGTCACCGAGCACGCTTAGCATCTGATATTGTTATTTGCCATACTGGCTTAGTGCTTTGCATGATAACTACTTATTGACAATTGAGTCACCGAGCACGTCTTAGAATCTGATATTGTTATATAGCACATGGCTTCGTGCTTTCCTTTGGTAACTACTTACTGACAGTTGAAATCTCCGAGCAAGCTTTATCATGGTGTGACAATACGACCAAGGTTATCTGGTAGCATCTACTCCTCATCCATGTCATATAGAATGCAATCTGCAATATTGTTTGAAATAATATTTCATTATTTTTGATTGTCGGGGATTCGAACTTGGGCCTGAAAAACTGAGGCAGTCACACTAATCACCAGGTCAAGATGTTCTCGTATCATTCTCAGGAATTCTTTACTGGTGCTTAGCTGAGACCATGATATTGTTGATTACATGGTATGTGACATGGTTGAAGGAATGGATTAATTAATACCAGATAAATTTTGTAGGCTCTGTGTGCTTCAAGGAAGGTTTAAGATCTTAGTGAATTACCAGTTAAGTACTTCTGAGACCTTTATTGAGAGGCACATGTTATATATATATATATATATATATATATATATATATATATATTATATATATATATATATATATATATATATATATATATATATATATATATATATATATCTTTTTTGGATGACGTATATTGGTGAAACCCCTTATTCGTGGTTTACCACGTTGTTTAAGCAACCAGTCCTCTCTAAAATACATCACATTTTGACGTCACATTCCACAACGGAGATAATATGATGTAATATAAATCATAGTGGCTAAAAAATAATTACGTTTTCTATGCGTAAATCGTCTGTTAGATTAGGCTAGACTAGGTTAGGCTAGGCTAGGTTTGGTTAGGTTAGGCTAGAAAAGGCTCGGTTAAGCTAGGCTTGGTTAGGCTAGGTGGGTTTCGAGCAGTTTAGTACATAATTTTGTCCGTTGTGACAACTATGGAGAACGGACTGCTTTGTAGACACTTTGTACTCCCTTGTTCGTCGTCCATTCTACGTTTGTGAACACTTTGTTCTCTCTCCTCAGCCATCATCGACGTGAACACATTTTGGGGAAAAGTTTACAGAAGTTTATTATTATCCATTAAAGTTGAGAATTATTGACAAATTATCGATTGTTAATTCAGGGGAGATAATTTTTTTAATGAAATTCGTGATTGCTCTTTAGCAGATATCTTCAATATTTTGTGGAAAATCGAGGAGATCATTGCGATTGGAAGGTGATTAACGTCTTTATCGTGGTCAGATCTTCAGAGGCGGCAAGGAGAAAACATAATTAGATAAAGTTAAGTAATTGCTCTTCTAATCTGCGCTCTTTATTTATTTTTCTTTCGTTTCTCGTCTTTTTTAACATTATCTCTTTTTTTGAATTACATTTTTTATCTATTTTTCTTTTTTTGATTCTCTTGTGCTTTCTCATTTTCGTTTTTGATCCATCTTTCCTCTCGTTCTTTCCATTTAATTTTTTCGTTCTCTCCTTTGCTATCACTCTCTTTTTATCTCACTCTCACACACATGTTTTCTCTCTGTCTATCTCTGGTTATCTTTCCTCTCTTGATCCCCCTTTGATTTTTCTCTATATCATTCTCTCTCGCAGTGTTTAGAACGCGTAAGAGTGTGTGTGGGAAGGTGGAGGCTTCGGTTCTTTAGTTCCCGCCTCTAAACCTTTAATCAACTGGTTTGCAAGTTTCGAAACCTGTTAGACTCTCTCATATCTGCATTTGAAATTTGTATGGGGCTTGCCTACAACAGGTTTTTTTTCTGAATATATTCCATTTGACATGACAACAAATTCTAATATTTTTGTGGCTCATTTTAGTACTATGTCTCTTCTTTTTCTTTTCCTCTGGTTCGTGTATCACACATCCCACATAATCTGCCTTAGTCTACCCCTATCAATTTCTATCAAAATTTAATGAGGTTTAATACCAATGATCTTTCCTCGTAACTCATACCACTTGAGCTTTGGGAGCCTTCAGGCTTTCTCTAATTTCGTTTTGTGCTTGACAAAATAATGACTCCACTCTGGAGTCGTATATTCCAGGATTGGTCTGACATGTAGTGTAAAAAAAATATGAGTGATTTATCATTCAGATTCATAAAGGCAGTCCTTGTGGTGCTCAACCTAGCATAAGTCCACTGATGATATACGTTTGATGTGAGACTCGTAAGACAGGCTTAGGGTGATACCAACCTGCAGGTCCTTCTCTCTGCTTGATTCTTGCGTGCGCGTGTGCACTCACCTGCACGCATTATGCTGAAGCTGCCTTGCTCATCAAATCTCTGATTAATTTGAGAAAGTATCTGGATTTGTGTATAATAATCTGTCGTTCCTCCTTACAAATGAAGGGCTGTGTTCTTGTGCTGAAATTCACCACTGCCTGGGTGTGAAGAGACGAGGGGAAGATGTCTCCCCTCATTGTGTAAACGTCTGTGTTGTTGCTTTTTTGGCTGTTGAGTTGTACTTCGAGGGATGTTATAAGACTGGTGGGGGTGTCAAGGTCTGTTTGATTCTGACCCGGTGTTGATTTTGTTTGCGGACCCATGATTGTTTCTGTCTCGAATTGTCACATTACTTCGTCGAGCTCCATGTTGATTATGTGGCATTTTACCTCTCGGCGAATAATAATCTGCCATAATATCACCTGCCTCCGTTTGTTTACACACGTCACGTAAAGTAAAACAAGAAGTGACGTCAAAGTTGTGTTGAGTGCCATCTTTCGTCGCCTTAAAACTACAGTTTAACACAGAAAGTGAATTACTTACTTCCCAAAACTGATCACATTCTAAAGTAAATCATCTATGCTCTAATAATTACTTACAGTGGAAAGGACTCATAGATGAAGCAACGTTGGGTTTGGTTAGTACTTGGATGGGGGGGACTGCTTGGGAATACCAAATGCCGTTGGTATTTTTAGGGGACCCGCCAACATGCCAACTGCGGTTCTTCCTGATTATGTTCTTATGACTCCCATTGGGACAGAATAATGACACATTTTAATCGCCTCATAAGAATTTGCAAGTATTTACCTATCAACATTTTCCCTTTCAATGCCTATAGGGAATAAGATTTAGTCTCGTAGCAATTGGTACCGTGTGCTTTTAAATCTTTGACGCTATAGTTCTCGGTTCCCCCTCGCTCTTGACAATGTGGTTGGATTTGACTTCCACAACGTCTGTAATCAGTGCATTCCGCTTCCTGCCCGCTAAAGCACCAAGGGTAAACTGACCACTGTTGCAACACGGGTATGCTGACCATCCTTACAGCGCGAGTATACAGTGAAGTACAGTGAGGTACTCACTGTTTACTCATGCTGTATACTTTTATGAAACAGTGAGGCACAGAGACTTTATTTGACGTTATCTGCTTAGGACAATATATGGAGGTAAGCGGAGAACGACTGAGTTTGGTTCAGTTGCCCTCTATAAGCATTCATTCAGTGAAAATTGAGTAATTCGTTGCAAATGGTCACTATATAAAGATATCAATATTTACGAGATTGCTAGGCTTACTCAATTTTGCTGGTGATATCAGATTTAATAATATCGTAGTAATAGGTTCGCGCCCACCTAGTGGGTTTTCTCAATCACATATATCACGCTAATGTGATTTCTGTGTGATCATTATTATTGTTATTATTATTGTTGTTGTTTCTTTTAAAAAATGTAAATGTTTGAAAGGTTTTGATGTGTAATCACCCATTGTTACGGTAATTCTAGCGAGTATTGGTCGATGAAGATGGTGATCATGTAAATAATAACTACTAATTATATACACAATATGTTGTCTGGGGGATTAACACAGCTGTTGGGTCCGTCAAGGAGTTGAATACTAAGTAGCTGTATCAGAAGTGTTTGTAAATCTCCGACCAGGCCATAACTCTTAGTATTTCATTGCAGCTACATAATAGTAATCCCTACAGCATAGCAATATTGGTAAAAAAATATAATTTACATAGATTAGGCGAAGTGTAGTGGATTCGGCACACTCACCAATCTATGCTCCAAAGCAGGGGTTCACAACCTTCTGTGCCTGCCACATTGCGTGGGGGGTATTTATACCCTTTCGCCCCGGTAATGTGAACCAAATAATGGGGGTTACGAGACTTGATGTCTGAACAATTAAAAACAAAATTGCGTAATAAAATAATAAATCTTACGATTTTTTTTTCAACTGCTCTAGCGTTACTAGCTGTCTATATGTAAAATAAACCCAAGTTTTGCAGTCGTTTGAAGTCATGCCGATATCTAATAGAACTGGTGATGAAAAGGATTTCGACAGTCTAGCGAAGGAGGGTATGGAAAATATATATATATAATATCTATATATATATATAATGATATATATAGATATCTTATGTCGTTATGCTGAATAAACCTCAAGCCAACATGCATCAGAAAAGTCTGGACCCCTGAAGGATTCGACCCCAGTCAGCCAGGGTCTCCATGCCCCTTGGCACACCCTCTCCCTCTCATGTTGACCCCCCTCCTCTCATGTTGACCCCCCCTCTCTCATGTTGACCGCTATTTCTCATGTAATCCCCCTCTTCTATGTTGGACCCCCCCCCTCTCTCATGTTGACCACCTTTCTCATGTTGGACCCTGTGTCCAGTACTATAACCACTCTGCCAACAGACTTTACAAAAGTATTGGAAAGTAGGTCAGTTAAAAGTTAAAAGTTAAAAGTCTGTTGACTTTTCAATACTTTTGTACAGTCTGTTTGTCCAAGGATGCAGCAGCAATTTCCTCCTTGCTGCTGTTTTCTAATTTGGCTGCTGTGTTTGCCATCATGATGGGTTATATTAGTATGAGATGGTATCCATACGAAACATCTGAACCCTATATTCAGTGCAGCAGGTAAATGTCAGCGCGCCACGCTCTACGGATATGGCCACCTTTGACCCCGCAAGAGTTCCAAGAGGCGCAAGAGTCACCGCCGGCCAGGGCCAGGATTACCTAACCACTTACGAACCTGTACATCTTTCCTTAATCAGGTCACCTTTTTTACTAAAATATGACAGTTATGTGCTCCGAACCACTGAGAGGCTGCTTATGTAAATAATATCCTTGGGTTGTGACGTTTCGGAGCTCATAAACTGTTAATAAATGTAACAAATCGCCATGATTAAGGAAAGATGTACAGTTCGTATTGTGGAATATGTAAAATATTTTGACGAGTCCTACCCTGAAGTAGACACCTACCTGACACGAATTAATAATATGGGGAAATATTTAGGAGACGTGTTATAGCGGTTACAATATACTACGATAACCAGTTAATTGGCGCCATAAATAAAGAAGTGAGCGGGCCAAGTGTAGTTGTGATACGACGAGTCACCTGGAGTAGTGCGTCCAGTCATGTTATAACACAATTTATCAATTATTATTAATTACTATTGGTATTATTATTATCAATGCCTTTCAAATACTTATATCGAGAGAGAGAGAGAGGAGAGAGAGGAGAGAGAGAGAGAGAGATTGAGAGAGAGACGCTCGAGAGCCGAGAGAGAGAGAGCGAGAGAATATTTGTCTG
>WNGS01163555.1:11891100-11906006 GCA_020271785.1 Procambarus virginalis
TATACAGTAACGCTTTGGACCAACATTTCCCCGATCATTAGGACGAATGTCAGATCAGACAATATTGTGGATATGGATCGTGAATCTATGCAGCATATGAATGCATTATTGACTGAGTAGTTAATTTACATTTTATTTTATTATATTTCCAGGTAACACACATAGTGATATGACATTGATGTCAAGCCTAATACTAAGGATTAGCGAGGTGGCTGATGCGTCAAGCGTATAGTGTTTGAGACCCTTGTGATGCATACATAGGACATGATTAGTAAACGGGGTTGTCTTTCCTGAGAAGACAGTTATGTTTGGAGCTAAATACTATATTTATATTTTTAGTCATATATTAGATTATTATAGCACTGTCTTAGTAAACAGAAAATGGTTAGATCAATGATTCATAGCCCGAGTTATTTTCTGATCTTTCACATGTTTTTCATTGAGAATGAAGCTGAGAAATTAACGCTCTAAAGGTAATTTTACCAGATTTACATGGCCCTGACCCTAAAGAGATGCATTGCATTGATCATGTCAGACATTTTTAAAAAGGCCAGAGTGAAGTGGATAATAAGTTGATTTGAGCAAACTGTAATACCTAATCCAAGAAGGATGCATGTTAAGTAAGGCATCGCATTGGCCACAATTGCCATTTCTGTAGTTTCCTTACTTCGTTGTGTTTTATATGATGATGGGGCAGTGTGCTGGGTATTCTGCCCTGTGGTCTTGTAAGATGGATAGAATTGTACCGAGAGTGATGTTGGCGGTAATAGTAATATATCCTATATTCTCTTATTATTCCAAACAAGGCTTGACGGGATTTGACAGGTGAACACTCACTTGAATATGATTGCGGGAGTTGAGGACGCTGTTCCCTTACTTAATATGTATCATTTGTTAGGTAGACGATGTGGTGTGCTGATACTAGACCTGGCTTATGGTCGCGCTATTATTTCAGATCAATCAGAAACATTGCGAAGACCGACCTCGTAATCTTAGACTCTGTGACTCGTTATGGTTGAACCTGGTGAGTGATTGATGAAGCAGCAATAAATAAACACCGGGAAAGAGTGAATGGCATTCGTAATTTCATGCACAAGGCCAATATTTTCAAGATTTCCAACCTGGCCCAACTTCTCTGGCAACCGGAAGTTTGGCACTACTGCCACATAAGGGTGCTCAGCAATCAACAGGCCTAGTGCTGGCTGCGCATTCTCAAGAACATCACTTCATCCTAGTGCGTTATCATCCTAGGCTGGCCTCGTATCTGGAACATGTTCGCTAAACACGTTCGTAATATGGTAATATGGAATCAAGTCTAACGATCATATGAAGGTTCTGGCACACAGTGTTGCCCTTCAGCATCACGTTTCAAGAGGAGCTGGATGAAATATAACGATTAACAGTTGACGTTTCATTGGGAGCATCAAGGACATTCCCAATGAACCTCAGCTTTAGTTAAAAAGAATGAGCAAAAGATGTAGACAGTACTACAGAGGGAGAGGTGGGACAGATGAGAGAAGAAAGAGATAGATAGATAGATAGATAGATGAGAAAAGAGAGAGGAGAGAGATGATGAGAGAGAGAGAGATATGATCGAGAGATAGAGACTGATCGAGAGAGAGAGAGAGATTGAGAAGAGACAAAGAGAGTAAAAAAGTAATTGAAATATCACTATAATCAGCATATCGCTTCTATAATAATTATTTGTTTCTAACAAGTACCCAAAACACATTTAAACAAAAATACTTCATAATATCTTCAAGACTATCACTCACCCAAAAGATGTTCTATGAGAGATGTTGCAATAGCTTTTGCAGTATTTTTTTGTTACATTTTATATAGTGCCTCTTCCAAACTACCTATTGAAGCTAAATTGGTATGCACCCCCTGAACAACCAGAGAGCATGATACAGATAACTTTCGACATTGTTCGGTCATGCAATCACACAACAAGCAGAAGAAGCCCGTGAAACCAGACACTGTGAAATGGATCAGACTTATACACGTGGGGGCAGAAGGAGACCAGAAAAAAAGGAGGTGGTGGATAAAGAATACAGACCTGAGAAATAGAGTGGAGGAACGAGAAAAGAAGGGAAAGAAATATGTAACTAAATTAAGTCGAGCGTGCCCTGACAAGGGAAAATATAATATTCGTGTTTATGAAAAGTGTCGAGCGGATAGTGAAAGCCGTTACGGGAGACCGGGTAGTAGACAGAGTGAATAAGATGATTTTCTAAGAGAGGACAGACAAATTACCGTTGAGACGAGAAATAGATGACAACAGCAGAGTCAAAACAGAAAATAATTCAAGGCAAACCGGAATTAAAGAGTTTAAGAGAGAATTTGAAGAAATTTGCCATGTAACTGTCAGAAAAATTAATATCAAGCATTGATTATCTGTAGTAAACCATATAGTAAATAATAATGACGCTACTACTGCAGCTACTGACAAATTTTACTGTATCTATTATACTTCCGAGGCTGTTAGCTAATACAACTACCTTTTTTTACTACTAGCTACTATTAATAGGCCCTTTCATGATCCCTCCCAAAAGTGGACCATCTCACAATATCATCTTGTTCTATCATTGAACATATTGTTTCCCTAGATGAATTACAGTATAAATATTCGGTGCTAATAAATACTAGCAATTCTGATAATTTAATATTCTATGAATTTTAATGATAATCTATAATACTGAGTGCAAAATATTATTAATACTGATACTAATACTATTAATACTGACGATAATACAATAAATCCTGTTGAGTATTATATGACAAACTGCAAAGTACTTAGTTTATGTTGGTGAAGCTTTAACTTCCTAACCTGCGCAGGTATTAACAGTATTATAAGATACCTGTGTCAATCGATAACTTCAAAGTTTCAAAATTTGCTTACTGTAAGATCAGCTTGCACATGACTGTAAAGGGTGTGGGGGGTGGTGAAGATCAGGGGTTTTAGGAACTTTGTAATGCTCATACTACTAGATAGTTGTAAATTTGCACTTGTATACATGCATTACGGTAAGGACAAAGGTACATAGGAGTTGGGATAGGAATGGTGCTCAGTTACTTGGACCGTTGGGAATCGAATGTCTGAGACGTACAAGCAACGCGATGGTACGTCGACGGGTCCGACAAATTCCACAAGCCAGTGTAGGTTTAAGACATCTTGTCCCCTCAAAGCAGACATACATTATCAAAAATAAATAATAAAATAGGCCACAGTGCTGTTGCCACAATAACATAAATACGAAAACAGTAATCCTCTGGAAAATGCGTCACAGATGCGGTCTTTGTTTCCTCTGTCCTCACCACAGGAGTCCGTGCGAATACACAGAGACCTTGCGTGTATGACAGCAAATGAGCGGGTACATGTACGCAAAAGCTATGGGCGTACAGAGAGACCTTGCGTATAGGGAGAGCCGGCACGTGGGGATGATCTAAGGGTAGTCACAAGTGCATGTGTGTTTCCGCATTGTGTGTTTATAGCTCGATGTGTGTGTAGCATATGTGAGTCGTACATAAGCGATGTGGATGTGTGTGTAGCGCGCATGTGCATTGCGTGACGTCTTGTACATGGTACCACCAGGGAGGGCGCCCGTCTGTAGTGATTCCCGGAGGGCCCGTATATTGGTATACACAGAAGGCCACTGTTGTCTTGTACCCAAGTAGGGCCCGTGTGTGTTACCTAGGGGGGCCTCGTAGTGTAGCTACCCAAGGCGACCCGTATGTAATATACCCGGGGGAACGTATGAATAACCACGTCAGGGGCGCGGTTATTAGTACCGCCGGGTTGGCAGCCCAGCATTTTTATGTTCCCAGAGGCCCCGTATGAGAACCCAGAGGGCCAGTGCGTGTATACACAGTATGGTGGCCCGTTGTGTAGTGTAATGTGTGTATACACAGAGAGCCCGTGTGTGTACCCAGAGGGCCCGTGAGTGTACACAGTGACTACACACAACAACTACATCGAAGAGGGATAGGTTGACTATGGAATATAAGTGAGAGCGGAACGTACTATGATGGATGGCGTAAGAATAAAAAGAGGTACAGGTTATAGCTTTAGTCTATTTCGAGAGTTTGCGTACTCTTGGGGTATCCTTAGGACATGCGCGTCTTTGTGTCGCGCCTGACTGACTCTACATAGTCCATACATCACTCCACCTGAAGGGCATTTGTCAAGGTCAATCTGGACCACGTGAACATTTGCTCAACTAATATCTTTATAAATTTGATGGAAAGAGGTTTAGAAAATAAAACTACTGATGGTTCACCATGTTATATGCATGCTCCAGTGAAAGCCCTATATTTCTTAGGCTTTATTTTCAAACCTCGTCGTGCCGTATTTACATCACTCCACCCAAAATTGTTGCAGTGGCAATTAGACTGTGCCGGTTGGAACCTGACCCTCAGCAATGACTATCTCTGTTGGAATCATGTTATGAGATACTCTCTCTCATCATTCCGTCCTCCAAGCAGAGTACAGCTTGACACGCAGCGAGGCTGAGCCCTAGTAGTTGTAACAATGCTTGGATGATCTATCGCGGGCGTAAAATATATCGCGGATTATTTCTAGTGGATGAGGTATTGTCACCGGCTTTAGAAAGCTGGAGGTATCAGATAGCCCAGTGTTCCACGCTATTCATGTATCCTGTATACGTTATGCTCTTGGTTGTGCTCTCTAAACGTTAAGTCATCTGACAATATTAATTTTAAATCTTTCATTTAGTCACTTGAGTGTTTAAAAATATAATTCAAGTTATACTTAGAATTATTTTCAATTCGATTGTCTTTATCGGGTGATCATGGTTGCTACTGCTGATGGGTGTCTCGATCCTCAAGGAGCGCGAGGATATCAAAAAACTACGGATTTATTCTGCCATGGTGTGCAGTGGGTAGTAGTTTTAGTGGTGCTAAAAGGCGTAGTCACATCAGTGTCGAGATAAAGCCTACTCGCTCCATGTGCCAGAGGTAAGTCCCACTACGGGTGATCACACCGTGTTACTTACAGAATCGAATTTGTGATATCCGCGTATGCCTGAATCTAAAACAACAATAATACACTGGTGTTTGGGATGTATTCGTTGTGACTTCGCTATGTATAAAGCCTGTTCTGCAAGAGCCACTGCCATCCATTTCCGTTATGTGTCATGGTAGCTGGAGAAGGTCTTCGCTCCTCTTTAGGACAGTCACGCTATTTAACACATAGCAGAATCACATGGCGTTTCGTCGGTCTGTCGTCCGAGATTGATTGACGAAGATGTAATCCTACCAAGAGATTGGCGACGGGTATGACGTAGTGGGTAGATGCTAGTGGAGTGCAAATTGTTGAATCTCACCTAGTAGTCGTGTAACATATCTTCATAGTCTTTCACCTAGGTAGTGTGACAGTGTCTGGTCTCCTGACTGAGTGGTTTGGATGATTACTGCCGCCCGAGAAGTGAGCCATGGGCATGAATAAGGTCCGTAATCTGGATCCTCCGTTGTGTTGTTTAGACATTCGGTGGCTTATACACTGACTCGGAACACTACAATGATTCCACAAGAGTAGCACTGGATATGGTGAGACCGTAGTGTAGCTTACCTGCACAGTACGTGGGCTGTAACTGCTGTCTCCGGTCTCGCTTTTAAGATTATTGACTCAGAACGAACATGTTCCTGATATCCACAGGACTTGTAGCTGTAAGCACGTAACTGAGTTACGGTTATTCGCGATAACCTTATTAGGGTGCTATTTTGGGTCAAAGTTTAAATGAAGGTGGGGGTTTCTTTTTTTTCTCCTGTGAGAAAATCTGGTCTCCGATTGATTAAGATTAACCCACCAAAGAGGTGGCACGGGCATGGATAGCCCGTCAAACTCCCATCCTAGCGTCTCCTGTGGCGCGTCTGTATATAGAGGCGAGTCAAAGTAACCTGAGGTGAGGCGAGATTAAACCAAACTGACACGGGACCTATTTCCCGTAGATCACGTGGAAATTCACAAAGGTAAACTACGGAGAGGTCGAGGTTATGGCCCAAAATCATTGTAGTAATGACCTTAAGGGGAGGTGGAGAGTGACCTGGATAGCCAGGTAGGATGACGGGGAAAGAAGTACGAAACGACTAGGACCTAGACATAAATAGCCAAGCAACTACAGTCGAGTTGCCTATGATGTATAGGTTAAATGTGGGCATGGCTTTTCAATCATAGATAGGAATTAATCTACAACTATTAGGACCGGTCGCATGGGTGTTATATTCCCTTTCATCTCCATGAGGGTAAGCTTAATGGGTTCTGTGACAATATCCGAATGATAATGCACCGGTAGAGGAACGGAGTAATCCTCACCCGGTAATAGTTTGGTGATCGACGTGGGGTATGGTGAGGTAGCAAAGAAGCAGCGAAGATGAATAGGATATTCCAAGAATGCAGAGGATGGAACAGAAAGAATGATATAGGTCAGACGATGGGGGAGCAATAGAGAGAGAAGAGAGGATGATGCGATGACGAGAGAGAGAGAGAGAGAGAGAGAGGAACATGACGAAAGAGAGAGTACTGAGGAGATGACGAGTAGAAGAGAGAGAGACGAGATGAGATGAGATAAGATGAGATGAGAGCGAAGAGAGAGAGAGAGATAGAGAGGAGAGAGAGGATGACGATGAGAGAGAGAGAGATAGAGAGAGGGATCGGAGAGATTTAGCAAGTATAGAGAGCAGAGTACTGAGAGAACACGAGAGAAACGAGGATAGGAAGATGAGAGATCAGAGAGAAGATAGTAGAGAGAGAGAGAGAGAGAGGATAGAGAAAGCACAATGATACAGAACAGTAGGGACTAGACAGAGTCAGTCCGAAAGAGAGACTGAGGATAGAGAGCAGGCAGTAGATCGAGCACTGAGAGAGAGTAACAGAGATGAGAATAGTAGAGAGATATGAGTAGAGGAGACGAAGAGAGGAAAGAGCGACAGACCAGAGGAGAAGTAGGAAAGAGGTTTGAGAGAGATAGTAGAGCCACAGGCAGAAGAGAAAGAAAGATAAGAACGACAGAGAAAAGACATACATACGAGAGAGAGAGGAAGAACGAAAGAAAGAAAGAAAGAAAGAGAGAGTAGAGAGAGAGAGAGAGAGTGAGGACCGGTAGAATGACGACGCGCCAGATAAGGGGTGGGCCCACTTCGACGGGGATTTATCAGTGCTCGAGTGAGCCGCCGGGCTGTCTAGGCAGGGGTCGCCCCCCCACTTCCCCCGGGAAGGACTACTGCCTTCCTGCACTTCAACCCTGGTGTAACTCTGCACTGCGAGTCCCAGCGTAAGAGCCCTATCCAGGCGCTGAGAATGTTGGACGCAGAGACGAGCAGAGACGTTATGAAAGAATTTCTAAAGGAAACGAGAAGAAAGAAGAACGAAATCGAAAGACAAGAAATTTGAATACAGCAGTTTAAGACAAAGTAAGATAAAGAAAGATAAGAAAGAAGAAGAGAGAGGGGGGGGTGGTGGAGGTTCTGGCTCCTTTAAGATGAGAGAGAGAGAGAGAAGAGAGGAGTAGAGACTGAGGAGAGGGAGGATGGGTTACTGAGGGGGAGGAGAATAATCCAATAAGGGGGGTGAACTACTACCCCCCCAATCGGGGATTCAGACTGACTAAAAATAATTGAGGAGTTGCAGAACACAATCGCCTTTAATGATTTGTTCTCACTTTTTTCATTCTAAACCCAAGAACAAGTTCGGATAGTAATGCCTGAACACGAAATAAATATAAATCAAATTTAAACTCAGATATTTTCAGAACAAAGACATAACATTTTATAATAATAATAATAATGATAATAATAATAATAATAATAATAATAATAATAATCATTATTATAATAATAATAATAAATAAGATATATATGCATATGATTATTTTTTGATGGTCTATCAAATTACCGGAATCGTGGGGGTTGCGAATGGGATACAGATTTGTAAGTGATTTATGTTCAATAGATTACTTACGTAGAACAATCATTCATTATCTCAACGTTAATTGTGGAAAAATTGATTAACTATATGATCCGGAGAGCCATTCGTTCACATGTTGTAAAACAAAAGTTAATAAAATCATTTTTACCATTTACTAAGAAATATATTATGTTTTAAACGAATCGATGAAGGACTTGATGGAAACGAAGGAGGTTATCTTAAACTGGATTAGCGCATGGTTATTCCAAAGGATACAGAGGGTCAACTCCATATAGGAAGGTGTCCTAGGGCTCTGTCCTGAGGCCTCTGTTATTGACCATATATAAGAGATATAGACACAGGACTGGAGAGCAATATTACGAAATGATGATAAACAATAGAGCAGTAAATTAATTAAGTAAATTCAAAGTTGCTTCATGGTGAGTTAGAAATACTTTTAAATGGACGAAAGATTGGAAGAGGCAGTGTACAAGTGGCCAATGTAGGGTTCTAAGGCTAGTAAATGATATTAGCACTATCAGATATCAGCTAGACAATACTGAAATTACTAGACTAAAATATAAAAGAGATCTGGGCGTCATGATTTGAGAAGATCTGATGTAACGAAATCAATGTATACATGTGCGAAACAAAGCAAATAGGATAACCAGGTCATAACAAGTGTCTGTAATAAGACTTTTAGAGTTATATTTAACAATATACGTGGATATATTCATTTTTTTTTTAGAAAATGAAAAGAGGAGGATGACAAAATTAATCCCGTGGATTACAAGCCTCCATTATGAAGAGAATTTAATAAAGCTTTATTTACATTCTGTAAAAAGATTGACAGCAGAACAATTTAATCAGCACCTTTAATTCCTCAATGAAATATGTGACTTAGTTGATGCATACGCATCCATACAACTGCTCTTTGTCTGTCTGTCGGTCTGTCTCTCTCTCTCTCTGCATATTTGCCTGTCTCTCTCTCTCTTGCACACACACACACACACACACACACACACACACACACACACACACACACACACACACACACACACAGTAAAATATTACACTTTAATATCTCTAAATATCTGAAAGCTCTATGGGAAAAAATACCCCACCATTTCAGACCATAGAAGTCGTTGGAAGTCACATTAGGAGCCGACTTTTCTTGAGAGGCGGCAGCGGGGTCGACCCTGACCGGCCTATTGGAGACACATACCACCCATATGTCATCCTTTAAAGCTGAACGAGGCTAGCCCCAGGCGTCTGGCTTCCAACCTCGGACAGCCGAGCAGATATTCTTTATATATAGATAGATTGTGAACTTTGCAATAACTATGAAATTTATTTAATATTAAATTACAATCATACTAGGTACAAGGTAAAGCTGGAGTCTTCGGATTATCTTATAATTATATAAAAGCACTGACTAAAGTTCAAGGCAATTTCTCCAATAAAGTGTGTCGGCCCCCAGCCCCGTACGTCACACAGCGTGCTTCTCGTGCATAGAAAACCCAAACATTGCGAAATATGCAATTAAGAGCCTTCCTTTCATCGGAGATCTTCAGTGTGTGGTGAAGCAGATCGGCCAGGACGCGGGGGCCAAGAGTGCAGGAGACGCCGTGTGTGTGTGGGTTAATACGACCTGCCATTCCTCTTAGAGGAGCTAAGCGGGTTAAGACGACCTGGCCTTCGTCTTACAGGAGACGATGTTTGGGAGTTAATACGATCTATCTCTCATCTTACAGGATACGATGTTTGGGGTTAATACGACTTGTCTCTCATCTTACAGGAGACGATGTTTGGGTTAATATGACCTGTCCCTCATCTTACAGGAGACGATGTTTAGGGTTAACATGACCTGTCCCTCATCTTACAGGAGGCGATGTTTAGGGTTAATACGACCTGTCCCTCATCTTACAGGCTCTAGAGCAGTGCTGAGTATCTCAAGGCTCTCTGACGTGTCTTATAATACCAATCTTCTTACCGAGACTCTGCGTGGACGTAATGATTCTGTCACACTCCCGGATGTGTAAACAATTGAATAATGACTTTACCGCTATAAAGTATTTAATCTGCAAAACACAATAGAAATCAATCTCCCTGAACTGTTTTGCAAGCGAACAATCCCAAAATGTTATTCGAGTAAAGGAAGTTTATTATTGTCGTATAAAATGGTCACTGAATAAGTCGAGCTCATTTAAGTGATATTGAGACATTATCCTTCTCTCAAAATATTGAGGAATAAAGATATAAAATTAGTTTTGTCAATAAAGATTTTAGTAATAATAAAGTATCACAAACATGAAAACAAATTGCAAAGAGCATAACAACAATAAATAAATAGCCTAAGTTGCATAAATGCATAAATAATACAATTATTATGCAATCCAGGACAAAAAGATCTTAAGCGACTGAGTCAATTAAAACATACTCAAGACTCGAGGACAAAATATACAACAAATACAAACGGAAATTTCTTTTAGTATATACAAAATAAAAATTTCTTAACCTTAACCTTATAAAAAAAAATCAGTAAATCTTTCACACATTTTATTACTTGCTAAATATATTACTCCAAAAACGAAACAGTTTTATTATTAAAAATCAAGAAAAAGGAAAAAGTGACATAAAAATCAAGGAAACAGAATAAGCGAAATTAGAAAACAAAAGTCATATAAAACTTCAAGACTCTCTCTCTCTCATCTTCCTATTGTCTCACTAAAAATTTCTTAACCATCGTTATTAAATTAGTCATTTGTTGACCTCGAAGACAATTCGACAAATAAAAAAGTAAAAAACCATTTGGTTGTAATTATTTTAGTAAAAAAAACTGAATTCGGATGCAATATATTTTAGGGCATTTTAATCTACTATGTATATTAATGCGAGGGCATTTTAAGGCTTCAATATACAAAGAATGTGTATTAGTGCGAGCGTATTTTTTGTACCAATGAATTTTCTAGAGGATGTGTGTCTTTTAGAGTGTATTTTAATGCGAGTTTATTTTAGTGATTTGTATTTTGGGGATATGTGTGAATTTTAACACGTGTGTATTTTATCACGTGTGTTTTCTATCACGTGTGTATTTTATCACGTGTGTATTTTAGCACCTGTGTATTTTATCACGTGTGTATTTTAGCACCTGTGTATTTTAGCACCTGTGTATTTTATTACGCGTGTATTTTATCACATGTGTATTTGTGTATTTTATTACGCGTGTATTTTATCACATGTGTATTTTAGCACCTGTGTATTTTAGCACCTGTGTATTTTATTACGTGTGTATTTATCACGTGTGTATTTTATCACGTGTGTATTTACGTGTGTATTTTATCACGTGTGTATTTTATCACGTGTGTATTTTATTGCTTGTGCCTTTAAATCTGAATATGAAACCATCGCTCCGGAGGGGCCGGTGTTGACGCTTTAACACCAGTCATAACTCCTCCCAAAAAAAACACAAGAATCTCTGATGCTCTGACCACCTCCCTCCGCTGCCTAACTCGTTCATAAAGAAGAGAACGCTCTCTCAAGATGCGGTCCTGTAACGCAGTGATCTGTGTCCTCGGTTCACAAAACTGAGTCCCGGGTCCGATTCCCGCGATAAAACCGAGTCCGTTGAACACGCTTCCTTTCATCTGATGATACTATTCACTTTATAGGTATCCAGGAATTAGTGTCAGCCTGCCACACAAAGACACAGGCTATGTCTCTGTGTGACACATTGATCTTTGATGATACAATGTGTGCCAGATGGACCTTATATGTGATACATTCCCCCTGAGAATGTATCACGGAGAGCTCTCCATTGTATCAGGAGGGACAGCCCAGTATATAAGGAGGGTAGGCCAGTGTCAGGCGGGTAGGCCAGATTATCAGGGAGGGTATAACAATCACGTAGGGAATTCCATTGAGTTAGGAGGCTCATCCAGTATATCAGAAAGGTTATATCAGAGTATCAGGAAGGGTGCACCAGAGTATCAGGAAGGGTACAGTAGTGAATTAGAAGGATACACCAATGTATAATCCAAACATTCAACTCTTCTTCGTAGTGACTGTTCACAGATTGTAAATATAATTCTGCCAATAATAATATAATAATATAATAATAATAATAATAATAATAATAATAATAATAATAATAATAATAATAATACAAGCGACAACAGCAATGTTTAAACAAAAGCACAAAGAAGCACGTAGTATACGGCACTGGGTGTGTGTGTATATCCTTGTAAAGACAAAATTTATGATAGTGAAGACCCGCTTGAAACTACACAAGCCGGCCAGAGCGTCATTAGCCTCGCCTGGTAATCAATTTCAGGTCTATTGTTCCTTGCTGAGACACGGAGCCGGAGGGCCCTGATGAGGGATGAACTCTCTGATATTTGGCTGTTATAGGTTCTCTGGTCAAATGTTCCCCGGTCAAATGTTCTCTGGTCAAATGTTCCCCGGTCAAATGTTCCCTGGTCAAATGATGATTTTATTCGCAGATTCAAATATGTATTTCACTGTTTTGATTTTGTGGAGAATGAGAATTTAATTATAACTGGTTGGTACAGCGATGGTTTCGCTTCATGCAGGGTCGGCGTTCGATTACCGATGATCCATTTGGTTAAGCGCAGAACTTTCACTGTGCAGTCTTACCTCCTTGTCCTCATATTTCTTTCAGCTGGAAAAAAATATTAGGACTATTTTCGTTAGGCATAGTGGCTAAGCATTTTCTCACGATAAATATATCTTACATTTTACCGAAAAGATCTAAGAGTAAATTCTGTAGTTGTCAAGTCGTAAAATCGGTAGCAACTTAAAAGGTAGATAGTTAAATGTCACCAGTGGTCCAATTATGATAAAAAAATGATCTATTTGTCAATCTAGACCCAAAGAACAACATTCACCTATCATTAAACTGGTGGGTAAACTTGACACTATCAGTGTTCGAACTCGTTCTCACTCAACTGGGTAGACAACACGCATTCAGAATCCAGGTCTCGTTCGCTTAGCTCGTTAGTAAAGAAACCGTGCTGATTTTTTTTTGCTAGTTATCCAACATTAAAAATTATTTGATAAGAAAATGATTTGATTCTTGTGAACACAGGTGAATTATACCACACATCCGACCTGTGCCTGAAGATTCTGTCTGATTTGTGTTTGTATATAGTGCAGTGTAAGTGTAGTGTTCTAACACTGATATGATGCAGAGTAAGTGCAGGGTCCTGACACTGTATAGAATGCAGTATAAGTGCAGGGTCTTGACACTGTATATAGTGTAGTATAAGTGTAGTGTTTTGAAATTATATATTTATTGTCTCTAAAGAAAATCAAGTTTTAGCTTGAGTCCAGGATTGATTTTACTCGATATATGACTGAATAAATTTAGGTCATATTATTTGCTTAATATATTAGGCTTTAGTTAAGTGGCTGTTGTAGACTCCTTGATATTATTACAAGGCCATATTCCCGGTCGGAATATAGATTAATGAAATAAATGTCTAGTTCTTGCATCGAAGAATAATTCCTCATATTAATGATAAATAAATAATCCTTTAAATAAATCTTTAAATATATATATATATTATATATATATATATATAATTATATATCTATATATATATATATAATATATATATAATATATATATATATATATATATATATATATATATATATATATATATATATATATATATATATATATATATATATTATATATAAATTACGAAGCTTCTCAGTCAAATTATGTTTTATTAGTGTGTTTGAAAAGCCTGTTCAAAATTAATTGAAACCTTTTTTCTTCTTTTTACACCCAAGAGTACAGGAGATGCTCACTTCTGACTTGTTAACAGTAGTGGAGCTTTCCTTACCACAGCTCATGTAAAGCCTTTCCCACTAGATTTTCCTGGAACAAGATCCGGCAACCGGTTGTAATTAGTCAAACAGTTATGGACTGGTACCCAAGCGTCCTTCCCTGACCGGGGGGCCAGATTCACGAAGCAGGTACACAAGTACTTACGAATGTGTACATCTTTCCTCAATCATTGACGGCTTTGGTTACATATATTAAACAGTTTACAAGTATCTAAACTTGGCAATCAACTGTTGGTATTGTTATAAACAGCCTCATGGTGCTTCGGAGCTCATTAACTGTTTAATAATTGTAAACAAAGCCGCCAAAGATTGAGAAAAGTTGTACAGGTTCATAAGTGATTGCGTAACTGCTTCGTGAATCTGGCTCCTGGACTCTAGCCCAGCCGATATCGTAGAGCTGTAAAATTACGTTTTCAGCCAAGGTTCAGTTGGACATATTTTCCTCCTTACGAAGATTTTAGTCAAAGTTAAGATTTTTTTCCGGTCGCATAAAATTCAGTTCGAAGCGCAAAAAATATATGTTTTCGTGTTGGATTTTAGTTTGTCTCAAAGGGAAAGAATTCTACACTCAGCAATAATTGGATAATTAGAATAATTATTTAATTTAAATAGTTCATTATTTTATAATATTTTCTTTCCCAGTAAACTTCATGCATAAGCAACTTCATATCCGTTAGATTAGGTTTGACTGAAAATTGTTCTCAAGGTATATATTTTTTCCTTTGACGAATTATATTTAATATAATTGCCTACAATTATACTTTCAGATTCCTATATAGGGGACAATTTTTATAAACACTCAACATAAAACGGGCTATAATTATCTTAAAGTATAATTTGAAGTAATCTACCTTGCATGATGCTAGCCACACCAGCCCATTCTCTCGATTTGCCACTAAGTAAAAAATGCAATTGTTTTACCCAATCCAATACAAGAATGAACCTAATCAACCCACCTAACCCATCGAGGCCGATGCATAGAAGACGTCAATAATACGGTGCTTTAATTTTTACTAAGTTCACAGCATTTTGAGCGGATTGGTCAATTCCGAAAGAAATTGCGTCGTAGTAGGTTATTAGGCAAGAGGACGGTCTGAACCAACAGT
>WNGS01163555.1:11908582-11931416 GCA_020271785.1 Procambarus virginalis
TTCGTGAACAATGCGAAAATACCAGCAGGCATGCATATCCACGAACCTCTGGAAAATTAATTAACGGAGAGATAAGTGATAGAACGAATACATGTGCTGTTAAGGCGATGACCTTCAGGTGGGCGGTGCTGCCCAGACTCCTCCTGATTCTCACAGACTCCGGGGTCAGCGCTTATAGAAACCCAACACATCTTTTTTCACTGCTAAGGTTATGTCGTGAAAAATTAAAAGAAAGAAGATAATCAAAACAATGCCATGTGAAAACATAGAAGGTCAACAACGGGGTCTGAAAGAGCAGATTAAAGAAGCAGAGTCAGTGAGGAATAGTGTGTGATCATGCCCTGAGGAGGAATGACGCTATAGGATACGCGAGTAAGGCAACAGAGAGATAAACCAGGCCGTCTTCTGTCGAAGTCTTATCAATGTTCATAGGGCTCAAGACACCATTACTCAATCGATGAACCCTCCCGGAAGTTCAGGAAGCCAGCAGCAGTATAAGTAGTAGTACCTGTGCATCTGCCGTGCATCTGTAATGGCGTGCGGAAAGCAGGTGTAGGCATACTGTTCGCTGGATGTTTATTGGTCTACACAGTGCAGGCGGCCTGGCAGTAATGACTCTCCCAACAGCATCAGTTTGACCGGTGCCATGAAGATCACAACACCAATACCTGGATATGTAGGTGCTGGCTCTTAGGTCGAAACGAGCAGTAAAGGGGTCTGCATGTAACGGGGTATGATACATGAGGTCGCATGTAGGTACTATTGAACTCAATAGATATGGTTTTTAGGCCCTAAATACAAACCTACAAATTGAATGCTATAATGTAACTGAAAAACAATGAAAATTTACGCTTTTCTGTACCGGCGTCCATAGGTTAGGTGGGTTGGTGTATGCTAAAGTTCAGCTGAAGTACACATATTGGATTTTTGAAACCTGAAAGTTGGTGGAAGAATCTATGCGAAGCCTGTGACGGTGAGCTGTGCCATGGAGCCTTGTGTGGTGGATAGTGAAGCCTAAACTGCGTGACTGACGTTCCACCGAAGCTCTTGGGTGGAACGTCAGTCTGCAGAGTGAATGCATTGACTTTTCATCCATTGCACGCCAGGCGTGACACACTGTAAGGGGTAGACTTTAGGTACTATGAGCAGTCAGCCATCAGTACCGTGGCCAGTAATATCAGCCCTAATCTGTCAGTTGTGGCGCGCCTCGGCCTCCTCCCACATAAGGGACGCGCCACATTCTGGCAACAAATATTTATTTATGGTTCGTTGTTCGGACTAAGGTCTATTTATCACCGAAGAGTTCTTAGAGGCCACCAAAACAGTTTACTGACCAACCAGCAAGTGTGCTTTAGTCATGAAATTAGCCCAGGAATATTGTAAACTTTGTATAAATTCACCCATAAATGATGTACATTTCTTGATGTGTTCATCCCAGAGAGATAGATGAAGAGGTACACCACGTTTATATATATATATATATATATATATATATAATATATATATATATATATATATATATATATATATATATATATATATATATATATATATATATTAATGTGGTGTATCAATGAAAATAAAATTTTGAACCAATGACGTGACTTGAACCAGCGTTCTGGTGATTTCCATACACCTACTTTGACCAACTCGGCCACGATAGGCTAAGAAGTCGACCAACCAGGAACTCTACTGAATTCACAAGGAGGTTCTTAAGGCTCCGAACTAGAGCCTCCAGAACCTCCTTGTGAATCGTTTCTGAACGGCAGAGCGACGGTCTCGCTTCATGCAGCTCGGCGTTCAATCCCAGACGATCCAAGTAGTTGGGCACCATTCCTTTCCCCCGTCCCATCCCAAATCCTTCTCCCTCCCCCTCCCCAGTGCTATATAGTCGTAATAGCTTTGGCGCTTTCCACTGAAAACTCTCTCCCTCCCTCCGAACTGGAGCCCAACCAGGATTTAACAGTTGGTTAAGTAGCCCATCGCGGCAGTCGCTATGAGTAGTGCTTCACCGGTGTCTAATTTTCAGTTGTCGATGTTTCTGCCGATTATTTCAGTGCTGTTTGTCAGGATATCTCTGGTTGTGCTTATAGATTATTGTTCTTTAATGAAGCCTTGTTATTTGTGAATTGTCATGCATATTGAAAGAGATGTTGTTGTCGTGTTTACATATTGAGATCGTTAGAGCTGACAATCCCCAATTAGGTATGATTTGAACCGCCTATCATCTTAGACACGGCGCTAGAGACTTTCCTGGTCAGGGTACTCACCTAATTGTGCTTGCGGGGGTTGAGCTTTGGCTCTTTGGTCCCACCACTCAACTGTCAATCAACTGGTCAATCAGCTGCCTCACCTGGTTTCTTGAAAACGCAGTAACCGTCTCTAAGCGCACTTCAACACAAAATAAGCGGGTTAAAGTCATGGTGCCTGGTAACGAAACAACGGCACCAGGTGTTTGAAACACTGATTCAGCCAAAAGAATGTAAACTGGATAAACGCCTGAAAAGAGGCACAGCAAGAAGGGGGGATAAGGGGGCGACATTGAGTAGGATAAACAATGTCAAGCACAGGGCTATGCATTTCGTCGATAGAGGCACCTCCAATAGTGTCCGGTGGTTCTGTTCGGCCCACCAAATGGCACACTGCAGGTGCCTGTTCAACGCCTCAGGCCCAACACAAGCGTCTCTCAGACCTGGGATAAATCACACGAAGAACCAGTAGGTCTAAGGGAAACTCAAGCCGGACCTAGGAGACCACAACAGGCATTGATGGCTCTGGAAATCAACCTTATCCCACTGCTTAAATAGTCATCGTTGACCACAACTGGCGCAGGATCAGACGATGAAATGTTCACTGGTCTGCGTACGGAGATCAACTCGTCTTACAGCCTACCTGAGTATCGTTGTGGTAGAGACAACCACAGACAAGCTGCTGGACGTGGCTTATAACCTTCCCTTCAGCTGAGTCACACACAACCCTTCTTCCAGCCTACCTGGGGATCGTCAGAGGGGAGACGACAGCAGTGGCAGAGGACCAGTGGGTGAATGGACACACGCATGGAACCCGTCCTCGACTCAAGTCCATTACATCCAGCGGTCGTCCCCACAGACGCATTCATAAATTTTAACATGCTGTTCATTCAAAACAAGAGTTTTCTCAAATATAAATTAATATTATATATATTAGCATATTGTGATATATAGTCATAGGTTAGGTTAGGTTAGATGTTTTAGGTTCGGGTGGCGATATTTGCATTTGTAGTACGTGGGTGAAGCATTTATAGCGATGTGGTTCGAACAAAAACTCGTCAGTGAAGCACTTGTTCCGGAAGTGTTCGAACGAAATCAGTTGTGAGTCGTGTGTAAACCGCTTTTCATTCATAAACAGGGGTTTGGCGGATGGATGGAACCACTTTTGGATCTTTGTTTGGAGGACGGGCTGCGCATGGAGAATATTGGTTCGTGCACAGTTCACCCACTGGATATCGTTGGGTACAAACGATCTCAGTTGACACATATCAAATGGAGAAAGCTTTACTGAATGAAATCCTTCAAGTTATATATATATATATATATATATATATATATATATATATATATATTATATAATATATATATATATATTATATATATATATATATATGTATATATATATATATAATTATATATATATATATATATGTATATGAATGTATACAACATACAATGTGAGATTCGAACCAGTATGTATGAAGATCACAGTCTCTCACGCTACCAGACGCACCAACGACCAAGTTTACAAGAACCGGAACCATGAACCACGAAGATCCACACGGGCAAGGAAGGTCATCACGATCTCAATTCACTTTAAACCTCATTTAATGCGTCTTGATGACACACGGAAAATTGCGCTTTGTTTCATTACCCAATTGTCTTTATTTTGTTTGCCTTCTTTATATTTAGATATACATTATAAGAATCTAATTGTCCCAGAAATGCAAAAAGAAAAAAAAATTGTCTAAAATGTTTTTGCTGGTTAAAAGTCATACTTCCAACCCGTGTATTGAGCATGTACGACGCCTATTAACCTATTTTACTTACAATATTCGCTTCCCTATTTAGTTTTACAGCCAGTAAAGATGATATTTAAGGTGGAGCAACAGTGAAGTGTAAGCAATATACTTCACGCATTCTCACATTAAACCCAGCATCACTGTTAACGACTACCACGCTCTCGTGAACATAAAGTCCTTTTATATCGTTGAGGAATATTACTTGTTAATCAGTGCCTGTGCTGTTAGCCGGGTGATTACCTCTCGGCATCAGGGGGGCAACACCCCTGGCTTTAATACCACAGCATGGCACTGAAATGATCAACATGACTTGGCACAGAAAGAGAACCTGACAATGGGATGAGTATGATACAGGGAACCGCAGCTGGGTTCCCTATCTAATATATCTAATGTACTTAATATAGTGACACTAGTGACACAGCTTTTTTACCTGGGAATACAGTACCTAGGCACTAGTGCTACACACTAGAGAGTACAGCTTGGTACCCTTCTGTTGAAATTCTGTACACTAAGCAGTGCAGAGTTTTATTAAAAGTCTGTGTACAACAAGGAGCTAAGAAGCACATCACGGGGCACAACTTGACACCGTCGGGTACAGAATTGCACAGATAGTAGAACCTGGCGCCACAGCACACTTTCTGGCACGGAGTAGCACAGACTGATACTTGACACGTTGGTACTGAAGGACATAATCAGGCACAGGAGACACAACGCAGCACCAGAGGAGCCTAGCATCGAGGTACACATCCGGGAATAGAAGGGCAGAGTCTGCCTTCAGAGAGCACAGTCTGACACTGGGGCTCTCGCCCCATGTGTAAGACGTGGGGAGGGGGATGAATCTGACACCGGTGTGCGTAGCCTGGCACCACAAGCATCAGAGGTCCCAGTCAGACACCGGGGGACAAAGATCTGACACCCTCATATATATATATATATATATATATTATATATATATATATATATATATATATATATATATATATATATATATATATATAACATACCAGGAACGAGTAATGAAGTTAGTGTGTGATGTTAATTATCTTTCGTGATTTTACGTAAGTCAAATTACATAATTTATATCATCTAAACAAAGGTTCAACGTTCTATGTTACATGCAAAGTTATATACCTTTCGGCAAATATACAATTCCCATCCCCAAAGAAATTGTATCTAAGTAAACATTCTTGTTGCATACCCATGTCTAACCTCAGATGACAGGGATCCCAAAACATGGTGCTAGAGAAGGTCCTGGAGAAACCTTGTCTGTTGTGGTGAGCATCCCGTAAGTCTCACATGCGCTGCTGTGAGGTGACAAGATGGAAGAGGAATTTCGTTTTATCTGAAATGGTAATAAAAAATACAATGAAACTTAAGTAAATTGCAAATAAACTAGGGAGGAGAGAGAGAGAGAGAGAGAGAGAGAGAGAGAGAGAGAGAGAGAGAGAGAGAGAGAGAGAGAGAGAGAGAGAGAGAGAGAGAGAGTGACAGAGGTAGATAGACAGGTAGAGGTAGGCAGAGGTAGATAGATATACATCTATACATAGAGAGACAGCGAGAAAGAAGAGAATTTATAGAATGTGCATGTGTTTTTGCAGGCAGACTGCCCAGCCCAGCCATGTCTGGGATCTCCAACATTTTATCCTTCTCTGCTGCCTCTCCTAAGGCCGGCCACACACTCCCACTGCTTCACCTGCGATGGCTGCAGGTTATATCCACAGTAAAATTACCTACATTCTTGAGACTAACGGCGATTTACTCCAGCTTTTCGTGTAGGGCGCCATGCAGACATCTTTTTCTTCCTTACACCAGACAGTGAGCACCCTATCAAGATTTGTTCCTCTCGCTCAACAAGAATAGACAATAATTCTGTCGAAAAAACAACAAAATGACACTGTCGAGGCTGGTTGTGTTGGTGGCGAGAGTTCTACCCCTGCAGATGGGACCTGGGAGCGGGGCGGGTCGTGAGGGGGTGAAGAACGCTCCACTATAATATAAAAACCATCCCTCTGTGTTTACCAGCCTATTTAGGAACTTTAATAGAAGGCAATCATCCGCAAATTGCAAGTGCAGTAGATTCTGCTCGAGCCTCTTGTTGGAGGCTCGGGGGAAGCCTTATAAGGTGCGGCGTGAGGAGCCTCACAGGAGGAGTTCTGGGGCCAGCTTCGGCAGTGCTGGTACCCTTGACTAACTGTATATGCTGCCTGCGCGCCTCTACACCGCCACCACTCTACCTATTGCTCCATTAAACATATACATACACAATTTGAGCTCATTGGGATGAGAATCTCTCTCGGTGTTGTCTTGCTTGAGGTATGGAAAAGCGAGCTATGCGTCCTTTGTAACTTAAAGAAGAAAATTTTGGGAAGAAAACGTATCATTGAAAATAATATTCTTGGTCACTCACATCTGTTGTATATACCTATGGCGGAGCCGATCGGCCGAGCGGACAGCACGCTGGACTTGTGATCCTATGGTTCCGGGTTCGATCCCGGGCGCCGGCGAGAAACAATGGGCAGAGAAACATTTCACCCTATGCCCCTGTTACCTAGCAGTAAAATAGGTACCTGGGTGTTAGTCAGCTGTCACGGGCTGCTTCCTGCGGGTGGAGGCCTGGTCGAGGACCGGGCCGTGGGGACACCAAAGCCCCGAAATCATCTCAAGATAACCTCAAGATGGCCTTAAAAATATTTGATTGTCTTTTTGTGATGCTTCCCCTGGCTTCACTATGACTATGGACTCCAATCTTCGGATTAAAATATTCTTATTGGGATGAAATCATCTTGCAGTTCTACGAGTTTAAATGTGCGGGACTGCGAATGGCAGCCTCCGTGATAAGATGTGTATATAGGTAACATGTGTTGTTCGCTAAGTGGCAAAAGAAAATTGATGAAAGTTGGAAGGCAGACAGGCAGCGGAGGTCACATGCCTGAGAGACTGTGTCCTGCCCTGGACACCTGGCCATGGACACCTGGCCATGGACACCTGGCCATGGACAGCTGGCCATGGACACCCGGGTGAGTATACCTAGCTGAAGACACTTGGGCTGTGGCAACCTGACTGTGGACACCTGGCTGTGGGGCACACGGGCACATTAGCAAGCTACGTAAACGATATACGAGTCCCTGACAGAAACGATACTAACACAATAAATATTAGTATTACCAGCAGAAGCAAGGAATCAATTAGAGGAACTAGATGTGATGAACATTAAAGAGACAAACAAGATATCACCGTGATTACCAAAGAAGGCAGAGGAAGCACTGTGTTGACCCCTGAATCTAGAAGGCACTTGATACTGTTCCATGGAAGAAACTCCTTCAGAAGTTAATTTTGGGGTTGGGATCTGGAGAGTTGTTAAGACAACCACAGCTGCTTACTGATCAACCAGAAAAACATATTTTAGTTCTGGACACAGACCAGGACCAACGTAACGTCGAGTGGATATTGACTGAGACGCAAGGTACACGTCTCAGTGTTCTTATCCCTGAGAAGCTGGTAAATCAGGCCGGTGGTTTCTGAACGAGTGCGGGAGTAGGTGAAGGAGAACATCTGAGGAGGGAGCATAAGGCTGCAGTAAGACGGGTGATATTAGAGTGGAGAAAGGTAATGAGCGGAGAGGCAGAGACGCTGCTATTTACTCCGTCTCTTGATTTGCCATTAAAAAAAACTCCTACCCTAACCAGAGACGTACGAACACAAGAAACCCAGCCAACCTATCACTCCCCGATGCACATAAGACGTAGATATATATCAGCCATTATTAATCATAGTAGGTTGCGTATGAAACGTTGGTTACCATAACGGACCAAACGCGACCTATTAGATAGAAGGACGGGTTCCGGTACTTGGGGTCCGTCATTTTTACAGCATATATCAACTATATAACAGTGGAAATAGGTTCCTTCACACACACACACACACACACACACACACACACACACACACACACACACACACACACACACACACACACACACACACACACACACACACACAACACACACACTTCAGTGTCAGAGTAGTTAACAGATGGAGTGCATTAGGTAGTGATGTGGTGGAGGCTGACTCCATACACAGTTTCAAATGTAGATATGATAGAGCCCAGTAGGCTCAGGAATCTGTACACCAGTTGATTGACAGTTGAGAGGCTAGACCAAAGAGCCAAAGCTCAACCCCCGCAAGCACAAATAGATGAGTACAAATAGGTGAGTACACACACACACACACACACACACACAGAGTTCCACATAAGAGGTTGTTCTGGAAACTGGAAAATATTGGAGGAGTGACAGGTACGCTTCTAACATGGATGAAAAACTTTCTGACTGATAGAAAAATGAGGGCTGTGATCAGAGGCAATGTATCGGACTGGAGAAATGTCACAAGTGGAGTACCACAGGGTTCAGTTCTTGCACCAGTGATGTTTATTGTCTACATAAATGATCTACCAGTTGGTATACAGAATTATATGAACATGTTTGCTGATGATGCTAAGATAATAGGAAGGATA
Organism: Procambarus virginalis; assembly: GCA_020271785.1. Taxonomy (NCBI): domain Eukaryota; kingdom Metazoa; phylum Arthropoda; class Malacostraca; order Decapoda; family Cambaridae; genus Procambarus; species Procambarus virginalis. Next base: position 11,917,147 of record WNGS01163555.1, read on the forward strand.
AGAAATTTAGATGATTGTCATGCCCTTCAAGAAGACCTGGATAAAATAAGTATATGGAGCAACACTTGGCAAATGGAATTTAATGTTAATAAATGTCATGTTATGGAATGTGGAATAGGAGAACATAGACCCCACACAACCTATATATTATGTGAGAAATCTTTAAAGAACTCTGATAAAGAAAGAGATCTAGGGGTGGTTCTAGATAGAAAACTATCACCTGAAGACCACATAAAGAATATTGTGCGAGGAGCCTATGCTATGCTTTCTAACTTCAGAATTGCTTTTAAATACATGGATGGGGATATACTAAAGAAATTGTTCATGACTTTTGTTAGGCCAAAGCTAGAATATGCAGCTGTTGTTTGGTGCCCATATCTTAAGAAGCACTTCAACAAACTGGAAAAGGTGCAAAGACATGCTACTAAGTGGCTCCCAGAACTGAAGGGTAAGAGCTACGAGGAAAGGTTAGAAGCATTAAATATGCCAAAACTAGAAGACAGAAGAAAAAGAGGTGATATGATCACTACATACAAAATAGTAACAGGAATTGATAAAATCGACAGGAAAGATTTCCTGAGACCTGGAGCTTCAAGAACAAGAGGTCATAGATATAAACTGGCTAAACACAGATGCCGAAGAAATATAAGAAAATTCACTTTCGCAAACAGAGTGGTAGACGGTTGGAACAAGTTGGGGGAGAAGGTGGTGGAGGCCAAGACCGTCAGTAGTTTCAAAGCGTTATATGACAAAGAGTGCTGGGAAGACGGGACACCACGAGCGTAGCTCTCATCCTGTAACTACACTTAGGTAATTACACTTAGGTAATTACACACACACACACACACACACACACACACACCACACACACACACACACACACACACACACATATAATATATATATATATATATATATATATATATATATATATATATATATATATATATATATATATATATATATATATATCCAGGGTTCCTGCCCGCCATCTGAGGAGCTGGAGGAACTCGACAACCTATGATAACCATCTTTGTAACCTATATGTAACTCCTTTTTTGTAACACAGTTCAAATAAAGCAAATATATATGTGTACATACAAAAGAATGGGGGTGGTAGGAGAAGAAAATATTAGTGTTCAGTGAGAAACCACAAGGTCTCCTCTGAATACGTTTTATTTTCTTCTCCGAGGCTATGGGTCCCCACATTGGCACCAGAGGTGGTACCCTCACAAACTTCTACTCTTATATATATATATATATATATATAATATATATATATATATATATATATATATATATATAATACAAGTGTATTTGCAACGGGGTGGAAGCAGACCAATACGGACTGCATGGGTTGCATTGCGGAAGCACAAAGGGCTGGCATGCAAGACACAAAGAGGTCAATGACATCATCAAGAGAAGCCTCGTCTCAGCTAAGTGCCCAGCGGAGAGAGAACCTCGCATCCTAGGGGTCCAAAACCCGGATTTCCCCTCACTTCGCCCTGATGGCATCACCATATACTCATGGAAGGAGGGTAGACAGTTGGTGTGGGACTACACATGTGTATCCACCCTGGCTGACACCTATGTACACTTCGGAGCTGATCAAGCAGGTGGGGCAGCCAACCACAGGGAAACAGCAAAATCTCTCAAATACAGGCGACTGGCAGGTCAATACCTCTTTGTTCCCATAGCGTCTGAGACGCATGGCCCCTGGGGCAAGAGTGCCTTGGGATTTCTCAAGGAATTGGGTTCCAAGCTCATTGACGTCACCAGAGACCCAAGGGCTTGCAGTTTTTTGTTTCAGCGCCTCAGTGTTGCGATCCAGAGGGGAAATGCTTGCTGCGTCCTCGGTTCCTGTCCGGAAGCGGAGGAGCTTCAAGAGATCCATAACCTTTAGGCATTTGTCTTGTATGTTTTGTAACCTTTAAATACACAATAAAGCATAAGAAAAAAAAAGGAAGGGGGTGGTAGGAGAAAAGCACACAGAAACTGTATTGGAGGGGACCTACATTCCCTCCAATGCGTTATGTGTGATTTCCTCTGAGGCTATGGGTCCCCCTTCTTCCAGCCAGAGGTGGTACTCCCTTCCATATTAAAATTTTATATATATATATATATATATATATATATATATATATATATATATATATATATATATATATATATATTTAATATATATATTAAACGTATGTGAGATAGTCCAATATGTATATATTATATCTATACAATTGAATGTTTGTTTGAGGCTGGAGGCCAGACGTCTGGCGCTAGTCTCATTCAATTTTACAGGATTAATGGGGATTTTTATTGAAAGTGTCACAGTGCCCCCTTTGATGGGGGACACGGCCCCCAAATCCCATCTGTCCCGAAGTTTGTTGATGTGAAATGTTCAGCGCCGAGTCCATAGACTTTATCATTTGAATAAAAGGTATATGGCCTACGCTTCAATATTGAAATTGCGTGTAGTGAAATAGGGCCTGATGATAACTATGGCATAACCCCCTTTGAAATTAAAAATGCACTCAAGAAAGTTAAGGCTACCTCTCCTGGAGAGGATGGCATCACATACAACACCATGAGAGTACTGGCTGAGCTGCCAAATAGCCCTTTGCTAGAATTGTTTAATCAAAGTCTAAGGCAGGGTGTCTTACCTGACCGCTGAACACAGGGACTCATAATACCCATACCCAAGCCTAATTCACAAAAATTTTGACCCATTTCTCTGACGTCGTGCATGTGTAAAGTTCTTGAGAGAATTATTCTCGACAGACTAATGTGTCAAATCAAGCCCCACCTTGCCCCTAACCTGTATGGTTTCCTTCCTGGAAGAAGCACACAAATTTGCTTTGCTGAGTATTTTATCAGAGAGGGACCAAACTCTCAGGCGGCATTTATTGATCTCCAAACTGCCTTTGATGCAGCAAACAGAGAAATAATCCTAGAACAGCTAGCCTCTTTTGGAGTTAAGGGAAGACTTTTGGCATGGCTCATGGGTTACCTGAGTAACAGAACCGCCTCAGTCCTTTTCAAGGGGGTCAAAAGTAAACTTTGTGCACCCTTTGAGTTGGGTATAACCCAGGGTGGAGTGCTAAGTCCTACACTGTATAATGTTCTGATGCACAAATTAACAATTGACATTCCCACACTACCTGACGAATCCGTTATTTGTTATGCCGATGACATATGCATTGTTGCAAATTCCCAAACTAGACTGCAAGCTCTGCTTGATTCACTCGCTGCTAAAAGCATTGAATGTGGTCTTGTTATCTCTATAACTAAATCCAGAGTTCTCCATCCCCAAGAGAAAACTCATGTCCCTATAACTTTCAAGGTCAACAACCAGAACATTGAAACGTGTAGGCAGCACAAATACCTTGGAGTTGGTATTAACAGTGACATTGTAAATGATCTACACCGTAGGTTAAAAGAAAGACTAAAACCATTGAAAATACTTACTGGTAAGAATATTGGTATTAATATTAAATATGCTAGACTATTCTATATGATGTTTGTTAGATCTCTCGTTGATTATAATGCTCTGCGCTTAATTAATTTCCCTTCCTCTGTGTTGGACAAACTTGAAGTAGAATGAAGCCATGAGGATAATTCTTGGTGCCCCAAGATGCACAAGAATCATCAACATGCGGGAAAAACTGAAGCTTCCATCCATACTAGAGAGAATCATGCAAGTCAACACTACCTTTTGCCTTAAAATCATGAGAGACCCTATATCTCCTGCATTGCTCAGAGACAAATTATTTAGTGCGGTTAACACCCTATTGACTGGTGCCGACATACCAACTCACTCCTTTTATGATAAATGGCTGAGCAACAATGCCTACAATCTCATTAAACTTAACATTCCTTTTAAGTGCAATCTACCTGTCTCTGATATTCCTCTCTACCTGTACCCCACCATTCAAGTATCATACACACCTGTCACTAAGAAAGATAATGAGAATCTTGCTCTTCTCAAAGCTGTCACACTTGAAACAATTGCCTCCTCCGGCGAGAATTTAAGATCTCACGAGTACTGTGTCCACACCGACGGCTCAGTCCAATCCTCTACTGGACGGACTGCAACGGCTAGTAGGTTTTATAGAAATAATATTTGCACAAAGACTGTCAGTGTCAGGTTAAACAACTGGCTGACCTCCACACAAGCAGAACTAGCAGCATTACACTTAGCTACCAGTACATTAAAAAACATTGGAGGAGGAATAATATTTTGTGATTCAAAGTCTGCTCTTCAAGCAATCGAAAACTTCTCTTGGAAGATCGACAGAAAGAACCTCATACTCCCAATTATAAATGACCTAATTGCTGCACAGAGTAAAGGGTCTCGAATCTCCTTTGTATGGATACCTTCACACACATAAATATAACCCATCATAATGAGACAGACATTGCAGCCAAATTAGCGTGTAACAAGGATGAAGTTGAATTAGATTTAGGTATCCCCATCTCTGCTGTCAAAACTGTATTATTCCAAACACTCAGATCTGATAGGAAAGATATTACTGACTCTCAACGACCTAAAAGTACTAATATAAAAAGCTATGATCTGTTCAGATCTGAAACCTATATATATGGGCAGCACAAAACGTCCACTAGACTGTGCGACACAGTGGTTGCAAGGATCAGATTGGGTTACCGTTACCTGTGGCAGGTGGCTACATGTGACGGATCTCCTAATCCTGAGCACTCCAGGTGCAAACTCTGTAGCAGGAACTGCGGCATGATCTCCCACACTACATCACTGAATGCCCAGTTATTAGACCTTTCAGACCAGTTGGCATGAGGTATCTGGAGCTTTGCAATTACTTTATTCACTCTCGTATTCTTGAAGATATCCTCACAGTGTACCCAAAATTTGCCAGTGCAGGCTACTAAACATATGGCCCTGTACGACTAATTATTCTGCGAGATGGGGACTTTTAGTATCACTGCTACCTTATTCACTCTTGTGTTGATGATGATATCTTCATAATGCACTTAGAGTTTGCCAGTGCAGACTACTTATCACATGCCTCTATATGACTAACCATCCTGTGTGATGGGGATTTTTTAGCACTACGTAGCTAGCTTTTTGACACACTGTACTCTCCCTTCATATAATCTAGGGTAGTTCCACAAATGCAGATGAATCTAATATATTAATAAAAAAAAAGGTGACAGATTTCACTATACTAAGAGCAACCATTTAGTTACAGTAATCAGATGTCTAGGGAATATGGTTACAGTGATGATGGAGACAGGGAGGGGGCGAGATGGGTTGGGTATGAGTATAGATAAGTGGAGAGTGAGGTGGGGGGCGGTCAGGCAGACAGGAATACAGGAGGATGGGTTGCATGAAGAAGGGGGTGAGGTTGTGCACATGGAGGTGGGATTATTCCGTCTACCTATATGAGATAGGTATACAACGGAGGGTGATGAGTGAGTTGTGGTGAGCACATGCTCTAGCTTAATAAAACAGTATTATTTCTGGTTCAACAGTATTGCAAGGGGAAGTTGCAGGCCATTGTTGAGCACAGACGTTAAATTTAACATATGCACATTTAAAAGTGGCAAGTTCGTGTTGGTATTATTTTACGTTAACCTTTGACCCTTCCCAATTAGAAAGAGGCAGTCGTAAAGACTCCTGGAAATGTTAACAGCAATGTCTATCAGTTTTGTTTCCAGTCCAGTAGGTTGTGTTGATAACATCTCTCCTTAACTATACACTCACACTACCTCTACAGTAGCCATTCTTTTTCTCTACAGTACCACTCCGCCGCTCTACAGTAGCCATTCCATCTTCAGTGCCCACTCCCTCACACAACAATGTGCTTTGTCATGTAATTGGGTTTATCTATTACCTATGTTGGTGCTTCCTACACCTGACCTGTCAGCGCAGTGACAAATACCCCAACAAGTGTAGGCATCCCATCCTGATCACCCCAGATTAACTTTAGCTGACCATCAAGCACACATAATGTTCCAGTGNACCATACTGAAACATCATACGAATTATAAACACTCATCCACCATTGACTAATAAAATCACATTTACCAATTAAGAAAACAAATGACTTCAGAAAATATAATCAGATACTTAACAGGGCAGTCTGCAATCCTAAGTATAATAAACCTAACAGGATAATTAAATCAGATTTCCATATAAGTATTTTACATACCACTTCAGTACCCTGTAAGACCCCCAGAGCGCTCTGCCTCACTAGTTACAAACCGGACTTCCAACAACCTCGGGTGCCTTGTACGCTAACTCTCCCAATATATTAGTTAATAAAAGAAAAAATAATAATCTGGGCCTTCACAAAATCGTACAGTTCGTGTAACTACTTTACATGCCTAGTTATCACCTAATGTATTTAGCCATACGGTGTTATTGTAGGAATAAAATACAACGTCTACTTTACTATTTACTCATACATTATAACAGTGGTGTGGAAATAATACATCACATAGAATAATACATACATTATTATCACAAACAATCCGTGTCAACATACACCTAGATCTCGCAGGTCAGGTTGGGGTGAGAGAGTAGTCATGACTGACATATAACAAATACTAATGTTCTTTCCTTTAGCTCATTCATTTTGTTGGAGATGCCATCGTCATTAGTGTACAAGATCGTAAAACACTTCTAGGTTAATCTCGTTTTTGAATTTATTGTTAGGCTGGGGAAAGGATGGGGAAAATGGGTATGATAAAGGGGAAGAAAGAGACTTGGCAACACAGCAAAAATAAGTTTTAGAAGAAAAAGATGGTATGGAGGAGGAAGAACATAGGATGAAGAGGAAGAGGAGTACAAGAGCAGGCGTAAGAAAAATAGAATAAGAAGGAAAACGAAGATGACGTAGATGAAGAATACAATGAAGAATAGAATGAAAAAAATCATGGAGAAAGGATAAGGTGAAGATGAAGTGCTCGATGCGGAAAAGTTGTAGAAGACGAGACTGGTGAGTCTGGTAATAATGAGATTTAAGAAGACGAGAAGATGCACTGTGAGAAGGAGAAAATGAAGGAAGAGTTTGACGTAAAGACGAGTAAGGAGACCGTGGGGGAACACGAATTAGGAAGTCATCAGAACTGAAGGAGCAGAGTCTAAGGAAGGGAAGCGAATTATCAGGAGAAAGCACCAATCTATCAGGACTATATAACACTTGGAAGGGATCAAGATTACACCGCTCCTGTGCCAGGTAAGTTCACTACGGGCTCACCATAGCCCGTGCTTCTTGCCCCGCTCCTGTGCCAGGTAAGTTCACTACGGGCTCACCATAGCCCGTGCTCCTTGCCCCGCTCCTGTGCCAGGTAAGTTACGGGCTCACCATAGCCCGTGCTACTTGGAACTTGTTCCGAGTAGCTGAATCTATAACAACAACATCAAGATTAAGGATTAAGGGATGAGACGTGGGAAGGAAAGGATGGCTACTAGTTTTCGCTCTGTTTCTAGACGAAGAGACGGAGCAAAACTAATATTTGCTAAAGCAAGTGGAGCAATGAGATAAAGGTGAGAGAAGGCTTCATTAAATGAGATAGTTAGATCATCTTCCTGTCCAACCCCCCCGTCACCTATAAGACCAGTTTCCATCAATAGCCAGAGACAACCTGATTGCCTCACCATTATCTGTGGGACCATTATCAGCTCTCTTTTCATCACCACATTATTATCAACTGCGTGGCTATTACCATTAATTACCTGAGCCCCCACTAACTGTTTGACGATGACTATTAACGACTGTGTAACGATCTTCATCTATTCTCCGACCTGCAGTGTGAGCTCCCTGCCTACCCATCTCTACATATTATCTGTAATTCCATCACTCTCTCACCCTCCATTATCTCTTGGAGCATCCTTATTAGGCCTCTGGATTACACTCATCGACTCACAAGTTAATCCTCATCAAGTACTTGCCTCACTCATACGAATGACTCTTATCAACATTAAGGTAGGCTGCCTCATACCTTTTACCTGATATCTATTTTTCTGATAAACGAGATTATCATTGCAAATCTTATAATTTTTGTCTGTGTTTTCGACAATCGACAATCCCTCCTCGGACTCCCCCCAAAACAAAAACAGAAAAACCATTACATTCTCCATTAGACATCGTTACAATCACGGTTACTCATTTTTTCACACTCTGGTTCTCGGTGAAGATGGTGTGTACACACGCCAGACATCACTCTCCCAACCATTACCTAGGGTCCTTGAGGCTGTTATTACATGTAAGGCATCGGGAGAGACAGATGGTAATGGAACTCTTCCACGCGATGGGCTTGACGCTCGCCGCGCGCACCCACATGCAACAGTCGTCAATTGGCTAATGAGTAAATGGTGACCTTTGACCCAACGTGAGGGAAATAATTCACGCACCACTGTTCCCATCCTTCCAGAACTGGGAAGAGGAGCTTAGGCCTTTTTTCCAGTACGTACTTGAATTGAAAACATTACATATATCATATATGCATATATATAAATATATATATATATATATATATATATATATATATATATATATATATATATATATATATAATATATATATATATATATATATATATATATATATATGTCGTACCTAGTAGCCAAAACGCACTTCTCGGCCTACTATGCAATGCCCGATTTGCCTAATAAGGCGAGTGATTTTCTTTATTTTCAATAAATTGTTTCCTATTGGTATAATTTATTTATTATTATTATATTGAATTAAGAACACAAATTATTGATTCAGTTATGTTAGTTAAGGTTAGGTTAAGATAGGTTAGNGCTCTTTGTTTTCTTCTTCGAGGATGTGGGTCCCTGCAATTGCACCAGAGGTGGTACCCTAATATATATATATATATATATATATATATATATATATATATATATATATATATATATATATATATATACACACACACACACACACACACACACACACATATACACACACACACGAAGGTACAATGGGTTACAAACATTGTAACAGAATTTGAAATCACACGATAACTACCTATACATAAAATTATAAGTCTAATTATACTAGTTATACTAGTAAAGTTTCGATCCTACATTGTAATAAAGTGGGTGAGAGGGCAGCCCAAAGAGCCAGAGCTCAAAGCCCGCAAGCACAACTAGGTGAGTATGAAGATAAAAATAGGAACTTCATGGTTCTACTTTTAAATAAAGGTCGGGCAATTTTTTTAATTCACTAGGGAGTGTGTTCTATATTTATTAATTAGAAAATTAATGGAAGCAGTAACAAATACAGCATGATGGGAAAGAGACTGGGAAATTTATTTATTTATTTATTTATGCATATACAAGAAGGTACATTGGGAATGTGTGGATACATAAAATGGTAATTACAGTCTTGTAAAGCCACTAGTACGCGCAGCGTTTCGGGCAGGTCCAAATAATAATAAAAATAATAACAAATCTTGACAAAATAAAAATTTGTTGCTTAATTTAGAAACTGTACTTGTAGTCGGGCTCGAGCCCATTGTTAATGTGACGATGTGCAATGAATTTTATAACTAGCTCATCAAGACTGTAATTTGCTTAGTTAAATAACTAGTGGCTTTACAAGATCGTAAATACTATGCTATGTATTCTCACAAACCCAATGTACCTTCTTGTATATAAATAAATAAACAAATAAATAAATAAATGAATTGTGGGGTTCAGTCCCTGAGCCCATTATGTGCCTCTAACCCTTTCCACTACCGTCCACAAGATGGGTATGAGGTGCATAATAAATGAACTAAACTAAAAACTGTTCAATTGGCTGCTTCTCTGGCTCGCTTGTAGCCATTAATATTAATGATACCTTGATACCTGTTCAGAACTCTTAACGTAAAATTAGGTTAAGAAACTTCAAGGTTATTTAACTCCACTGATCACATTAACAAGAAAACAGCCATGGCTAAAGCATAATTAACGGAACTTTATCGACTCAACCAAACTCCACCGCACATGAAACTTCACTTGCATAAAATTATAATTAGGCCTCTTAGAAATGCTAATTAGAAAGGCTGATAAGGCTTCTTTGAAATGCGAATTATGCCGTTTAGAAATGCTATTTAGGCCTCTTAGAAATGCTAATTAGGCAATTAAGTGTCCATGTACTCACTTAATTTAAACAAAAAATCCAACAAACATGACAAAAATTACAGAGTTCCACGCTACAAATCATTACGATTTGTAGCCAAAGTATCACTCATCGACGGAGCAAGCACTGATGATCCCCATACGAGGCTTCTGAGACCAAGGAACGAACACTGACATAGCCTCTCCGTAAAACAACTGTACAAAATGAAGAGCATGTACCTACCAAGCAGAGAACAGCCATTGGTAATTCACAGCGCTTCAAGTTATGTGATACAAGAGCAACCTCTCAGGACAAGGAGATGTATCCACAGGAGAAATTATCCAAGGCAAAGAATGTCAAGTAATTTACCAAACGGGAAAGAAAATTGCAACCACCAGCTCCAATGTATACTTAGTACCTATAAATTAAAACTATCGTCAACGAAGAAAAATGCAGCTATCGCATGTAAACATGTAATCAACCACCAATGCGCTGCACTCCAGGATAAGCTGGAAGAAATAGTCAAGCAACACCCTCACCAAGATCATCACCACTTAGCCTCCGGCGAGGCAGCAACAGGGGCCCACCAGAGGCAGCAACAGAGGCCCACCGGAGGCAGCAACAGGGGCCCACCAGAGGCAGCAACAGGGGTCCACCGGAGGCAGCAACAGGGGCCCACCGGAGGCAGCAACAGGGGCCCACCAGAGGCAGCAACAGGGGCCCACCGGAGGCAGCAACAGGGGCTCATCGGAGGCAGCAACAGGAGCCCACCGGAGGCAGCAACAGGGGCCCACCAGAAGCAGCCAGCCAAACAAAAACAAAATCACCATCATGTGTGCGAGTACGGTATGTCCGGGAACCCAACCCGTCCTCACACTAGGCTGTTAAAAACAGTGGCCGTCCTCCCTAGATGCATTCATCAAATTTAACTTACTGTGTATTAAGAATTGGTTTGTTCTCATATATACATGAATATTATAATACATAAATTTTTTGTGTATAGTTAGGCGTAGGTTAAGTTAGGTTAGGTGTTTAGGGTCTGTTGGCGATTATCTGTATTTGATAACCCGTTCTCGACTCAAGTCCATTACATCCAGCGGTCGACCCCACAGACGCATTCATAAATTTTAACATCCTGTTCATTCAAAACGGAAATTTTCTCAAATATAAATTAATATTATAATATATTAGCATATTGTGCATATATAGGCATAAGTTAGGTTAGGTGTTTAGGTTCTGTTGACGATTATTTGCATTTGTGGTACGTGGGTGAAGCATTTACAGCGTTGTGGTTCGAACAAAATTCGTCAGTTAAGCACTTGTTCCAGAAGGAAGACGTACAATCGGGTTCGTTCTCGACTCACAATCGAGAATTCCAGGTTTTAATCCCGGGCGGGACAGAAATAGTTGGGCGCGTTTCCTATCACCTCATGCTTCTGTCCACCTAGGAGTAAATAGGTACCCAGGAGTTAGTCAGCTTGTTGTAGGGTTACGTCCTGGGGATAGTCAGTAATTCGACCCCGTGGGGCGGGGAGTGGGACCTCGATATAACATGCACTCTATGTATAAACTGGCTGCCTGTCCCTCGACACAATGAATTATTATGAATTATATACACTGGTTGTCTGTCCCTCGACACAATGAATTATGAACCAAAATTCATAAGTGTACTAAAGAGGTTAGACACCTATACATGTAGTCAAATCATTTATACAGCATTATGATAGTTGTGATGAGCATTATTATATCTTACATGCAGGTCTTTGTATTTTTCAATATTAAAAAGAATTTGCCAGTCTTCTGTCCATTTATGAAGTTCAAATAAATCTCTTTGTGAGGCCTCAGTATAGTTTTCGCTTGCTACTTTATCTTTAAATCTTAGTGCTATCTGCAAATTTGATGATGTGGTTAGTAATATTCTCCTCTATGTCACTTATGTATTTGACAAAAAAAAAAATAGAGTTGGCCCCAAGATATAACCTTGTGGTGCCCCACTCACCCGTCACATTCATTTCCATTTAGGGCGAACCATTGCTTTCTTTGATTTAGCCGCCGTGTATCCCGTCCACTAACATCACAATAATATTGATAAAGAGGCAAGAGCTTGGAAACATTAATTTTACAAGGGAAGGGAAGAGAATTATCAAGAGGAATTGTTGTTGTTGTTTTAGATTCAGCTGTTTGGAACAAAAAGTTCCAAGCAGCACGGGCAATGGTGAGCCCGTAGTGGACTTACCTGGCACAGAAGCGGGGCTGTAACTTGCCAATCAGGAGAAGATTGATTGATAAAGATTAAGCCACCCAAAAGGTGGCACGAATAGCATGAATACCACTCGGTATTACGGGCATGAATAGCCCGTAAGTGGTGGCCATTTTGAGCCATTACCAGTATCAATAGATGATACTGTAGATCTGTGGAGGTGCGACTGCACCCTGCGTGACGGGAGATGCCTCCCGTGAATTAGGAGAAAGCGACATAACTACTATATAGCACTTAGAAGGGATCAGGATAAGTGTTTGGGATAGGACGGGGGGAATAAATGGTGCCCAACCACTTGGACGGTCTTACTCATGCCCGTGCCACCTCTTGGGTGGCTTAGTCTTCATCAACAATCTTTGACGGTCGGGGATTTACGGGCTCACCATAGCCCGTGCTACTTGGAACTTTTTGTTCCCAGTAGCTGAATCTATAACAACAACAAACGGTCGGGGATTGAACGCTGCCGCTATTCTACCTACTGCTACGTTATACTCAAGTTTCTTAACTATTGTAGAAACAGATTCCTGCCTCAGCTTATAGCAATTGCAGACATCTTATTGTGCTCCTACACGGCTGAAGAGTCTCAAACAACGCCAATAATGATGTGACAAGATGAATGAACAAACTTCAAGACAAAATATTGTCTCGAGTTATTTAAAGTACATAGTATTTCTTGAGGGTATTACTATAGACTCAACTTTTCTAAATCCCAAAGCATTTAAAGAAGTCTGCGCCTCAGCGTGCTAAAACAACACTCAAGAATACCACAGAACCAACGAAAAGAGCAGCGTTATCAGCTAACAGGAGCATGGTATTAATAGTCCCACAGCTGCAAAGTAAAGGTGAAATGTGAAGGTCAGACTCCGCTGGGAGGTCAGATTCAATCACCCAATATCTTCAACATCTCGGCAGTAATTGTCAGAGAGGCTTGAAGGGTATATACGTTCAACGTAAGCAAGTAGGTACCATCACTTCTCGAACCACGAGTATTTTTAACATGTAAACCTGTAGCTCCAGCAGAACAGATACAGCTGGTGTGATCGTGGAGGCCCTAATGCTTTGTCTCCTGTGGTACTCTTGCTCAGGCCTCCCAGTGTCAGGCACACAGGCACCATTAGGTCCATGGGTATCTCAAGACTCTGGCACTTGTCGTGGTGACGACGCAAGCCGCGCAGGTACGAATGCATTGCCTATGGTGCGCAAATTTTTGTTGCATGTTGCATTAATCGACGAGTTAACACAAAGGAACTTCCTCCACTCTGTAAATAGTACGCTTTATATCAAACGCGTAGCGGCTTTTTTTTTTACGCCGGTATGTAAAAATGTACACAAACTTCAAATTTAAATTAACATAAAATATTCTACATTATAATTTATTTGTAGAATATATATATATATATATATATATATATATATATATATATATATATATATATATATATATATATATATATATATATCGGCGCCTGGGGTAAGAGTGCCACCAGTTTTTAAAGGAACTGGGTTCTAGGCTAATTGAATCAACAAGAGACTCTACAGCTGCCAGCTTCCTTTTCCAGCGCCTCAGTGTAGCGATACAGAGGGTAAATACACACTGCGTTCAGGGTTCCTGCCCGCCATCTGAGGAGTTGGAGAAACTCGACAATTTATGATAATCATCTTTGTACCATATATGTTACTTCTTTTTTGAAACAAAGTTTAAATAAAACAAATATACATGTATATATACAAAAGAATGGGGTAGTAGGCGATGAAAATATTAGTGTTCAGTGAGAATCCACAAGGTTTTCTCTGAATACTCTTTATTTTCTTCTTCGAGGCTATGGGTCCCCACACTTGCAAACCAGAGGTGATACCCTCACAACTTTATATATATAAAGTTGTGAGGGTATCACAACTATAAAGTTTATATATATAAATTC
>WNGS01163555.1:11932183-11947315 GCA_020271785.1 Procambarus virginalis
GAGTATTATATTGGAGACAGGTTTACTAGATTGTACGTTGGCTTCTATATTGAGGACAGTACCATATTTTACAGTAGACTATATCGAACAGGTGACTATATTGGACAGTAGACTATATTGGACAGTTGACTATATCTGGACAGTTGAAATACTACTGGACAGTTGACTATATTGGCCAGTTGATTACATTGAACAGTTGACTATATTGGACAATTGACTATACTGGACTGTTGAATATATTGGACAGTTGACTATATTGGACAGTTGATTATACTTGGACAGTTTACTATATTGGACAGTTGAATAAGGAAGAAAGAACGGAAAGTGGGTATCTTTGAAGATAGTCACGAGAGGGGGTGGTACAGGCTGTACCCTGAAACCTCTACTGATCTCCATATTTATAAATGATATACATAAAGTAGGGAACTACAAAATAACTATATTTGTTGAAGACACTCAAAATACAGACTTATAATGACATCAGACGAAGACGTTTAATACGGAAAACTGGGAACGCAGTTTTGTGTACCTGATCAACCAGGCTGTGATCAGTACGTCAGGCTGCGAGTAGCCGCGTCCAACAGCTTGGTGACCATCTAGCAACCAGGAGGTCTGGTTGACGACCGGGCCCCGCGGGAAGTTAAGCCCCGGAAGCACCTCAAGGTAACCTCAAGGTAGCCAATCCTGATGTTATAAGCCTTTCAAATGAAAATAGAAAGACTATTTAACAGCTAAACAATATCAAATATTTTGAGTTCATATGTGAAAAAGGATTCGGAATTATCAGGACGATCAGGATTATCAGGATTATCAGGAGTGAATTAATGGACAAAATTGTTACATATGACTAGGGGTGAATATCTTGAAAGCTTCAGTAGTTAACATTGCTTAAAGTAGTAATCCTTCAAAGCGCATTTTATTGTGAGACCCCCCCCCCTTGATGGGTAGTTATGATGAGTAATATGCTCATGGGTAGGTATGATGGATGTCATGTTCATGCATAGCTATGATGAATACTATGTTCATACATAGCTATGATGAATACTGTGCTCATTGGTAGCTATGATGGATATCATGTGTCATACATAACTATGATAAATACTGGTTGCTGTGAATAGTATACTGATGATTTAGCTCGGATAATTACTGCGTTGATAGGTCGCTAGGATGAATATTATGCTTATGTATGCTATAATGATGGGTAACTATGATGAATACTATGTTGTTGGACAAAGATTATTCATCTTACCAGATGAAAGTAATGTTTGGTAAAAAAAAAATGCAAAAAATTAATGTTTGTAAAAAAAATGCAAAAAATTAATGTTTGAAAAAAAATGCAAAAAATTAATGTTTGTAAAAAAAATGTAAATTATGTTAGAACACATAAAAAGACACACACACACCGCGCTGCTTGTTGCCTTACCTCATTAGATTATACAATTTTTTAATATCAATCAAACGAACTACGGCACAAAGGTCGTAATAGGCGGTGGAGGCAAACATTCTATATATTTGCATGCCTGCACGCAAAAATTCTTACTTGTGCATCCCTGCACGCAAACACACGTATGTATGCTTGCATGGGAGCGTTCACAAAGAAGCATGTAAGCAAACATTCCACATATCTAAACGCTTGAATGCCTGCACGCAAACATTCACACACACTCGAACACAATGTGCAAGCAATAATTCCTGCTTCCTGCTGGTGGGAAGTAATGAAAAAAACATTTAATATTTATAGTCTTCATTGGTTATAATGAAAATGTGGTGTTTTAAGCGAACAAAAACAGCAAATTCAAGTGTTTGTTTTCTTTTAATGTAGTTATTAATTCATTTTAGATAAAATATAAGAACAATTATAATATATACAAACATCAATACATACATTTGAAGAAATAGTTAAACCAGGAGAGATATAATAAGTTCGTGGCATCAGCTGAGGACCAATCCCAGATACGTTAGATAGTTAATACTGTAGAGACTTCAGGTCCAGAAACGACTGCTAATTACTGAAGCCAGACTGAAGCTTCCTCTGCAGTAATTAGGCCGTGCTCGACGCTTTCCTGACGAAATCCCGAGTGGCATTCTCGATGGCAACCAGCCCGACTCAAAGTTCTGGCTGTTAGGGATAAATTTATTTTTAATTTATTATTCAAATACAATATGCTATTAATGCGTATATATGCTATATTATGCTATATATATGCTATATATATGCTATATTTATGCATAATATATAATATGCTATATTATTATTATGCATAAAACCTTAAACCTTAAACCAGCCCGTTTTCTTAATTTACCACAACGGGCAAAATAAGTGGTTACTAAAATGCACGAAGCCAAGCCGTCTTCTTGAGCTTTCCCAACGTCACTAAATTGTGACTAAATTGCCCGAACCGAACCTAACCCAGGACCCACGAATAGAAACGGGATATCACGTCAATTTTGCAAGGGGAGGGAACTATCAGGATAAAGCTCCTAGTCATTACTGCTACATAGCACTTCGAAGGAATTAGGATAAGGATTTGGGATGGGATGGGGAAAAGGAATGGTGCCCAACCACTGGGCGTTGGGATTGAACGCCGACCTGCATGAAGCGAGGCCGTCGCTCTACCGTCCAGCCCAATGTGGTTGGGGTGGACGTTTGGGTGTGTTCCTTCCGAGGAGACACAAACTTGTCAGTCACTGCAGGCGATGAGTCACAATAGTGGCTAAAGTAAGTTGACCAGACCACACCCTGAAGGTGAAGGGAAGACGACGTCGTTCGGTCCGTCCTGGACCATTCTCAAGTCGATTGAGACTTGAGAATCGACTTGAGAATGGTCAAGGACGGACCGAAACGTTGTCAGTCCATCGACTGTGGGATACTTACAGTTGCCGGCGAAGGGAGCCCACCCAGGACACCACATTTTACCCGAGTAGGTGAGTCTCCAGTTCTGGAATTTTGGACTGTAACTGTAGCGGCAGATTTGGCCCATGAACTCCATTTCTCCGTTTTTCCAGAAGCTGGGACATGAAAATTGTTTATCTCTTTAGCATTTAATTAACAATAATAAATCATCGCAAAAGCAAAATTGTTTGTATAAAAAAATATTCTTTTGTTACACAAACATATTCCATCCATCATGGAGCTTAAATAAGAAAAGGTAAGGACGGGATGGGGAAAGGAATGGTGCCCAACCACTTGGACGGTCGGGGATTGAACACCGATCTGCATGAAGCGAGATCGTTGCTCTACCGTTTAGCCCAAGTGGTTGGGCCATCTCGACCCGAACTACCCTATAAATCAGTCCATCCTCCTAACATGAAAATACTTTTAGTAACTATGTGGTCGACAGTACCCATATGTCGTGATGGACCACCAGAAAGTTGACTTTTGTATATCTAAATTTGGACAAAACAGAAACCTTTTTAACCACAAGATAGGTATCAGACCCATCCTTACCTCTCCTAGCAATCCTAGGCCTAATACATGCTATCTTAGGCCTAATATAGTACATGTACCCTATCGACAATCGATTTGAGAATGGTCCAGGACGGACCGAAACGTCGTCGTCCCTTCACCTTCTAGTGTGTGGTCTGGTCAACATACTTTAGCCACGTTATTGGGACTCATCGCCTGCATAGTACATGTATGTGCTATACTAAGCCTAAGAATAGTTAAGTTTGGTTTTAGCTTTTTTTTCCGGACTCTATAACATCAATAGGTGGTTTACTGGCGGTCCATCACTACATATTGGTACTTTCCACAAAATTGTTGATCGGAAATGATAGTACTATAAGTACTATCATTTAAGTAGGAACGGTTGCCAAAAGTGGGTAATTATGCAAAGTGGATTTGGACTTTTCTATTTAAGAGTTATAAATCAGTATCCATTTAAGTTTCATTGCCTCGACTCAATGGGAATAGTTATGTTGTGATTATTGATATATATTATTTAATATTACTAATTTACAGTGTTATTGTTTACAATCTCTGAGACTAATACATAAAAAGCATTTTATGTCTGAATAAGTTCTAAAAAAATTTATTAATATCGGTATCGTAGTATCGACTATTTAAAGCATCGTTTTCAAAACATATTGCATTGTTGGTACAGGCCAGCATATTGGTATGGTACTCGTTTAGTTCAAACTTTCCTAAATACAATTAATTGCCAATGATACATAACTCCTAACCTAACCTAGTGTAGACCTAACTTTGCTCTAAACTATATTATAAAATATATATTAATAATAAATTACATTTTAGAAAATATAGTTATTTACAACTAGCCGCAGCTTGCACTAGTACGGCTTGATGATGGGTAATATATGGAATGGCTTGGGACCCTTGAATACAAGACGTATTGTATTTTGCAAATACACGGGGCACACGGTGGGGTGGGAGGGCAGGATTTTACTGTATTTGCAATGTGCGGTAGAAGTGAATGAAACATGTTAATCGGTGCTTGTAACTTAATATACAAAACAGGACAGTTGCTAATACTAATATGTCAAATACACAGATAAGTCATACAATCATACACATACACAATTAGAAAATCAACTGGGGTTCGAGTCACCTCAGAGCTCCAGTTGATTGGCTCAATATGTCATATGTGACATCGTAAGCCAGACCAGAATGGGCTAGACTTCAAGCACATGATCACACTTTGAGAGGCTAAGAGACTCACTTAGAAAAATGGTCGATGATGGAGCCGAATAGACCCTTTGATTCCTCAGCATGACAAGGTCCAGGTCGCCACACCGCCACAAACACTCCCACGCTCACCAACACCCACCACCTCATCCCCAGCATTTGTAGAATAATTTGGTTATTCTGAAATATTCACCCTTGAAAATTATGTAAAGTGTTACATAAATGACGTGTCTTCAATGTATAATATTACAGTTGTATAATTCATGCATAATAATAATACACAATATATAACAGTTCCAGCGCAGCTATTCTGATAGCAGTAATGGCGATACAATTGAATATAGTGTTCATAAAAATGGTAAAACTCAACATTAAGCAACATCCACTGAAGTCTGATTAAGACTTATCCTCTTTGTAATGAGTTTAAGTTACTACTACAAGGGTGAATATGGGATGCACATAAGCTTAACTATTAATCCCTGTTCATCCAGCAGTAATTGGGCACCTGTTGTAAAAGTATTAGAATCCTACCTTGCTCTGGCTGCACCGCCTCCCTTGCACTGCAGGTTGCACCACTTGCTCCTGTGCACCGCCTCCCTTGCACTGGTTGCACTACTTCCCTCGCACTGGTCACGTCTACACTCCAGCGCTGCTTATATTCTACCCTGGTGTGTGTGTGTATGACGTGTCTCTCTCCCAGACTGATAAACAAAGCACTACGGGCTCACCATAGCCCGTGCTACTTGGAACTTTTTGCTCCAGGTAGCGAATCTTTAACAACAACAACAGACTGATAATATGACTCTTGTGTATACCTCGATAAAAACCTTCATGATTGATTTAATACAATTATGTAAGTCATTCTCCATAAGAGTAGATTGAGAACTGCATTTGGTCTACAAATAAACAACTTGAATGCAGTTTTTCTTTAAAATCATAATTTGATTGTAAACAATCTGTAAAATGCTGAAATATACAATTGAAACTTTTCTAATTTTAAGATAACTAGTTTTCCATAAACACTAATGAAGCCATTTACAAGCCACCTTTTTTCTTTAGCCCAAATTAAACTATCGCTAAATAAAAAAATAATGCAAAATATGTTGGTATTATGCCGGAATTCCATTCAGAGATTTGAATGGAATGAACTCAATCTAAAGCAAGTATTGATCAGCCTTAACCTTTTATAACGGTGTTAAGCTTAATACCGTGGGAGGGTTTTTAAGGTCACCAAACCAGCTTACTGACCATCCAGCAAAATAATTTTGTTCTTAAAATAACACAAACTAAAATATACTTTCAGTGCATATACACCTCTTAGTTTATGTATGAATATATATATATATATATATATATATATATATATATATATATATATATATATATATATATATATATATATATATATATATATATATATATATATATATATATATATATATATATATATATATATATATATATATATATATATATATATATATATATATATAGGATTGTAGGGACCCACAGCCTCGAAGAAAAAAATAAAGAGCATTCAGAGAAGATCTTGTGGATTCTCACTGAACGCTTTAATCTTTTCCTCTCCTGCCACCCCTATTCTTATTTTTTTATTAATTTTTGTTTTATTTTATTTTATTGCATTGCTACAGTTTCTTCCAATTCACTATATTTCATTTTTTTAAACTTTTATGTTTATTTGAAAATATATATAATGTGAAATGCAGATGTAAAAATAAATCGAGAGGAGAACGGATGGAAATGAATCAGACGGGCCTGGCCTGCCCCAGAGATTTGTCAGCTGCAAACATCCCTTTGACCTTTGGTTGAGCACCGAAAAATTTCACTCTGCTATGGATTTTGTTTTTTAGTGTTTTTTTTATGTCTGTGTGTATATGTTTCAACGCGCTTTACGTTCAACATGTTTGTGGGTTTGTCTTTGTTTAGTCTATATGGGGGGGTGCGTTTGGCTTTGTTTAGCACATATGGAGTGTGAATGTCTTCGTTTAGTCCATATGGGGGTATGTATGTCTGATTAACACATATGAGGTGTGTATGCCTTCGTTAAACACATATGAGGTGTTCATGTCTTCGTTTAACCCATGTTGGGTGTGTTCTGACGAGTTCTGTTGGAGATGGAAGAGACGAGTTTTGACTCCTGTTAACAGTGTGAGAGTTTTCCCTTCCCATATCTCATGGTAAGCTTTACCCTCTAGCTTTCCCTAGAACACAACCCGCCAAACGGTTAATATCAACCGTTTGGCGGGTTGCTGTTCACCCAACAACCTATTTATCTCTGTGTGAACAGAAGGGTAGGAAATTATCAGTAGAAAGCTCCAAGAAATTACAACTATATAGCACTGGGAAGGGGTCAGGATAAGGACTTGGGATGGGACAGGGGGGAGGGAAGGAATGGTGCCTAACCACTTGGACGGTCGATGATTGAACACCGACCTGCATGAAGAGAAACCGTCGCTCTACCGTCCAGCCCAAGTGATTGGGGCCTCGAACAGTTAAGGATTGACACTGTCAATGCTCCATGGTCAGTACTCTAAGCTAGACAAATCACTCGCATGGCGGAGAGGACGAACGTGTTACCACTCTAGGAAACATCTGAGATCAGGATTAGTGTTCTACTTCAGAATTGTATAATTATTGAGTACACTTGAAAGATTTCACTGACGACATTTAACATATTCAAAGATTTGACGATTATTTGGCACATTCAAAGATATTCAAATGATTCTTCGGGGCAGGGGATCATATTCCAGGGACCTGCTTGAAACGCTACACGTACTAGTGGCTGTACAAGAATGTAACAACTCTTGTATATATCTAAAAAAACAAAACAAAAAAATTAGGAAGTGGGTTGAATTCTGTCTGTGATTAGAGCTTGCTACTGTTCTTATTTGTATTTATTTATATATACAAGAGTTCTTATACTCATGCGAAGTAACTAGCACGCATATAGCCTTTCGGCCAGGTCCTTATATAATTCTAATTTGCCCTGGAATACGACCCTCAAAATCGTTTAACAGCCAGGTACCTATTCATTGCTGGGTGAACAGTGGCTACAGTTAAGGATTGGCACCCAATGAACCTTCCCTGGCCAGGATACGAACCCAGGCCAAATCGCTTGCGAAGCGTCGGGCGAGTGTTTCACCACTTCGTCACGGGGACTGCTTAAATTGGTGATTAAAGTTGAGTAATTATGTGTCGAGGGTAATTTTATATTGAAGCTCCCCAGGAGCAGATACCCTAAGTGAAATATGGACAGAAGAGTGAATAATACAGAGTTACCATGTCACATTCATCGAAGAATTTCACGCCACATTCAGCAAAATATACCGTTAAGTTAAAGCATCTCATATCTCATTCCTTAAAGGATCTCACGTCACAATAACCTGTGCTCACCAGGAAGCAGTACACAACATCTCACACCTAACATTAAAGTGTCCTAACCAAGGGGCCCATCTTGGTTGGAGAACGGCTTCCCTCGGCTCGTTGCTTATGTCTGGCCAGCATTATGAGCCCAGGTATTGTTGCGACATCGCAGTGAGAACATGAGGTAAGTAGACAAAGGTTAGTTAAAACCGGCATTTCATTGTACAGTTGTGAACTAAATAACGAAAGAATCTTGCACCTGTTACTGGAAAGGACACAGAGTTCACAAGGAGATTTTAGTCTACGCTGTACACCCATAGAAAACGCACGAGATAAATGGTCAAACTGAAAATGAACCCGAGACTAGCAAGCAGGGACCACTGTATTCACACTCTTGTTCTCTAATCTGTAATTTCATTCATTAGTTTTGTGTATATATATATATATATATATATATATATATATATATATATATATATATATATATATATATATATATATATATATGTGAGTACATCACGAAATTAAACACGTGATTTAAAATGTGACAATGTCAGACCACGGAGGAAAAATGAAACAGGAATTTCCTTAAGTACTTTCGTATATTAATACATCTTCAGAAGGAGTATGTGTCTGACATTGTCATATATATATATATATATATATATATATATATATATATATATATATATACACATATACACACACACACACACATATACACACACACACGCACACACACGAAGGTACAATGGGTTACAAACATTGTAACAATTTGAAATCACACGATAACTACCTATACATAAAATTATAAGTCTAATTATACTAGTTATACTAGTAAAGTTTCGATCCTACATTGTAATAAAGTGGGTGAGAGGGCAGCCCAAAGAGCCAGAGCTCAAAGCCCGCAAGCACAACTAGGTGAGTATGAAGATAAAAATAGGAACTTCATGGTTCTACTTTTAAATAAAGGTCGGGCAATTTTTTTTAATTCACTAGGGAGTGTGTTCTATATTTATTAATTAGAAAATTAATGGAAGCAGTAACAAATACAGCATGATGGGAAAGAGACTGGAAAATTTATTTATTTATTTATTTATTTATGCATATACAAGAAGGTACATTGGGAATGTGTGGATACATAAAATGGTAATTACAGTCTTGTAAAGCCACTAGTACGCGCAGCGTTTCGGGCAGGTCCAAATAATAATAACAAAAAATAATAACAAATCTTGACAAAATAAAAATTTTTTGCTTAATTTAGAAACTGTACTTGTAGTCGGGCTCGAGCCCATTGTTAATGTGACGATGTGCAATGAATTTTGTAACTAGCTCATCAAGACTGTAATTTGCTTAGTTAAATAACTAGTGGCTTTACAAGATCGTAAATACTATGCTATGTATTCTCACAAACCCAATGTACCTTCTTGTATATAAATAAATAAACAAATAAATAAATAAATGAATTGTGGTGTTCAGTCCCTGAGCCCATTATGTGCCTCTGTAACCCTTTCCACTACCGTCCACAAGATGGGTATGGGGTGCATAATAAATGAACTAAACTAAAAACTGTTCAATTGGCTGCTTCTCTGGCTCGCTTGTAGCCATTAATATTAATGATACCTTGATACCTGTTCAGAACTCTTAACGTAAAATTAGGTTAAGAAACTTCAAGGTTATGTAACTCCACTGATCACATTAACAAGAAAACAGCCATGGCTAAAGCATAATTAACGGAACTTTATCGACTCATCCAAACTCCACCGCACATGAAACTTCACTTGCATAAAATTATAATTAGGCCTCTTAGAAATGCTAATTAGAAAGGCTGATAAGGCTTCTTTGAAATGCGAATTATGCCGTTTAGAAATGGTATTTAGGTCTCTTAGAAATGCTAATTAGGCAATTAAGTGTCCATATACTCACTTAATTTAAACAAAAAATCCAACAAACATGACAAAAATTACAGAGTTCCACGCTACAAATCATTACGATTTGTAGCCAAAGTATCACTCATCGACGGAGCAAGCACTGATGATCCCCATACGAGGCTTCTGAGACCAAGGAACGAACACTGACATAGCCTCTCCGTAAAACAACTGTACAAAATGAAGAGCATGTACCTACCAAGCAGAGAACAGCCATTGGTAATTCACAGCGCTTCAAGTTATGTGATACAAGAGCAACCTCTCAGGACAAGGAGATGTATCCACAGGAGAAATTATCCAAGGCAAAGAATGTCAAGTAATTTACCAAACGGAAAAGAAAATTGCAACCACCAGCTCCAATGTATACTTAGTACCTATAAATTAAAACTTTATCGTCAACGAAGAAAAATGCAGCTATCGCATGTAAACATGTAATCAACCACCAATGCGCTGCACTCCAGGATAAGCTGGAAGAAATAGTCAAGCAACACCCTCACCAAGATCAACACCACTTAGCCTCCGGCGAGGCAGCAACAGGGGCCCACCAGAGGCAGCAACAGGGGCCCACCAGAGGCAGCAACACGGGCCCACCGGAGGCAGCAACAGGAGCCCACCAGAGGCAGCAACAGGGGCCCACCAGAAGCAGCCAGCCAAACAAAAACAAAATCACAATCAAGTGTGCGAGTACGGTATGTCCGGGAACCCAACCCGTCCTCACACTAGGCTGTTTAAAACAGTGGCCGTCCTCCCTAGATGCATTCATCAAATTTAACTTACTGTGAATTAAGAATTGGTTTGTTCTCATATATAAATGAATATTATAATACATAAATTTTTTGTGTATAGTTAGGCGTAGGTTAAGTTAGGTTAGGTGTTTAGGGTCTGTTGGCGATTATCTGTATTTGATAACCCGTTCTCGACTCAAGTCCATTACATCCAGCGGTCGACCCCACAGACGCATTCATAAATTTTAACATCCTGTTCATTCAAAACGGAAATTTTCTCAAATATAAATTAATATTATAATATATTAGCATATTGTGCATATATAGGCATAAGTTAGGTTAGGTGTTTAGGTTCTGTTGACGATTATTTGCATTTGTGGTACGTGGGTGAAGCATTTACAGCGTTGTGGTTCGAACAAAATTCGTCAGTTAAGCACTTGTTCCAGAAGGAAGACGTACAATCGGGTTCGTTCTCGACTCACAATCGAGAATTCCAGGTTTTAATCCCGGGCGGGACAGAAATGGTTGGGCGCGTTTCCTATCACCTCATGCTTCTGTCCACCTAGGAGTAAATAGGTACCCAGGAGTTAGTCAGCTTGTTGTAGGGTTACGTCCTGGGGATAGTCAGTAATTCGACCCCGTGGGGCGGGGAGTGGGACCTCGATATAACATGCACTCTATGTATAAACTGGCTGCCTGTCCCTCGACACAATGAATTATTATGAATTATATACACTGGTTGTCTGTCCCTCGACACAATGAATTATGAACCAAAATTCATAAGTGTACTAAAGAGGTTAGACAACCTATACATGTAGTCAAATCATTTATACAGAATTATGATAGTTGTGATGAGCATTATTATATCTTACATGCAGGTCTTTGTATTTTTCAATATTAAAAAGAATTTGCCAGTCTTCTGACCATTTATGAAGTTCAAATAAATCTCTTTGTGAGGCCTCAGTATAGTTTTCGCTTGCTACTTTATCTTTAAATCTTAGTGCTATCTGCAAATTTGATGATGTGGTTAGTAATATTCTCCTCTATGTCACTTATGTATTTGACAAAAAAAAAAAAAGAGTTGGCCCCAAGATATAACCTTGTGGTGCCCCACTCACCCGTCACATTCATTTCCATTTAGGGCGAACCATTGCTTTCTTTGATTTAGCCGCCGTGTATCCCGTCCACTAACATCACAATAATATTGATAAAGAGGCAAGAGCTTGGAAACATTAATTTTACAAGGGAAGGGAAGAGAATTATCAAGAGGAATTGTTGTTGTTGTTTTAGATTCAGCTGTTTGGAACAAAAAGTTCCAAGCAGCACGGGCAATGGTGAGCCCGTAGTGGACTTACCTGGCACAGAAGCGGGGCTTTAAGTTGCCAATCAGGAGAAGATTGATTGATAAAGATTAAGCCACCCAAAAGGTGGCACGAATAGCATGAATACCACTCGGTATTACGGGCATGAATAGCCCGTAAGTGGTGGCCATTTTGAGCCATTACCAGTATCAAGAGATGATACTGGAGATCTGTGGAGGTGCGACTGCACCCTGCGTGACGGGAGATGTCTCCCGTGAAAAAAAAAAAAAAAAAATTAGGAGAAAGCGACATAACTACTATATAGCACTTAGAAGGGATCAGGATAAGTGTTTGGGATAGGACGGGGGGAAATAAATGGTGCCCAACCACTTGGACGGTCTTACTCATGCCCGTGCCACCTCTTGGGTGGCTTAGTCTTCATCAACAATCTTTGACGGTCGGGGATTTACGGGCTCACCATAGCCCGTGCTACTTGGAACTTTTTGTTCCCAGTAGCTGAATCTATAACAACAACAAACGGTCGGGGATTGAACGCTGCCGCTATTCTACCTACTGCTACGTTATACTCAAGTTTCTTAACTATTGTAGAAACAGATTCCTGCCTCAGCTTATAGCAATTGCAGACATCTTATTGTGCTCCTACACGGCTGAAGAGTCTCAAACAACGCCAATAATGCTGTGACAAGATGAATGAACAAACTTCTAGACAAAATATTGTCTCGAGTTATTTAAAGTACATAGTATTTCTTGAGGGTATTACTATAGACTCAACTTTTCTAAATTCCCAAAGCATTTAAAGAAGTCTGCGCCTCAGCGTGCTAAAACAACACTCAAGAATACCCCAGAACCAACGAAAAGAGCCGCGTTATCAGCTAACAGGAGCATGGTATTAATAGTCCCACAGCTGCAAAGTAAAGGTGAAATGTGAAGGTCAGACTCCGCTGGGAGGTCAGATTCAATCACCCAATATCTTCAACATCTCGGCAGTAATTGTCAGAGAGGCTTGAAGGGTATATACGTTCAACGTAAGCAAGTAGGTACCATCACTTCTCGAACCACGAGTATTTTTAACATGTAACCTGTAGCTCCAGCAGAACAGATACAGCTGGTGTGATCGTGGAGGCCCTAATGCTTTGTCTCCTGTGGTACTCTTGCTCAGGCCTCCCAGTGTCAGGCACACAGGCACCATTAGGTCCATGGGTATCTCAAGACTCTGGCACTTGGCGTGGTGACGACGCAAGCCGCGCAGGTACGAATGCATTGCCTATGGTGCGCAAATTGTTGTTGCATGTTGCATTAATCGACGAGTTAA
Source organism: Procambarus virginalis (assembly GCA_020271785.1). Taxonomy (NCBI): domain Eukaryota; kingdom Metazoa; phylum Arthropoda; class Malacostraca; order Decapoda; family Cambaridae; genus Procambarus; species Procambarus virginalis. The sequence continues at coordinate 11,945,500 of WNGS01163555.1, forward strand.
CACAAAGGAACTTCCTCCACTCTGTAAATAGTACGCTTTATATCAAATGCGTAGCGGTTTTTTTTTTTACGCCGGTATGTAAAAATGTACACAAACTTCAAATTTAAATTAACATAAAATATTCTACATTATAATTTATTTGTAGAATATATATATATATATATATATATATATATATATATATATATATATATATATTTATATATATAGAATATATATATATATATAATATATATATATATATATTATAATAAATATATATATATATATATATATATATATATATATATATATATATATATATATATATATATTATCTATATATAAATATATATATTCTATATATATAAATATATATATATATATATATATATATATATATATATATATAATATATATATATATAATATATATATATCGGCGCCTGGGGTAAGAGTGCCACCAGTTTTTTAAAGGAACTGGGTTCTAGGCTAATTGAATCAACAAGAGACTCTACAGCTACCAGCTTCCTTTTCCAGCGCCTCAGTGTGGCGATACAGAGGGTAAATACACACTGCATTCAGGGTTCCTGCCCGCCATCTGAGGAGTTGGAGAAACTCGACAATTTATGATAATCATCTTTGTACCATATATGTCACTTCTTTTTGAAACAAAGTTTAAATAAAACAATATACATGTATATATACAAAAGAATGGGGTAGTAGGCGATGAAAATATTAGTGTTCAGTGAGAATCCACAAGGTTTTCTCTGAATACTCTTTATTTTCTTCTTCGAGGCTATGGGTCCCCACACTTGCAACCAGAGGTGATACCCTCACAACTTTATATATATAAAGTTGTGAGGGTATCACAACTATAAAGTTTATATATATAAATTCTATATATATAAATTCCATAAATATCTTTATATATAAATATATATATATTTATATATATATATATATATATATATATATATATATATATATATATATATATATATATATATATAACGTCGTCGTCCCTTCACCTTCTAGTGCGTGGTCTGGTCATAAAATCTGAACATCCGTGGATACTTAATGAAACACAAGTGACAACAGAAAACTTAATATTAACTAATAATTGTCTACTTCCGTTTTTTCTAAGTGTTCTTGACGAATGAGACCACTTAGACATTATTATTCCTGTTATTATTCCTTATATATTATTAGTCCACTCCGTCGTCACGTATAAGTGACGGCGTCACTTTCCTTTACACATGTATGAAACGGGTTAATTATTTATTGACTTAAAGTCATCTTTTTTTGTATAGCAAGATATAGATAATTATATATCTTGCTATATAAATTGTTTTATACACATTGACAACACAATACTGCCAATTAGAGGTGAAACGTATATTGGCGACAATGGAAAATCAATAGTATGCATCACATTTAAAACGTAAGGGAATTCATTCTTGCCCCCTAAGGGCTGTTCAGCCCTCAGGGGGGCAAGAATGATGTCAGAATAATGAAACTGGTTTAAGTAAGCGTTGACATTTAAACCAGTCTCTCCTCGACTGAATGGTTATAGAATCTCTTCCAATATTACTGAGATTACTGACAGCAGCTTAAGAGAAATTGTATTTCCTTGGGCATGTTTTTTGTTTTAAAATTCTTTTCTTTGTGTAACCTGCCTGAATAAGCAGCATCCCAAAACGACGTGTTTGATTTGCTTCCTTATTATAAAAAAAAACTAGATTTGTTACACCGTGTTTTTAAATGTAATGTAACCAGTGTATATATTTTCCTTTATAATAGCCTTAACAATATTATTATTATTATTGCACAAAGGA
>WNGS01163555.1:11948195-11968931 GCA_020271785.1 Procambarus virginalis
TTTTCACTGTGTCCTCACTTTTTTTTCTGCTCTCTTTCGTTTTAAATTTTACCAGTTTGTCTTCCACTACACAAACGACGATTTTTCTCTGAATCTTCTTCGTGGATTATAATCCATTCCTACTTTAATTACTGTTTGCTATTACACATTATTCTCGGTTTATATCGCCTTTTCCAAAACAAATATTTCCTCTAAATGTGCTTTCCCTGCTGCTGTCCACCTTCCGTAAATAAACCTGTGAGAGCACGACCTCTGTCCCTACAGGTATTGTCTATGGCAGACTACGAGGTGAGCAAAGCTGCGTTATCGGGCGAAGGTCTCCTGCTGGTGGTGGCCGCCACTACAGGCGCAGGGGAACCTCCACAAAACGGTCAGGTAAGTGGATATATATATATATATATATATATATATATATATATATATATATATATGTATGTGTGTGTGTGTGTGTGTGTGGTGTGTGTGGTGTGTGTGTGTGTGTGTGTGTGTGTGGTGTGTGTGTGTGTGTGTGTGTGTGTGGTGTGTGTGTGCGCGCGCGCGCGTACTCACTTCAGTTGTTCCTGCACGAACGAGCTATTATCTCTTGGACCCATGCCATTCTAGCCGTCGCTTGTCTAATATACTGACTCCCTACCTGTCTACTTTCATATCTACTAAATATATCTCTCTCTCTAAAACGCAAAACAAACACATTATTATTATATATAGTAAATAGGTACCTGGGAATTTTCAGGTACCAATTCACTTCTAGGTAAACAGAGTCATCCAGTGAAAGGAAACTATCCAGTTATTTCTGGCTCGGCCTGGAATCAAACCCGGGTCCCTCGAGTGTCAGTCGCGAACGTTGACCAATAGACCACGAGATCCTCTGTGTGGATATGTGTGTGCGATTACGTGCGCGCGAGCGCTTTCACATACATGTGCTTGCAGAGGAGGAGTATTATAGGTCTATACCTCCCCCCGCCAACTTTCCTACCCCCCCCCTCCCCCAATTATTTAATGCAATGACTTACCTTCCTTTTCATATTTCCGTATGTTGCTTGTTGAATTCGCTTCGAAGTCCGCTTCTTGTTGGCCCTTGCACTTGCTTGCAACTCGCACAAAAGAAGTGTTGCCGACGTCCGGTTGTGTAGCCGACGTCCGCTTGTGTTGCGAATACGATGGTGACTTCTCACCCATCGAGGTGAGGGTGTCGGGGTCCACTCCGAGGTCAACATTGCCAAACGATTGTCCGAACTCTTCAGAGAGCCACACTGTCGTTCGAGTAATGATTGTTTCACGCAAATGTAAATGGTATTATTTTCGCTATTTTCTTTATTTGAGTTTGTACTATTTTCTCAATCCACCTCTAATGTACAGCAATTATTTAGTAAGATTTTTGGATTGTATCTCGTCATAGGGAAGCTAGTTTAGATTAAGATAGGCAGTAATTAGCCACGGAAGATTGACTATATCCTTGCCCCAGACTCGTTCCAGTACCTTGGTAATATTTGTATAGGTAAAAATCCAGGGGAAGCTAGCGTTGGAGCTTCCCGGGTAATATGAGGGCTTATGAGACAAATACCACACAATCTAATATATATATATATATATATATATATATATATATATATATATATATATATATATATATATATATATATACAGATATGTTAATTTCTCAGTTTATATACACTAAAAGGTGTACTTTAGTCCTGGACTATGTTCACAACAAAGGTATATTTTCTAGTTGGCCACAAAGTTGATGTGATGGCTTTAGTAACCCTCCAACGGTCAATAAGCCTTAAGCCAAATACGAAACTAACCCAAAAAAAAAAGGCTGAACGCTGTGAGTTAAGTAGGTGAAGGTGGTGTTCTGGGACACGTTGAGGATTTCTAAATTGTCTACTTTATTATTATTTTTTTTACGTGGCCCTCCAGACCGGGGCTGCATATTTTAGTGTTGGTCTTACGTAGGATCTTTATAATGTTCTGAAGGTCTCTCTAAGTATGTGCCTGAAAGCTACTTGATATTTTATATGTTCCTGAATGCTGCAGACTATATTTTGACAATTTGTATTGAAGACACCAAGTTTGGGGTTATGGATAACCAGATCTTCTTGTTTTCTTAGTATATATGCCTAAATATGTTTGCAGGGTTGAGCGTCAGCTCCTGGGGCCAGATTCACGTAGCAGTTACGCAAGTACTTACAAACGTGTACATTTTCCTCAATCTTTGATGGCTTTGTTTACATAATTTAAACAGTTTACAAGCCTGAAAACTTGCCAATCAACTATTGTTATTGATAAAAACAGCCTCCTGGTGCTTCGGAGCTCATTAACTGTTTAATAATTGTAAACAAAGCCACCAAAGATTGAGAAAAGCTGTACAGGTTCGTAAGTGTTTGCGTAACTTCTTCGTGAATCTAGCCCCGGGTCCGGCCATCCAAATATTTTTAGTTCGAGATAATAGGAGTAAAACATTTTTTAGTCATGTTGTATAAGCTTACGATTTAGTTAGCTTCAGCTTTGACCTCCCTCTGATTCTCTTCACCGTCCACAGGAGTTCGTCAAGACTTTGTACAACATTAAGGAAGAGCTTAACTCTGGGAACACCAATGTTCAAAAGTTCGTAAATTATCTTTTAATGTTTTGTTGTATATATATATATATTTATGCAGTCACTGAATATTATGTGTATTATTAAAATTATTTAAATTATTTTCATTAATTGTTGGTGCTGATATTTGTAAATTTTGTTGTATTGTTTCCTCAGTATAATGCTCATATATTTAGTGGGAGACTGAGCTTATCAACCCATGTTTACTATATTGAATACTTAACTGAAATTTCCTCCTGTGCTCCAATCACCATATGGGATTCTGTCATTTGATTTGTTAATTATTTTTAGTTGACGCACCTCGATGTAGAAGTTTTAAATATCTGCACAATTTAGGAGTTAACTTGAACTTAAGTTAAAATACAAAATCCCGTCAAACTTATTATAGTTTCTTCTAACAGGAAAAGTTTGTGGAATAAAGAGCCACATAAGATCATGAAAACATTACCTGCACTCTTATGACACCCGACCACAAGATCAATACATTTGTTACACTTTAACAAAGTGTTACAAATTTAAAAAAAAACAGTGTAACTGTCTTTAAAACAGTTACACTGTTTAACTTCATCTAAGATTTGTATATTCACCATCAGTCTTGCAGCATTAGCCTCATGATAATATTCTAATTAGTTAAAAAATTAACTTAATCCAAAAGAAAACAAACAAATAGGACAAACATCTTAGCAACAAATTTGCTATACAGAATAAGTTGAGAGACTTCTAAAAACCATAATCAGTTAAAAAGACCAAGAGAATATAACCTTTATAGAGACAAAACAATCATCGAGACCTGCTTACAGAAGACGAATGAATGTTTCCAGGTTTCCAAAGGAGGAGACAATAAGTCCCTGATAGGCTATCGAGGTCTTCCCCTAGTTCTAGAAAACCGCTAAACTCAAATAGACACCACAAGACTTCACTAGGAACCGCTAGACACCACGAGGAACCGCTAAACTCAGATAGAAACCGCTAGACTTTCATTTCCAATCGGAACCGATTGGAAAACCTATAAAAAAAAAGTAATGGAAACCCCAGGGGTTGCTAATTGCACGGCAGCTGATCCCAGTAGTTAAAAAAATTTCTGGCATTATATCTCCTTCAATTGTTAGCATATCTAAATATAGATGTTTTTATTATTTTCTGTAGGTTATCCTTCCAGGAAGACTACAACAGTTTCAAAATGTAAGTATTATGTATAACTACATTTTAGTAGTCTGGTGATGTGTCTATTAAAAAGAAAATAGTAAATATCTAGTATCAGAACAAATATTTGGTATTGTTGTCACATTCGAAGCATCTTAATGTGATTTCTGTATTTGTTTATTTAACTGGGTGCATGTTTGTTCTATGTGTGTGTGTATACATATTTTCGTGTGTATGAGTGTGTTTGAGTGTGTTTTATTGAAACATACATGAAGTCACGAACACATTCACCTTCCTGCCAGCACTACCACCAGCTCTGTTCTTGAAGAAATGACAACCAACTCGAAGATAAAGGAGAACGACCACAGATGATGAACGGTTTCAGCAGTTTCCTGCGCATGTTGGGACACGTCAGGGACCCTCAGCAGGACCTGGTGAGGCGGACCTCGACCCCGGCCACCTCCGTCAGCTTCAAGTAGGTGTTTTGGTCTTGGTTTGTTAATGGTACGACGTACCTGAGGGCTGGCTGGTGATAGCTGGAAGACAGCTGGCTGGTTTCATGTGTGTAGTAGTAGGCATCCATCAGTCTCAGGAGGACTATGGAGTTGCGCTCTGGTTGTCGGTCTGGAGTGGCCTCACCAGGGCGCAAAGCCAGGGTAGGTTAAATCGGGGGAGAAGCTGTTACCCAGGCAGCAGGTCCCCCTCTCCACGGCGCTGAAAGTCTCCAATGGAAAGGCATACGCCAATCGATTGGTTCCAGCGCCGTCGCAGGAACTGTGAGTTCCGGGGTTGACCTCGAAGGTGGGTGAAGAAGGCACAGGGACCTCCCATCCCCGGAGACCGCCGTGGTCAGGGCCGGAGAAGAACCACCCCATCGAGGGTATGAACGACCCCAGCCTCCTGAAGCAGAGCCTGGGCCGCACGACCTCGGGAGGTGGACGTCCCGGTCCCGCACCTACGGGTTCCAGATAAGGATCGTCACAGCCTTTTCACCCGAGGCCGGCCTCCTTCAAGACCAAGTAGAAGGAAGAGTGATATTATTAAATACAACAATTATTATTATGACTTATATAATAATAATTGTAAACATTTAATAATTATCACTCTTCCTTCTACTTGGTCTTGAGGAGTGTTTTGGTTATGTATAATCTCCTATTGGAAAATATAGGCTTATGCTATTATTATACACCTATTCACAGCAGCCAGCGTAATATATAAATCGTAGTTGAATTTCTCAATATCAGTTATTGTGTGGCGTTCTTTAACTCTTGGTTGTTCAGTTAAAGTCTAGTTGATAAGTCAATATGCGCATTTTTAAATATTCAGACAAAAAATATTGACCGATTATATTCTTTACAAATGAGTTAAAACTCCGAATAAACGGAAAACAAAATAATTAAAAGAGTTTCTGTATTGTACCTGGGATATAAAAAATTTCACATTAATTAAATTTTTTATATCAATCTCTGGAGCTGAAATTAGCCATTAATGCTAAAGCATTACTATGTTTTTTTTCTGTCTGAAGAGAAAAAATAAATGTGTTCATTATAGTTTTTTGCGATCGATATATTTGAGCTCTACGATGCAATACGTTCTGAAAATCTTCAAATTAATGACTTTAAATATAATATAAATTTATTTTCCGTAGTTATTTATTAGTTATAAAATTAGAGGTTTTCTAGTTTTAACCCTTGCACTGTTTCGATGGTATTTTCAATTATCTTCTGTGCTCCAATCCCCATAGGCAACTTTTTTCACTTGATTTCTTAACTATTTTTTAATCATGTGCACCTCATTATAGTACTTTTAAATTACTGCGCCTTTTAAGGGTTAAAACGTGTATTTGTAGAATTAAATTCCTTATAATTATTTAAAAGCGAGTGTTTACTGATGCAAACAGTACTGTGGTCATACGTACTGAATCACGTCAATAGACGTTTTGTGCAGCCTAAGGGATAACATTGCTATTCTATTAAGCATAATATTTTAAAGAGTTCTTAATATTAGGATACGTCATGGGTATTATAAGTTCAGACGGAAGTTGAATGATTTTTTGGTGTCAGGTACGCAGTCTTTGCCCTGGGGTCAAGCAACTACAAACATTTCTGTGCCTTCGGCAAATACGTGGATCACCTTCTACAGCTGTCAGGTGGTGACTGTATTCTGAAATTGGCTTGTGGTGATGACCTTGACAACCAAGAACAAGCCTTCAACACCTGGTCTGCACAGGTTTTCAAGGTAGGCACAGCTGGTAGTACATCATCCTAATCTGGTCCACAAGGGTGTTTAAGGCAGGCAAGACATAAAATACAAACCAATTCAGCCACTTACGTGACTTACCATACACTTGTTTAATACTGATACAGTTAGTGGCCAGTTATCACGTCTCGTCCTCACAGATGTTTTAAAGTAGGCACAGTTGGTAATACATATTCTCATTGTAAGCTGCACAGTTGTGGAAAAGTACCTACAATTAGTGAATGCCACATCCTAAACACCTGATCTAAAGTACGCTTTATTGAAGCTCAATAACGCCTCTTCCCATTAAACGCAACTTTGCTGCAACTTTATTACTCTTACAAAAACAAATGTTGTAGTTACATTGTGTGTTTGTTGGGACTGCACATCTGTGTTAGAAACATATGCCTCTCACATCCGCCTCATTCAGGTGTTCCAGGTAGCATTACTCAGTAACTCAACCTCCACATGCATGCCCTACAGGTAACGAACCTAAGCATAACCACTCATGCACGCACACATTTGATTGACAGTTGAGAAGCGGGACCAAAGAGCCAGAGCTCAACCCCCGCAAGCGCAGCTAGGTGAGTACATTTGTCACATACACCCTGTGGACGATAAGAAAAAACAAAGCATATGTAATTATTAGTTAGCATAATAGGCTGAAATATTAGATAATTACCCAACACACTTTAACAATATTTATCTAGGCCGACGGGCAATAAACTACGATCCATTCACCTGGGCTGTAGGAGTTTCGAACCGCGGACTCCACGCCTGTGAGGCCAAAGCTCTATCGAATGGGCTATGAGTAGTGTTAATAAGGAAAGTTGTAATTAACCGCAACATTGTGTTGTACCAGGTGGCGGCTGAGGAGTTTGGTGCCGAGAACTGTCAAGTTGCCACCCTCAGGATCGAGGAGCTTACTGCCGATGCTGTCAAACTGTCACCTGCCATACACCACACGTCCCTGGCACAAGGTGAGTAATATTGTCTGTCTGTCTGTCTGTCTGTCTGTCTGTCTGTCTGTCTGTCTGTCGTCTGTCGTCCGTCCTCTCTCTCTCTCTCTCTCTCTCTCTCTCTCTCTCTCTCTCTCTCTCTCTCTCTCTCTCTTTCTCTCTATTGATCGATCGAACTGTAGCTTTCTATTGCAGTGGCCGTTACGTCTGCTCTACTCCTTAAATGTCTGTTCTTCCACCAGAGATGTATAATTCCCAAAATCATGCTATCTAAACATTTTCACGTAGACAGGAGCTTTATCTGTGACTGTTACTCTTCTGAAACGAGCCACTGTAAGCCCACTCGAGCCTAAACGTAGTTTCGATAAAACCTGTGAGATGCAGACGACGAGTCACAATAACGTGGCTGAAGATAGTATGATCAAACCACGCTTCAGAAAGTTAAGAAACGACGACGTTTCGGTTATACGAGTCGATAATGGTCCGGGAGGGACCGAAACGTTGTAGTTTCTTCACACTGTGATGTGTGGTTTTGGTCATCAGACTTCTGATATTCACAACCTTCCAAACAACTTTGTTATTAATGTTGGTTCCTTTCTATTTTCTACTTTATCGTCCCAACTGTGAAGGCTAGACTACATCCTGAGGAAATGGGTTCCTCGATGAGATGTAATATCACGATTAGAATGAAACTGACCTGTTTACTATATAAGTCAGGAATTCAAGCAAGCAACCAAGAGCTCTCAATCTGTCAATCCTTCCGGTGTCTGGGCCTGGTGAGGTTCCCCGTGGGACTACGTCAGTATCTGAGTCAAATTAAGCCGCAGGCTCCACTCCTGGTGGTGCCCTTCCGTCAATTCCTTTAAGTTTCAGCTTTGCAACCATACTTCCCCCGGAACCCAAAGACTTTTTGGTTTCCCGAAGAGTCCCATGTTCTCTTTGTGACATGGAAAATGTTTGCGTCCGTCTTTAAATGTGCCCCTTCACTCTTCCTCAGTTAATCTCTTGATAATATGCAACACACTGCTTTTCACCATATACGTGTCATTAATATTCTTCATAAGCGACCCTCACTTGCAGTGTTTTATCATCAATTATCACTACTTTGCACTCTCTGAAAATTCGGCACAGTCATTATTCATCTTTCTTTATTGTCTGTATTGCTCACACATCATCATCGATCAATCAATGTTGCTTCACCAAAATCTCTTCACAATCACTGGAATTATTCACTAATTCACTATGGCACAAGAAGCAGCTTCACCATCATTAGGAGTGTGTCCCAATTAGCCATAAAAGTTCAATGTGCTTAACCAATCAAACGTGTCAATCTTCTCTCTGCTAGTTACAATAAACAGGCTCACCATCACTTGTAAAGCGCACTATTTATCCAAACAAATTAATAAAAACAGTAAAGCAAATCATTAAGTTTCAGTTTGTACAGATGCTACACACATTTCAGGTCTTTCCCAAGTTCACGGCAAGAAGATTCAAAGTTTCCCGGTGCTGGAGACAAAGATTTTACACGAGGAAGGAGACAGGTGAGGTTTAAGTGAGACAGGTGAGTTAATGAGCACTGAAAATGATGCGCAGATATTGTTATCCAAAAAGCGGTAATGCTGGAGAATTTCTGTAAGTACTGGATATTTGAGAAGGATGAATAAAGGTCAGTATGAAGGTCTGGGGTTTATGGTAGGCACAAATATTTACAATTTTTAGGAGAGGAATTTTTCAGTAGGACCAAGTTAGTTTTCAATGAGAATTGTATTTTATAGACAATATTTAAGATTATTTGTTAGGTCAATAACTCTCCAGGATAAAGAAGTAAACTTCTATTACGATCAGGGGATCTTCTTTGAAGCAAAACATGTTTGCACTTAGGCTTTGCTAGTTCCAGACGGTGGAGATTATCTTCTTATGAGGATCTTCTTATAAACCTCTCCATCAGCATTAACGTTTGCATATAGTTTGTCAAATATTCAGTTAAAAGCTACTGACTCACTTATAACTCTTGAAAGAAACATTTGATTATCAGCTTGGAGCCTCGACAATTGTTTACTGATCAACCAGCAAGTTTATTTTAGTTCTGAACCGAAGTAAAGTTTCAGTGCAATAGATATATATTCTGCTTTCCGGTATACCTCGGTATAAGGACGACTACCTCCTCTTACTGTGTGCGTCGTCCTGCAGGTGGACGCAGATGGTGGTAGTAGATGTGAGTGAGGGTGGCGGGATGAAGTACCAGCCTGGGGATCACGTCGGGCTCCTGCCCGCCAACAGCCCGGCTATGGTGACGGCCCTCATCGCTCGACTTCACCGCTGTCCCGATGTAGACATTCCCCTTCAGATCCTCCTCCAACGTCGACAGGGTTCCACAGGTAGGTGGACACTATACGTAGGCTGGTTCACAGCGCCCACAGGCTTCCTTAGATACAAAATAGGTTGATTCACAGGTTTTCTATGAAACTAGATCGTTAGTTCATGAGTCTCGTAGAATACTAATTGACTGGTTCAAGAATCTCCTAGGACACCAGTAGGTTGGTTCAGTAATCTCCTAGGACACCAGTAGATTGGTTCAGTAATCTCCTAGGACACCAGAAAATTGTTTCACAAGTATCTGCAGATAAGAGCGGTATCAGGGGCTCACAGATAGTGCTGAGAGTCAGGTGGTCACACATAGACTTGATTGCCAAGGAAGTACATGTTGTAGTGGCTGTAGTGGCAGCTGTAGCGCAGTACACAGGTGGAGTGATTTCATTAGGAAAACAAAGGTAAGAAATGCGTCCCAGGTGCCGAGAAGTACCTGGAAGGTTTCCAGAAGTAGGTGCAGAATTGGTTCCTTGGAATTAGCAGGTTTCTGCGGTTATCACGAAGTTTTAATTAATGACGGACATTTATGGTGTTCAATAGTATACAGATAGCAGCGGTACACAGAGCTGAGTGGATGAGACTGGTGTACAGAAATAAATTCGTGTGTCCTTGGGTAGGTTTGGTTGCCAGAATGTCACAGGTAGAACTTATAGAAAATCACAAGAAGTGTTTAGGTTTTAGGTTTAAAAGCCCAAATCGGTCAGATTTTAACTTCATTTGTCAGAACATAATTTATATTTTTCAGGACACAATGTTACTATTCTAATATTGTGCACATATTACAGAGACAGATAGACTGCTATACCTGGAGCGTACCTTGAGAGGGTTTCGGGAGTTCTTCTACTCCCCAAACTCGGCCAGGAACATTATATATATATATATATATATATATATATATATATATATATATATATATATATATATATATATATATATATATATATTGATCACAGCTTCAATTGATCACCACTACAATTTTGTCCCCATTGCTTCTGAGACACTCGGCGCCTGGGGTAAAAGTGCTACCAGTTTTTTGAAGGAACTGGGTTCTAGGCTCATTGAAACAACAAGGGACCCTAGAGCTGCCAGCTTTCTTTTCCAGCGCCTCAGCGTGGCGATACAGAGGGAAATGCGCACTGCATCCAGGGTTCCTGCCCGCCATCTGAGGCGCTGGAGGAACTCGACAACTTATGATAACCATCTTTGTAACCTATATGTAACTCCTTTTTTGTAACACAGTTCAAATAAAGCAAATATATATGTGTACATACAAAAGAATGGGGGTGGTAGGAGAAGAAAATATTAGTGTTCAGTGAGAAACCACAAGGTCTCCTCTGAATACGTTTTATTTTCTTCTCCGAGGCTATGGGTCCCCACATTGGCACCAGAGGTGGTACCCTCACAAACTTAAAAAAAAAAAAAAAAAAAAAATATATATATATATATATATATATATATATATATATAATATATATATATATATATATATATATATATATATATATATATATATATATATATATATATGTGTGTGTGTGTGTGTGTGTGTGTGTGTGTGTGTGTGTGTGTGTGTGTGTGTGTGTGTGTGAGTGAGACTATCAAGAGAGTGAGAGATGTATTTCCTGCGACAGGTGTGTGCTGGGAGCATCACCCTCACCTGCCCGTGGCCAGCATCCGCAGCCTCCTGTCTCGCTTCCTGGACATCACCACGCCGCCCTCGCCCGCCTTCCTCGCCCTCCTGGCCGCCCACGCCACAAACAACCGCCAGGCTTCCCGCCTCACCCAGCTCGCCTCGGTATTTCACAAGTCTCTCATTTGCATCTTGTGTTACGAAGATGCATTAGTTGCATTAGTTAGTCTATTCATGCCCGTGCCACTTCTTGGGGTGGCTTAATCTTCATCAGTCTCAATGAGCTGGGCCAGTATGACTGTATAGCACTTGAAAGAGATATGGGGTCAACAGAGGTCACGACCTCTCCGTAGGGTGCAGTCGCACCTCCACAGATCTCCAGTATCAGCTAATGATACTGGTAATGGCTCCAAAGTGCCACCACTTACGGGCTATTCATGCCCGTGCCACCTTTTGGGTGGCTTAATCTTCGTCAAACAATCAATCTATAGGGTCAATGAGTTGGGGTATGGGGATAGGGTGAAAGAACAGTGCCCAACCACTAGTAATTCACCTGCCCTGTATGAGCCGGTTGGCACTACTGGCACTGCTGCATCAAGGAACGCTCGTAAAGCGATCCTTCCCTTTTCACACACACACACACACACACACACATTGTGTATGAAAATTCACATTTTCATACACAATGTGTATATTCTCATTGCTTTTTCTTGTTCTTGTGATGTTTAATGAAAGATTGTAGTTTAACTTTGAAAGTATTTATCAGATGTTTGCCTTAATTTTTTGTATATTTCATGCCCTTTCTAACAAAGATAGTGCTAAATACTGTTTAGCCTTTTATATATACGATTTTGACATTAAATTTAGTGGATCTGCACTAATCCAAGGTTTTGTAACGGATATAATTATTTTTCTCTGTTGACGCAAAAGTTAACTTGAGTCTGTGTCTTCTTGTCAATGTTCGTTTGTGTAATTTGCTTTACCTTTTGTTTATTTAATTATTCCGCTTTCTCATTTCTAATGCCCTCATTTGATCACCTCTTCCTATACCTATTGACCAGGCTGTCTCCTCTGACCCAGGAAGATGTCCTCCGTGTCATGTTTCTAGGTCATGTGTCATTTGATCTGTTCCTATTGTCAATAAATTGTGTTCATTAATTTTGGAAAATATATTGGTTAACTTAAACCTGTCTGCTAAGATAATTGTGGACCTTCAGTATTTTGAAAACGCTTGTTTTAGAAGTTCAGCTTAGAGCTTTAGTGCAAGAAGTAAAGCTGCAAGTATATGGACTTTCAAGTTTTCTTCTACGATCATTCCTTATACTCAAGTTGTTGGCTCTTCTGTTTCCATCAGGACCAGAAGGAGTACCGCCAGTGGAGGTCATGGCAATTCCCGCACCTGCTGGAGGTCCTGGAGGAGTTCCCTAGCGTAAAGGTGGAGGCCGGAGTTGTACTGAGCGCCCTGCCTCTCCTCCAGCCAAGGTACTACTCCATCAGCACCTCTCCTGACCTCCACCCTGGCCTCCTGCACCTCACTGTCTCTGGCCTCCAATACCGCACCAGAGGTAAGGTTATCGATATCTTAAATGATCCTACATATGACATATTAGAACACAATGTGTATTCATAAATTCGATATGGAATTGTGCATAGGAAATAGTTGATCTTTTTATGACAAAATTAGCCTGATCAGAGACTGTATTTAAGTGATATTTATATCACTCTTAATAGTGTCTTTGTTTATAAACAAAGTCAGCGGTTATCTATAGTTACATCCTTCAAGTACAGTCTCTTCAAGTTCATGTCCTCGTCTCGCCCCCGGCCGTGTTTTCGCTTCAGTAAAATATTATAACGTAATTGTAAATTATGTGAAATACATTGGGAGATAAATTTTACGGTGGTATCATAGTGACGTCATGTGGTGTCATATCATAGTGACGTCATGTGGTGTCATATCATAGTGACGTCACGTGATGCGACTATACCATTACATAAGCTAACCAATTACCAAGCGACATTGCAGTTTCCATACAACCCTCTTCTGAATTATATTGTAGCACTCGGCCTCAGAACCCACAAGGCCAACGCGTTACCACTTGCACGCTTACAAAATATATAAACTTTTTTCAAGTTATGTTGAACATCTAACTTCGCTACCAGTTCCCTGGGTAAAACTTAGAGTACACGGACACAAGATGATATAGTAGCTGTCGTGGGATAAAGCCAGGTGGTACAGCAACTTAATTGGTATCACTTGTTACCACAATTATCTGGAGTGAGATCTGCCTTTCCTGCAGGAGGAGCAGGAGCCGTGCACCAGGGCGTCGCTACAGGGTTCCTGAAGAAGAACAAAGCTGGGGGAAGTCTGGAACTCTTCCACAGAAGGTGAGTGTTGGGAGGGTGAGTGAGAGCCTTAGCTACCACTCGCTAGGGGTCTGTTGTTGACCTGTCCTTCAGTCTTGGTCACTAGGTCTCTTGTTGACCTAATCCTGGCGATGGTCATAGTCTTGTTAACTATCCTTGGCCATGGCATGTTATGGGGGAGGGGTTAATGTCTCTTGGTATGCCCTGGTCTCTAGTTAAGACCATAAAAGCAGAGGAAACTACAATCCTGAGATCCCACGTCTATAATTTTTTATAGGTCTTTTCTAAATATATGTATATTTTTTAAGTTTGTATAAATTTTTTGTATTTTATTTTGTGTGTATATATTTTGCACCCTCTTACTATCCTCGTTATAACCTTATATATATTTGTATACTTCAGTCATAGTGTAGTTGGTCATGGTCTATGGTCGTCTGATTTGTATAATTCTCAGTGCTACCAACTTCCACATGCCGAGCGACCCTACGGTACCAGTGATGATGGTAGCAGCAGGCAGCGGAATCGCGCCCTTCAGAGGCTTCTGGCAACACTGCCACCACAAAAAAACAGAAGGAAAAGGTGACTTTAGAGACTTAGACATATAATACAAGTAAGGTGACTCACAAAATACAATACCTCTTAGACTCCCACAATACGAACATCGGAAAATAAAGGAAGTGACAACGTTTCGATCCGTGATGAACCAGCGTCAAGTCGTGTGACAATGGTCCTAGACGGACCGAAACGTCGTCACCACCATTATTTTCAGATGTATTAATTAGATGTCTAATTTTCAGCCACGTTAGTGTGACTTGTTGTCTGAATACCTCTTAGCTTTGTACGGACTGGTCGGTGTATAATACAGGGGTCTTGTATAATACAGGGTCGGTATTCGATACCCAATGATCCAAGTGGTTGAATACCGTTCTTTCACCCCGTTCTCATATTCCAACTCCTTGTCCCCGTGCCCCTTTCAAGTGCTGTGCAGTCATAATGGCTTACCGCGTTCTGCTGATAATGATCTTAGTTTTGTATGATAACGTATTCTCGCATATACATTCTCGGGAAATTCTTTTAGGGCTTCAGTAACGTAACTTACGAGGAAGCCTTACCATCTCACACGTATGCATCAATGAGACATGATATGCGATGGTCGACATCAATGCAATAAAGTATAGTGCACACAAAATGATGTTGCGTTGTTAAAAATGTTGTGAAGTTGATAATTTTATAATTTTTTAACTTTTGAGGCCAAAATATTGGCCAAGGAGTATGGGGCATCCCACGTGACGATTGTGATGGAATCCAAATGACCTTGGAGGTTTTGCTTTCAGTTCCCTCCACCCTCCCCTCCTCTCCCCCCCCCAAAAAATGCAATTTAGACTATAAAAAACATTCCACTTGGTATCTTAAGAATTTTGTAACTAGCTCATCAAGATTGTAACTTGCTTAGCTAAATCAATTGTGGGGTTCAGTCCCTGAGCCTATTATGTGACTCTGTAACCCTTTCCTTTACCGCCCACAAGACGGGTATAGGGTGCATAATAAATGAACTAAACTAAAACTATCTTGAGACCTGCACGTTGTCTTCGATTTCAGGATCCCTTATATAAGATAATAAACGATACCAAAATATTAATGTACTATTTGGATTGTCAAATCCAGCTCAGGTGAATTTCAGATGAATTTATTATTTATAAGCTTTACAGAGTCACAAGGTGCTCTCATATTTGGATCGAAGAATTTAAGTACCTCTTAGGTGTACCCAGCTCCTCGGTGTGTATACACTGAGAGTTTACTTTAGCTCTGTACTATGTTGAGGACTAAAGTGTACTTGGTGGTTGGTCAGTAAGCACTGGTGGCAGCCTTAATAACTTAACATCAAGCAGTACCTTTTTAGACAACTCATTCACACGATTTAAGAAGCGTTTAAAATTACAGTGGTTTTGCATCTAACCAGAAGAGTACTAAATTAGTTCGAGAGACAGTGCTTTTAATTTCACTATAGATCAGGGATTTTCACGCTACGATCATTAGCGTCTAAACTGCAGGGCATTAAACGTGAGGATAGGTTGGTTTAATTACTTTCTTTAGGGCCTCCCTTTGATTATGCAATTGCTCTTATTATCCAAGGGTATTATACTGGTGACATATAACGTTAGTATCAATATGCTACCAATGGTCGTAGAAGTCATGCATAATTGATGAGTAACAGTTACAGTAAGAGTGCTTGAACAGATATACTTGCATGTTCTCTAGGTCCGCCCTGGACCATTTCCAAGGTCCGTCTTGGACCATTATCAAGGTCCGTTTTGGACCATTATCAAGGTGGTGTATTAACATTATGTGCAATATTGGAGAGTCGGGAGAACTAGATTTATGCTACAATATTGCGAGATTAACAAGGTAGAGAGGAGACATCAGTGACTGGATATTAATGACATGGTTTCTGTCAGGAGAGTTGCCAGAGCTGGTGCTGTACTACGGCTGCAGGACCAACGCTGAGGACCTGTACGATGACGAGAAGTGGGCCATGCTTCGCTCTGGGACCATCAGCAGGATACACCTGGCCCTCTCCAGACAACCCACAGTGCCCAAGGTACAGTGCTTTATGTATGTATGAAACACCCATGCCTGCCTTTCTTCACGCAACTTATATATTATAAAATAGACTATAGCTTTCGTGACACGTGTTTACAATACAGCACTGTTGTTCACCTGTGGACAATGGTTCAGTTGTTCTCTTAAGAATATGCGAAATCATATACAGTATGTATTTTTTTATGTGAGGCATCACAATATACGTGGAGCGTTATTAGTGCTAAATTGTGTGCTCAGTAACAATTAAAGCAACAAAATGCAACATGGTGCTTAAATATTTACTCATACGTCGCACTTTTAGCGGTTTGGTCAGTTCCGTTAACAATGTACTGTACTAGGTGAGAAGACGGGTTGGATCGTTAGCTGCTGACCATTTGCCTTACAGTGACAGAGACAGCTTCAGATTGCCTTTCACCTTCCCACTGTGTGTCTCATATGTTAAAATATCTTGTTAATTAGAGGTAAACGTTGCTAATATGGAATATCTTTCTTATACACGAGTCTTACTGCAACTAGGACCCATGTTTCTGATAAGTTATGTGGCTTGCTGGTGTTGTGCATATCATGCTAATTCGAGTGTACGCGCGGACAGATGTACGTGCAAGATTTGTTGGTGATGTACGGAAAGGAGGTACAAAGGCACCTGCTGGAGCAAGGCGGCCACGTCTACGTGTGTGGCAGCGACGCCATGGCCCAGGACGTCCAGAACACGCTGGCCGCCATACTACAACAGAACTCCCGCCTCACCCAGGACCAGGCGCTCGCTTTCCTATCCAAGCTTCAGGTGAGAGACCGCTCGACCAAAGATCCCACATTCACTCCCCCAAAATCTACCACTTACGGGCTATTCATTCCCGTGCCACCTCTTGGGTGGCTTGGGCATGTTCCTTCGTTTTGAGTAGCTGAATCTAAAACAGCTACAGCAGTGATAAAGTCATATTAACTAACCGCTTTCTCCTAATGTAATTATCTTACTCTTTTTTTCTTAGAGTAAAACCTTGCTCTTTTTTCCAGTTCAAGGTTTAGGCTATTCTCCCGTGTGTAGTAATCACTACCTGGAAGTGTTTAGCTCGTACAGTTTATGGAACGATAAAAGCGAATTTAATAATTAATTTTGTCGGGGGACACGCAGCCAGTGTATATATATACATAATAGGCTTATATCAAGGTACCCCCCCCCCCAGGTCAAACTACTGACCCTTCCCAGGATGCATCCCCCACAACATGCTGACTAGGTGAGCATAGGAATTAGGTGATAGGAAACGCTTACGACGATTACTGTTCCATTCGGGACTCAAACCCGGAGTTACCGGCTGTGAGTCGAGAATGAACCCGACTGTACTACCGGGACCCAATTTAGCCTCTTTAGATCCTCTGTAATCCCCCCCTTAAAAAATTAATGAAATTAATATTTAATGCATACAAAGTTATCGAAATCATATGGACATCACCAATAAACAGCAATACAAAAATAATTACCTTACTATGCGTGTGGCGAGATTAGTTCCCGCGATGTTGGTATAATCACAGCTGTCACAACTTGCTTCCATGACATGACATGACACCACGTCATCATCACAAGGGACGTGCTGTTCCATCTATCTTTGTATTGTCCACTATTTCCACAAGTACCCTCAAGGAGATCCTGTTGTCGTCACTAATAATATAATCATCACTAACATCAATGAATAATTCACGAATTTCCAGTTTGCTAAAGTGCCAAAGCGTGGAATCTGAGGCCTATAGTGAGCAGAAGGCCGACAACATACTCTCCTCGTCGTGGTCCTGAGGGCACTAAGTGGCTGGGTAATTTCAACCTCATAGCCTCTGACTCCAGAGCCCTCTTTTGGCCAGAGACAAAAGCCTTACCTCAACTGATCTGATATTCAGAAAATCACATGTGGAAGGCGCTTCTTACTGACAGTAATTGTTACTATTTTCCCCTTAGAGGAACTACAACTACTGCCTAAGGGTTGATTGCTGAAATTATATATTAGTCTTTTCTTATGCAGCTTTACGAGTTGGTGTCAGTTCCTCTTTGAGGTTGCCGATATTTTAATTTTTTTCTGGAACAGGAATTTACTAACGTTATCAGCAAGATTATTATAATAATTTTGTATTAATATTTATTATTATTATTTCTATTTCGGATATAATCAGTTACCATCCTTTCTTTTTCAGGAAGAAAACCGATATCATGAAGACATTTTTGGGATCCGGATTCCAAACTGAGAACACGGCAGACAGACACGAACATTCTGCAGCAGAGACACGGATTCAATTTGTTGTTATTAGGACGTGGACACTGTGCAATGAGATACACATTGTAACAACCCTGGACCCCATACCAGGGAGGCACGCACACATACTAGTAGGACACGGACACGTACGAGTAACACACGGACACACACTACCAGGGCACGGACACATACTAGTAAGTCATGGACATGCACTAGAAGGGCAAAAATACTCACTAGTGAAGCTAGGACCAGTTACAGTAAGACACGAATACATTATAATAAGGCAAGGACATATTACAGTAAACCACGTATACATTACAGTAAGGCATCAACATATTGTGAACACCAGTGAACATCAGTGAACATCAGTGAGCATGTAGCATATGATTCCTGTTGTACAGTAGTCTACGTTCTTGACTCCAAATCGAAGGTCTCGTGCTTCGTCTCATTTCACCTGATGCCTCGGTTCACCTAACAGTAAATAGGTACCCGGGAATTAGGCAACTGTTAGAGCAGGATCTTGCTGAGTGAGGTTAGAGCAGGATCTTTCTGAGTGAGGTTAGAGTAGGATCTTGCTGAGTGAGGTTAGAGTTGGATCTTTCTGAGTGAGGTTAGAGTTGGATCTTTCTGAGTGAGGTTAGAGTAGGATCTTTCTGAGTGAGGTTAGAGTTGGATCTTTCTGAGTGAGGTTAGAGTAGGATCTTTCTGAGTGAGGTTAGAGTTGGATCTTTCTGAGTGAGGTTAGAGTTGGATCTTTCTGAGTGAGGTTAGAGTAGGATCTTGCTTTAATCGTAGGCTTAGAGTTTACACACTGAATGCTAAAGACTTCATGCAGCTCTTAGTGTTCTTGTGTCCGGTTACTCTTTGTTTTCGCTTATTTTGAGTTATCTGTAAATGATGCATGCTAGTTGTGTTGTGGTATGTAGGCTTGAGTGAGTATTTTGGCTATAGGCGCACTATAGTGCCTTGTATAGCTTTCACTGCTTGTACTAAAAGAAGGAAAGCAGGAAAATCTTTATTGTGCTTCTGTAAGAATTCACTTTGTTCACCTTGTAGATATAACTGTGATGCCTTTACTGATACTCTTCTTCCTGGAGCTCTTCCATCAACGACTATTGCACTGGTCAGTTGATCATATTGGACAGTTTACTATATTGGACAGTTGATTATATTGGACATTAACTATATTGGACAGTTGACTATATTGGACAGTTGATTATATTGGACATTAACTATATTGGACAGTTGATTATATTGGACATTAACTATATTGGACAGTTGACTATATTGGACAGTTGATTATATTGGACATTAACTATATTGGACAGTTGATTATATTGGACATTAACTATATTGGACAGTTGATTATATTGGACAGTTTACTATATTGGACAGTTGATTATATTGGACAGTAGACTATATTTTACAGTAGACTATATCGAACAGGTGACTATATTGGACAGTAGACTATATTGGACAGTTGACTATATTGGACAGTTGAATATATTGGACAGTTGACTATATTGGCCAGTTGATTACATTGAACAGTTGACTATATTGGACAATTGACTATACTGGACTGTTGAATATATTGGACAGTTGACTATATTGGACAGTTGATTATATTGGACAGTTGACTATATTGGACAGTTGATAATGGAAGAAAGAACGGAAAGTGGGTATCTTTGAAGATAGTCACGAGAGGGGGTGGTACAGGCTGTACCCTGAAACCTCTACTGATCTCCATATTTATAAATGATATACATAAAGTAGGGAACTACAAAATAACTATATTTGTTGAAGACACTCAAAATACAGCTTATAATGACATCAGACGAAGACGTTTAATACGGAAAACTGGGAAACGCAGTTTTGTGTACCTGATCAACCAGGCTGTGATTCGTACGTCAGGCTGCGAGTAGCCGCGTCCAACAGCCTGGTTGACCAATCTAGCAACCAGGAGGTCTGGTTGACGACCGGGCCGCGGGGAAGTTAAGCCCCGGAAGCACCTCAAGGTAACCTCAAGGTAGCCAATCCTGATGTTATAAGCCTTTCAAATGAAAATAGAAAGACTATTTAACAGCTAAACAATATCAAATATTTTGAGTTCATATGTGAAAAAGGATTCGGAATTATCAGGACGATCAGGATTATCAGGATTATCAGGAGTGAATTAATGGACAAAATTGTTACATATGACTAGGGGTGAATATCTTGAAAGCTTCAGTAGTTAACATTGCTTAAAGTAGTAATCCTTCAAGCGCATTTTATTGTGAGACCCCCCCCCTTGATGGGTAGTTATGATGAGTAATATGCTCATGGGTAGGTATGATGGATGTCATGTTCATGCATAGCTATGATGAATACTATGTTCATACATAGCTATGATGAATACTGTGCTCATTGGTAGCTATGATGGATATCATGTTCATACATAACTATGATAAATACTGTTGCTGTGAATAGTATACTGATATTTAGCTCGGATAATTACTGCGTTGATAGGTCGCTAGGATGAATATTATGCTTATGTATGCTATAATGATGGGTAACTATGATGAATACTATGTTGTTGGACAAAGATTATTTCAT
>WNGS01163555.1:11968956-12016800 GCA_020271785.1 Procambarus virginalis
CTTACCATGATGAAAGTAATGTTTGTAAAAAAAAAATGCAAAAATTAATGTTGTAAAAAAAAATGCAAAAAAATTAATGTTTGCAAAAAAATGCAAAAATTAATGTGTTGTAAAAAAAATGTAATTATGTTAAACCCAATAAAAAGACAACCACAACGCGCTGCTGCTTTGCCTTACCTCATTAGATTATAGAATTTTTTAATATCAATCAAACGAACTACGGCACAAAGGTCGTAATAGGCGGTTGGAGGCAAACATTCATACCTATTTTATGCCTGCACGCAAAAAATTCTTACTTGTGCATGCCTGCACGCAAAAATTCTTACTTGTGCATCCCTGCACGCAAACACACGTATGTATGCTTGCATGGGAGCGCTTCACAAAGAAGCATGTAAGCAAACATTCCACATATCTAAACCTTGATGCCTGCACGCAAACATTCACCACACTCGAACACATGTGCAAGCAATAATTGCCTGCCTTCCTGCTGGTGGGAAGTAATGAAAAAAACTTTAATATTTAGTAGTTTCATTGGTTATAATAAAATGTGGCTCTGTTTTAAGCGAACAAAAACAGCAATCATAGTTTTTTTTCTTTTAATGTAGTTATTAATGTCATTTTAGATAAAATATAAGAACAATTATAATATATACAAACATCAATACATACATTTGAAGACAACTAGTTCAAACCAGGATAGATATAATAAGTTCGTCGGCATCAGCTGAGGACCAATCCCAGATACGTTAGATAGTTAATACTTGTAGAGACTTCAGGTCCAGAAACGACTGCTAATTACTGAAGCCAGACTGAAGCTTCCTCTGCAGTAATTAGGCCGTGCCTCGACGGCTTTCCTGACGTAAATCCCGAGTGCATTCTCGATGGCACCATCCCGACTCAAAGTTCTGGGGCTGTTAGGATCAAATTTATTTTAAATTTATTTATTTCAAAATACAAGATGACTATTAATGATAATAATACTGGCTATATATTGCTATCATCTCTATGATATATTTATGCATAATAATATATGCTAATTCATTATTATGCATAAACCTTAAACCTTAAACCAGCCGTTTTCTTAATTTACCACAACGGGCAAAATAAGTGGTACTAAATACACGAAGCCAAGCAGTCTTCTTGACTTTCCCCAACGTCACTAAATTGAATGTACCTCCATATTGCTTCGAACCGAACCTAACCCAGGACCCACGAATAGCTAAAAACGGGATACCACGGTCAATTTTGCAAGGGAGGGAACTATCAGGATAAAGCTCCTAGTCATTACTGACTACTATAGCACTTCGAAGGAATTAGGATAAGGATTTGGGATGGGATGGGGAAAAGGAATGGTGCCCAACCACTTGGCGCCATCATTGGGATTGAACGTCCGACCTGCATGAAGCGAGGCCGTCGCTCTACCGTCACAGCCCATGTGTTGGGTTGGCCGGTTGGGTGTGTTCGTCCGAGGAGACACAAACTTGTCAGTCCCATCTGCAGGCGATGGACGTCACAATAACGTGGCTAAAGTTAAAGTTGGTACCTCTCAGACCCCAACCCGAAAGGTGGAAGGGACGACGACGTTTTCGGTCCGTGCCGGATCCATCTCCTGAAAGTCAAGTCTAGACACTGAGTATATGGAGGTCTGATCGCGACTTGCGACGTAACATGTCACGTCCGATCGCACTGTCGGCATACTTACAGTTGCCGGCGAAGGAGCCACCCAGGACACACCACTTTACCCGAGTAGGTGAGTCCAGTTCTGGAATTTTGGACGTAACTGTAGCGGGCAGATTTTGGCCCATGAAACTCCATCTTTCTCCGTTTTTCCAGAAGCTGGGACTAAATTGTTTAATCCTTTAGCAGTTTTTAAATGAACATAATAATTCATCGCAAAAGCAAAGAATTGTTTCTATAAAAAAATATTCTTTTGTTACACAAACATATTCCATCCATCTGAGCTAAATAAGAAAAGGTAAGGACGATAGGATGGGGAAAGGAGATGGTGGCCCAACCACTTGGACTCGGGATTGAACACCGATCTGCATGAAGCGGATCGTGCCTACCGTTTTAGGCCCAGATGGTTGGCCCATCTCCGACCCGCACCTACCCTACTAAATCAGTCCATCCTCCTAACATGAAAGATACTTTTAGTAACTATGTTGGTCGACAGTACCCATAGCCGGGCCCCAAGTTGACTCTATCATATCTAACTTGGACAAAAAGAACCTTTAACCACAAGATAGGTCAGCAGCCATCCTTACCTCTCCTAATATTGGCCTACTAGCTCATAGCGCCTAATCATAGTACATAGTACTCCTATCGACAACTCGATTTGAGATGGTCCAGGACGACCGACAACGTCGTCGTCCTCCCTCTCCTTCTACGTGTGTGGTCTGGTCACATACTTTAGCCCACGTTACTTGGTGACCCTAAACGCCTGCATATACAGTGACTGCTATACTAGGCCTAAGAATAAGTTAAGTTTGGTTGTAGACTTTTTTTTCGGACTTCACTATAATCAAGCTACTGTTCTGGGGTCATCAATACATATCGATCCCTTCCACAAATGTTGATCGAGGAATTGATAGTCACTATAAGTACTAATCAATACTTAAGTAGGACACGGTTGTGTCACAAAGTCGAGGTAATTCATCAAGTGGATTTGGACTCTATTCTATTTCATATGAGTTATAACATCAGTATCCATTTAAGTCAATGCCTCGACCTCAAGCGGAATAGTTATGTTGTTGATTATTGATATATTTCATTTAATATTACCTAATATTAACAGTGTATCAGTTTTACAATCTCTGAGACTAATACATAAAAAGCATTGTTATGTCTGAATAAGTTCTAAAAAAATTTATTAATATCGGTATCGTAGTATCGACTATTTAAAGCATCGTTTTCAAAACATATTGCATTGTGTTTACAGATGCCAGCATATTGGTATGGTACTCGTTAGTTCAAACTTTCCTAAATACAATTAATTGCCAATGATACATAACTCCTAACCCTAACCTAGTGTAGACCTAACTTTGCTCTTAAACTATCATTCATAAATAGATATTAATAATAAAATTACATGTTCAGAAATATAGTTATTTACAACTAGCCGCAGCTTGCACTCAGTAACGGCTTGATGATAGGGTAATCTATGAATGGCATGTGGACCCTTGAATACAAGACGTATTGTATTTTGCAAATTACACGGGGACACACGGGTGGGGTGGGAGGGCAGGATTATTACTGTATTTGCAATGTGCGTTAGAAGTGAATGAAACATGTTGATCGGTGCTTGTAAACTTATACTACAAAACAGGACAGTTGCTCAATACTAAATATGTTCAAATACACAGATAAGTCATACAATCATACACATACACAATTAGAAAATTAACTGCGGGTTCGAGTCCACCTCAGAGCTCATGTTGATGGCTCAATATGTCATATGTGACATCGTAAGCCAGACCAGAATGGGCTAGACTTCAAGCACATGATCACACTTTGAGAGGCTAAGAGACTCACTTAGAAAAATGGTCGATGATGGAGCCGAATAGACCCTTTTTTTTGATTCCCTCAGTCATGACAAGGTCCCAGGCTCGCACACCGCCACAAAACACTCCCACGGCGTCACCAACACCCACACCTCATCCCCTGAGCATTTGTAGAATAATTTGGTTATTCTGAAATAAACAAAATATATATTTCTGTATTGTTTAAAGTTACATTATTGATGACGCAAGACCCACGCACTAGGAAAGTGAAGGGACGGACGACGTTTCGGTCCGTCCTGCGAACAATTCTGCGAAGTCGATTGTGAGAATCGACTTGAGAATGATCCAAGACGGACCGAACAGTTCGTCGTCCCTTCACTTTCTAGTGTGTGGGTTTGGTCAACATATTTCAGCACTCGTTACTGTGACTCTCTCGTCCTGTACCTTATTGATTCTAACTACTGATCATCCTCGTTTCACTTGTAAGATAAATTAGGGCAATTAAACAAGGAAAAAGGCCAGTAAGACTATATTGGATATGAGACAGGATATAAGGATTTGAGTGAAAGGAAACGGTGTTCAACCGCTTGGATTATCTGGGGAATAGAGCGCAAATCCTTGCATTAAGCCAGACTGGCTACTTTACCAACGCAGTTCATGTGGACGGCGAGTTCCCGGGCAGGATACTAACTCCTTTGGCCTCTATCAATTTGCTACTAAATAAAGCTGTTTTTGAGAAAAGCTTGAAAAACTGAAGTAAATAATGAGTAAAACACACTTAATCCATTATCAGGTGAATTCACCGTTGCATAAAATTATAATCTATTTATTTTAACGGTGAGTGGTAAGCAGGCATTACTCAGTAACCATTGAAAATAATATATACATCTGTTTCCTTGTAATATTCACCCTTGAAAATTATGTAAAGTGTTACATAAAGGACGTGTCTTCAATGTATCATATTCCGTTGTATAGTTCATGCATAATAATAATACACAATATATAACAGTTCCAGCGCAGCTATTCTGATAGCAGTAATGGCGATACAATTGAATATAGTGTTTCATAAAAATGGTAAAACTCAACATTAAGCAACATCCACTGAAGTCTGATTAAGGACTTATCCTCTTTGTAATGAGTTAAGTACTACTACAAGGGTGATATGGGATGCAACATAATGGCTAACTATTAATTTCTGTTCACCCATTAGTAATTGGGCACCTGTTGTAAAAGTATTAGAATCCTACCTTGCTCTGGCTGCACCGCCTCCCTTGCACTGCAGGTTTGCACCACTTGCTCCTGTGCACCGCCTCCCTTTGCACTGGGTCTGCACTACTTCCCTCGCATGGTCACGTCTACACTCCAGCGCTGCTTATATTCTACCCTGGTGTTGTGTGTGTATGACGTGTCTCTCTCCCAGACTGATAAACAAAGCACTACGGGCTCACCATAGCCCGCTGGCCTACTTGGAACCTTTTGCTCCCAGGTAGCGAATCTTTAAACAACACCAGACTGATATATGACTCTTGTGTATACCTCGATAAAAACCTTCATGATTGATTTAATACAATTATGTAAGTCATTCTCCATAAGAGTAGATTGAGAACTGCATTTGGTCTACAAATAAACAACTTGAATGCAGTTTTTCTTTAAAATCATAATTTGATTGTAAACAATCTGTAAAATGCTGAAATATCCAATTTGAAACTTTCTAATTTTAAGATAACTAGTTTTCCATAAACACTAATGCAGCCATTTACAAGCCACCTTTTATCTTTAGCCCACTTAACTATCGCTAAATAAAAAAAATAATGCAAAATATGTTGATTATGCCGGAATTCCATTCAGAGATTTGAATGGAATGAACTCCAATCTAAAGCAAAGTATTGATCAGACCTTAACCTTTTATAACGGTGTTAAGCTTAATACCGTGGGAGGGTTTTTAAGGTCACCAAACCAGCTTACTGACCATCCAGCAAAAATAATTTTGTTCTTAAAATACCCAAACTAAAATATACTTCAGTGCATATACACCTCTTAGTTTATGTATGAATATATATATATATATATATATATATATATATAATATCATATATATATATATATAGAGTATATATATATATAATTATCTATATATAGGATTGTAGGGACCGCACAGCCTCGAAGAAAAAAATAAAGAGCATTCAGAGAAGAATCTTGTGGATTCTCACTGACGCTTTAATCATTTCCCTTCCTGCCACCCCTATTCTTATTTTTTTTTTATTAATTTTGGTTTATTTTATTTTATTGCATGGCTACAGTTGCTTCCAATTCCTATATTTCATTTTTTTAAAACTTTTTATGTTTTATTTGAAAATACTATATAATGTGAAATGCAGATGTAAAAATAAATCGAGAGGAGAACGGATGGAAGGAATCAGACGGGCCTGGCCTGCCCCAGAGATTTGTCAGCTGCAAACATCCCTTTGACCTTTGGTTGAGCACCGAAAAATTTCACTCTGCTATGGATTTTGTTTTTAGTGTTTTTTTATGTCTGTGTGTATATGTTTCAACGCGCTTTACGTTCAACATGTTTGTGGGTTTGTCTTTGTTTGAGTCTATATGGGGGGGTGCCGTTTGTGGCTTTGTTTAGCACATATGGAGTGTGAATGTCTTCGTTTAGTCCATATGGGGGTATGTAATGTGGCTTTAACACATATGAGGTGTGTATGCCTTCGTTAAACACATATGAGGTGTTCATGTCTTCGTTTAACCCATGTTGGGTGTGTTCTGACGAGTTCTGTTGGAGATGGAAGAGACGAGTTTTGACTCCTGTTAACAGTGTGAGAGTTTCCCTTCCCATATCTCATGGTAAGCTTTACCCTCTAGCTTTCCCTAGAACACAAACCCGCCAAACGGTTAATATCAACCGTTTGGCGGGTTGCCTGTTCACCCCAACCAACCTATTTTATCTCTGTGTAACAGAAGGGTCGGAGTTATCAGGGAGAAAGCGCCAAGAAATTACAACTATATAGCACTGGGAAGGGGTCAGGCATAAAGGGACCTTGGGATGTAGGACAGGGGCCGGAGGGAAGGAATGGGGCCTAACCACTTGGACGGTCGATGATTGAACACAGACCTGCATTGAAACGAGGAAAACCGTCTGCTCTACCGTCCAGCCAAGTGATTGAGTGCCCGCGAACAGTTAAGGATTGACACTGTCAATGCTCCATGGTCAGTACTCTAAGCTAGGGACAATCACCTGCATGCGGGAGAGGACGAAACGTGTTATTACCACTCTAGGAAACATCTGAGATCAGGATTAGTGTTCTACTTCAGAATTGTATAATTATTGAGTACACTTGAAATAGTCTCACTGGACGATATTTAACATATTCAAAGATTTGACGATTATTTGGCACATTCAAAGATATTCAAATGATTCTTCGGGGCAGGGGATCATATTCCAGGGACCTGCCTTGAAACGCTACACGTACTCAGTGGCTGTACAAGAATGTTAACATCTCTTGTATATATCTAAAAAACAAAACAAAAATTAGGAAGTGGGTTGAATTCTGTCTGTGATTAGAGCTTGCTACTGTTGTATTTGTATTTATTTATATATACAAGAGTTCGTATACTCATGCGAAGTAACTAGCACGCATATAGCCTTTCGGCCAGGTCCTTATATAATTCTATGTGCACTGGAATACGACCCCCACAACTCGTTTAACAGCCATGGTACCTATTCATTGCTGGGTGAACAGAGGCTACAGTAAGGATGGCCCCCAATGAACCCTCCCTGGCCCAGGATACGAACCCAGGTCCAAATCGCTTGCGACGCGTCGGGCGAGTGTGTTACCACTTCGTCACGGGGACTGCTTAAATGGTGATTAAAGTTGCGTAGATAATATGTGTCGAGGGTAATTTTATATTGAAGCTCCCCAGGAGCAGATACCCTAAGTGAAATATGGACAGAAGAGTGAATAATACAGAGTTACCATGTCACATTCATCGAAGAATTTCACGCCACATTCAGCAAAATATACCGTTAAGTTAAAGCACCTCTCAATATCTCATTCCTTAAAGGATCTCACGTCACAATAACCTGTGCTCACCAGGAAGCAGTACACAACATCTCACACCTAACATTAAGTGTCCTAACCAAGGGGCCCATCTTGGTTGGAGAACGGCTTCCCTCGGCTCGTTGCTTATGTCTGGCCAGCATTATGAGCCCAGGTATTGTTGCCACATCGCAGTGAGAACATGAGGGTAAGTAGACAAAGGTTAGTTAAAACAGGCATTTCATTGTACAGTTGTGAACTAAATAACCGAAAGATCTTGCACATGTTACTGGAAAGGACACAGAGGTTCACAAGGAGATTTTAGTCTACGCTGTACACCCATAGAAAACGCACGAGATAAATGGTCAAACCGAAAATTACCCGAGACTAGCAAGCAGGCCACTGTATTCACACTCTTGTTCTCTAATCTGTAATTTCATCATTAGTTTTGTGTATAATATATATATATTATATCATATTATATAATATATTATATACTATATATATATATAATATATATATATATATATAATATATAATATATATCGCCAAAGCAAATCGCCAAAGTATATGTAAATCGCCAAAGCATTGCTGGACGTAGCTTCTCAGAAGGACCGAGCGCGTCTCCTAGCTGTGCAAGCCCCCCATGCTGGTGACTTCCTGTTGGCATTCCCTAATTCCGCCTGGGGCCCCCGCCTGGATCATCGGACCCGAAGTATTGGTGTTGCCTTGCGCCTTACCGCCCCTATCTCCACCGAGCACGGTGTATTTGCGGCCAGGACACGGGCAGGACCAATACGGCAGCCATGGTCTCATCTGTCGTAAGCTACAGGGAAAGATTGCCAGACAAGAGGCAGTCAATGACATCATCAAGAGAAGTCTTGGCTACAGCTGGGGTCCAGCACAAAGGGAACACCAGCTGTCCGCAGACCTGACAACAGCCAGAAACGCCCAGATGGAGTCACCCTGCACAGCCATGGGAGGAAGGTAAACAGGTCGTATGGGATTTACACCTGTGCATCTACATTTGGCTGATACCTATTTACTTTACAGCTTCAGCGGAGGGAGGGTGGGGCAAGCCACCTTCAGGGAGACCCAGAAAATCCACAAGTACAGAAACCCAGAACGTTGTTACAGGTTCGTACCGATAGGCTCAGAGACTCTGGGCGCCTGGGATAAATGTGCACTCAAGTTTTTAAGGAGGTTGGTGAGGAACTCATTGGGAAACTAGAGACCCACGAGCAGCCAGCCAGTTTTTCCTATTTCCAGCGCCTCAGTGGTCGCAGTGTGCAGAGGGGAAATGCGGGCTGTATGCCTGGGTAACGCACCCAACCTCCGAGGAGCTGGGACGAGGTCTTCGAACGCTGTAGTTTATTGTTATATATTTGTTGTGTGTGTGTGTGTTCTCTGTAAACTGTAGCATTGCACTAAAATAACAACAAAACATCATACAAAAAATAATAGGGTGGTAGGAGACGAAAAGAATAAAGTTATTCAGTGAGAATCCACAAGATCTTCTCTGAATGCTCTTGTTTCCTTCTTCGAGGATGTGGGTCCCCTGCAATTGCACCAGAGGTGGTACCCTAATATATATATATATATATATATATAGTATATATACTATATAATATATCATATATATATATATATATAATACACACACACAGCAACACACACACACACACCAACACACATATACACACACACACGAAGGTACAATGGGTTACAAACATTGTAACAATTTGAAATCACACGATAAACTACCTATACATAAAATTATAAGTCTAATTATACTTAGTTTTATACTAGTAAAAGTTCGATCCTACAATTGTATAAAGGGGGTGAGAGGGCAGCCAAAGAGGCCAGAGCTCAAAAGACCCGCAGCACAACTAGGTGAGTATGAAGATAAAAATAGGAACTTCATGGTTCTACTTTTAAATAAAGGTCGGGCAATTTTTTTAATTCACTAGGGAGTGTGTTCTATATTTATTAATTAGAAAATTAATGGAAGCAGTAACAAATACAGCATGATGGGAAAGAGACTGGGAAATTTATTTATTTATTTATTTATGCAATATACAAGAAGGTACATTGGGAATGTGTGAATACATAAAATGGTAATTAACAGTCCTTTGTAAAGCCACTTAGTACGCGCAGCGTTTCGGGCAGGTCCAAATAATAATAATATAATAAATGAAATAAATGTGCTAACGTAGAACTGTACTGTAGTCGGCTCGGAGCCATAATGAAGATGTGCAAGAATCCCAATGATTTCCACTCAACTGTTCCTGTTCCTATACGTCAGGAAACCAAACTCTTGATGTGTTTTTAAAGTTATATTGCTTCTCTACTAGGACGGGTGGCCATGATGGTTTGGTCAGTACAGTGAATGTGTACGGCGGTATATTGGGTAATTCAGTGTTCAAGGTCTATTGCATGGGGAGGAGACCTATTGCATGGGGGTGGAGACCTATTTCATGGGGTGGAGACCTATTGCATGGGGTGGAGACCTATTGCATAGGGTGGAGACCTCTGCATGGGGTGGAGACTTACTGCATGGGGTGGAGACCTATTGCATGGGGTGGAGACCTATTTCATGGGGTGGAAACCTATTGCATGGGGAGGAGACCTATTGCACAGGGCGCAGACCTATTGCATGGGTGGAGACCTATTGCATGGGGCGGAGACCTATTGTATTAGGCGGAGACCTAATGCATGGGGTGGAAACCTATTGCATGGGGAGGAGACCTATTGCATGGGGCGGAGACCTATTGCAAGGGGAGACCTATTGCATGGGGCGGAGACCTATTGCAAGGGGAGACCTATTGCATGGGGCGCAGACCTATTGCATGGGGGTGGAGACCTGCTGCATGGGGGATGGAGACCTATTGCATTGGGCGGAGACCTATTGCATGGGGTGGTGGCCTATTGCATGGGGTGGAGACCTATTGCATGGGGTGGTGGCCTATTGCATGGGGTGGAGACCGATTGCATGGGGCAGAGACCTATTGCATAGGGTGAGACCTATTGCATGGGGTGGACCTATTGCATGGGGAGACCTATTGCATGGGGCGGAGACCTATTGTATTGGGCGGAGACCTATTGCATGGGGTGGAGACCTATTGCATGGGGTGGAGACCTATTGCATGGGGTGGAGACCTATTGCATGGGGCGGAGACCTATTGCATAGGGTGGAGACCTATTGCATTGGGCGGCGACCTATTGCATGGGGCGGATCTCTACTATAAGTAATGACAACCTATTGTCTTTGGGATAGTTGGTCAAAATTAGAAGTGGCAAAATACAGAGAGTGGACGGAGATGAGGAAAGTGGACAAATAATATGTATAATAAAAAGACAGTTGAGGACGTTATGTTGAAAACCTAAAAACTAATTGAGTTAAAAAAAATCTTTGTTAGGAAAAGATGTATTCAGAGATAATTACCTTCTTCCCCCCCCCCCTCTCTCTCTTCCCCCTTTCTCCCTCCCCTGCCTCTCTCCCTCCCTGCCTCGCTCCCTCCCTCTCTCCCTCCCTGCCTCTCTCCTTCCTCCTCTCTCCCTCCCTTCCCTCTCTCCTTCACTGCCCCACAACGTTTAAATTACCAACAGAGATGGAGGGAAAGATGTCGAAGCCCCGACGGCTGGCCAATTTCGCCTACGGGAAGGAGTACTGTGACTCTCTACAGGTGCACGCCTCACAGGTATGTCTAGACACATGCAGCTTCCACTACTACACCTGCCTGCGTACAGGTATACACACCTCTGCTACAGCTCTGCTTCTCAGGTACGGTGACAAAATAATTAAGTTGATTCACGACCAAAGATCACATTCACTCCAAAAAATCTACCACTTTTTACCAATCAACCAATCTATCACAAGGTTTATTTATGCCCGTGCCACCTCTTGGGTGGCTTATTCTTCATCAATCAATCAATCAGTTAGTTGAGTCATTTAAGAGGGGAAGGGGGCCACTTCGCAGGCAGAATCAGGGTACAGAAACGACCACCATAAAATCACCATCAGTACTCAAGTACGACTCACATTACATGTGACTATACATTATAAATGTCAAAAATCATGCACAGTACAATTTTTGGTTTTGTGAAATTATCCTTCAAAGAATGTTTTTTGAAGCCATAATTAAAACAGGACCAATGTCTCTCAACTCCCAAGACTAGTATTTGTATAACCAAATGGTTACGCCAGCCCCAAGATAAGGCTCTTACACTCTACACAGGTACACTCATCTCACGAACAGAGCTGAGACCATTACAAAGGTGTGAACATTACATAGGTACAATCACCACATGAACACAATTACACAGGTGAGAATATAACACAGGATCAACAATTACATGAACACAACCACACCACAACATGTATGAAAACTACTCAGGTTAGGCGTATGTTGCATAGGCATAACCACAACATATTTATGACCGCCACATAAATATATCCACACTATACCAATTAACACATACATACGTATAACCACAATACAGATATAATCACATGAGATAATTGATCATCTTCCGTGATCAATTAAGCCCGAACACTACATGGTATGAAGACCATACAAAGAAACTCCTAATAATGTATACTTACCATTCAGGTATGATCATTACAAGGTATAACCACACAGGTATGATCTGTACGAGGTATACTCATACAGATATGATTATTATAAAGTACGACATACAAATATGACCACTACAAGGTATGATCATACAGGTATGTCCAGTACAATGTACATACATATATGATAAGTACAAAATATAACCATACGGATATTACCAAGACCCATAGGTTTGAGAGTATGAAGGGCATGATACAATTGTTAACAACCCCACAATATGTCTGTTTCTATTCTAATTGTTTAAGATTGTGAGGAAAACATTTTAGCGAACAGATATCATAAACTATTCGAAAAATCAGCCAGTCAAGTCCCTGGTGAGGTGTTTGCCATGATCCTAAAGGAATGTGAGGAGGAGCTAAGTTATCCCTCGTCTCATGTACTCACTAAGGCGTTAAAGTTGGGCACTCTCAGCATTGTGTGAAAGCTGCGACTTAGGTACACATTTTGGAGGGGTGTGATTGTAGCTCTAAGTGTGGAGGAGTGTGACTAGCCCAAATTTGGAAGGGTGTGATTGTAATCCGAATTTGGAAGGGTGCGACTGTAGCCCCAATTGTGGAGAGCTGCTATTGTAGCACTGAACACTTTTACAATGCTAAACTTGCTCAGTAATTTCGACATAGAAAGACCGGAAATATTTTTTACAGCATAAGTTAAGAGCCACACCGAGGGGGTTTCTCTGCGGGTAAATATCATTACATTTATGCTACTAAGCGGAGCAGAGGAAGTAAGCAGTACAAGCGAGGCTATCTCTGTACACACGAGGCTTCCTGCACAACGTACAGGAGGCTTCCTGCACAATAAACGCGGGGCTTCCTGCACAACACGATTGGAAAGTCCTGACGACTCTCTTACGTTGTAATAATTTATCAGTACTAACCCTCAGTGTCTACAGGGGAATAACATGTCTGCTGAAGAAACAAGGCTTCATCAAAGACATCTGAAGCACTTCAGATTCATGATACATAATTTTGCATAAATTATGCGATGTTGGCATCGGACGTTACTATACAAATCTGTTCGATAACGTAGTTGACGGCAATTTAGATACTTTAAAAGGTGTGGTTAGCATAAATTTGGTTTGGTTACATTAAGTTGGGTTAGGTTAGATCAAGGTTAGGGTTTAGTTTGGTAAAGTTACTAATTTTCTATCAACAAAAACAGCTAACATCAATGAACAAATATTTTCGACAAAATGATGAGAAATGCAACAATATTTTTGCTAACAAAAGCTTTAAATTCTAAAAACCTAAAAGAAATTAAATTACAGAAAGCTATGAGCAGTTTGGTAAAGTCAGGTATATACAGTTGTTAAAACCGACAAGGAATTAAACTATAGAAAGCTGTGAGCAGTTTGGTAAAGTCAGGTATATAAAATAGTTTAGTGTCCAGCAGGTGTGGAGTCCCCGAGAGGCTCCGGAGGCACGTCCGGAACTATTTGCCATGACAGCCGGGCGGTCAGTTTACCTTGAAGGTCAATTTTCAAGTTAGTCTTTTGTCCTGCATGACTCATAAAAATTGGTTTGCTGTTTCACGCCAGTGTGAGCTTTTATTTCACGCCATTTATAGGCTTTCATTTTACGCCATTTATAGGTTTTTGTTTCTCTCGTTTGCTGACTAAACGGTGAGACGCGCCGGGGTTGGACATGGCAACACGCACCTCCCAGAATTGCAAGAACTTCAGATATTTTATAATTTGTTATAAGTTGATTTGCCATTTCATTCAAAGTGAGTTTAGATGTATCTCTATACGGCTAAACAATTTCACAACATAAAATTGCAAATATCGACGTTGCAGTGCCAAAAGTTTGTTATAACCTCTGTACACATCACTCCTCTCATAGAGTGAACTCCAGCTCCTGGACCCAGCAGCATAACATAGATTTTTTTTAACTTTATTTTATTCTATCACAGGCTGGACACAATGTGTAATCATACACAAAGAGGCAAGAAGAGTGAATAAGGCTTCCAGAGTGTCCTTGCCAAGCGATCACCGAACCGTGAAAGTATGACAATATATTCTATGGCTCTGGCAACAAAACATACTTGTTCTGAATTCACACGAATTGATTTTGAGTTATGAAAGGTATAGTTAAAATAATTACTACTTTTACTTTCAATCGTGATGACACCTCCATATTGATCATGGAGCCGCACAGAGCATCTAAAAAAAAAAATAGTGATCCTCCTATGGTTCTCGAACTTATTGATACGGTTGACCGTAACGTTTTGAAAATAAGTAATCTGGCATACAAAAAACTTCAGGTGTTGAAGTACACACGCTTGCTGCTTATAGTCATCAGTGAGATTAATTGACGTTTATTTCGATTTCATTGCGTTGCAAAACTAGGAAGAGGTAGCATGTCGTTTTAGTCCATAACGTACACGTTATGGACACACTTAAGTACTTCAATTGTATTTTCAGCAAGGTGAGTGCACGGAGCAGGTGTGCAATGGCTCGTTAATGAACATCAGGAGAATGGCCACAACGCCTCGGCCTCCCGCGGAGGTTCTCACCCAGGCCAAGGAGTTCTTAGATGACTACTACACTTCCATGAAAAAGTAAGTGTTGGTTTTCATTGTGGCAATTTTCACCATGAAAATGATGAAAATCGTGTGTGTGTGTGTGTGTGTAAAAATAGCCNGGCTGCGAGCAGCCGCGTCGAACACCCTGGTTGATCAATCCGGAAAAAACACAAACACACAGAAAACACTGCCTCAAGTTCAGTATGTTTTATTGAGATAAGCAAGTGATGAGTGATGCACCATACTGAACCGATATATGTATATATTTATTTAAACATGAGTTATTCACAATTATTCATTGTTTATTGGCATTCTTTTGGATATCCTTGATCCCGACGACAATGAAAGCATATCTGAGATTGTTGATATCCTGCACTCTGCATAGTGTGGAACGCATCGCATCTACGTATATCTGCTTTCCTTTGATATAATTCTGGTGCCTCAGTGGGACTCCTATTTACTCCGTTACAGCGCCGCCGATTCCTTCACGGGTATTCTACATCCTGATTATAATGTAGGATGTCCATCATCCTGAGATATCCAATATGATTAAAATAATGAGGGCAATTCCTCATAGTGGACATCTAGCATCATGTTTCAGGCAGGACTCTCTCCACTGGACTCCAACGTCCTGATTCAGGCAGGACCTCTCCAGTGGACATTAAACATCCTGATTCTGGCAGGATTCTCTCCAGTGGAGATTCAACATCCTGATTGATGCAGGACTCTCTCCAGGGGATATCCAACTCCTGATTCAACCAGACTCTCTCCATGATTATCCAACATCCTGATTCTGGCAGGACTCTATCTAGTAGATAGCCAATATCCTGTTTCCGGCAGACTCTCTCTAGTGGACGCAGGACCTCTCTCCAGTGGATATCCAACATCCTGGATTCTGTTAGGACTTTCTTCAGTGGATATTGAACATCCTGATTCAGGGAGGATTCTCCAGTGGATATCCAACATCCTGCTTCAGCAGGACTCACTCTAGTGGATATCCAATATTCTGATGACATTGTAGATAGAGAAATTTTCTACACAGTGATTCTAGACTGTTATAGGCTTGAAGATATAAAAAGTATCTACATAAATGACGAAGAAAGAAATTCATAATTTTTAATATCCATTTACTATTAGGCTCATTATAATTATTATTACTTGCTCATCAACTCATTTTTGTTATAATATTTGAGAAAACATGATGATAAGTTTGATATTTGAATTGGCTGTATCGCGGTAAATATATGTGTAAAAGGCTTAATATTTAAATTAGCAAAGAAAGAGTTAACAGAAAGAAATGTCTAGTGATACGGTAATTCTAATGGTAGCATTTTGAAACGATTCTATGGCTGGTTTTGATTTGAGTTTTGCGAAAAATGACGATTTCGCCGAGGTGGCGATTTTTCCGGGCAGCTCCGCTTTGCGCCATCTTTTGACAATTCTTTACTGATTTAACTGACCGCTGAGCTGTGTAGCCGTCATGTCCCGAGGCACCATGCTTGTGTCTATCTTTTGGTCTGTTTTTATTATTTGATTTAATCATTGACTATTTTCTGTTTCTATAGGAAATAAGTAATTAAAAATAAAAGAAAACAAAAGTTTTTTGCCGAGATATGACCGGCTAGCTGTGTGATGCATCATACTGAACGCTATATATATAGATATTTATTAAACGTGAGTTATTCACTCAATATTCCTTGTTTATGAACATTATTTTGGATATCTCTGGTCCTGACGACAATGAAAGCATATTGAAAGCTGTTGTATCCTGCACTCTGAATATTGTAGAAGGCACGCATCTATAGATATCTGCTTTCCTTTGATATAATTCTGGTATGTTGTTCCTCAGTGGGACTCCTATATACTCGTTACAGCCGCCGGATTCCTTCGCGGGTATTCTACATCCTGATTATAATGTAGGATGTCTATCATCCTGAGATATCCAATATGATTAAAATAATGAGGGCAAATTCCTCATAGTGGCATCTAGCATCATGATTCAGGCAGGACTCTCTCCACTGGACATCCAACATCCTGATTCAGGCAGGACTCTCCAGTGGACATTAAACATCCTGATTCTGGCAGGACTCTCCAGTGGAGATTCAACATCCTGATTGATGCAGGACTCTCTCCAGGGGATATCTAACATCCTGATTCAACCAGGACTCTCACCAGTGATTATCCACATCCTGCTTCTGGCAGGACTCTATCCAGTAGATATCCGATATCCTGTTTCAGCAGGACTCTCTCTAGTGGACGTCCAACATCCTGATTCGGCAGGGCTCTCTCCAGTGGATATTGAATATCCTGATTCAACCAGGACTCTCTCCAGTGGATATCCAACATCCTGATTCTGTTAGGACTTTCTTCAGTGGATATTGAACATCCTGATTCAGGCAGGATTCTCCAGTGGATATACAACATCCTGGTTCAGGCAGGACTCACTCTAGTGAATATCCAACATTCTGATGACATTGTAGACAGAGAAATTTTTAAACATCTGATTCTGGCAGATTCTCTCCAGTAAGATTCAACATCCTGACTGATGCAGGACTCTCTCCAGGGGATATCCAACATCCTGATTCAACCAGGACTCTCTCCAGTGATTCTCCAACATCCTGATTCTGCAGGACTTTATCCAGTAGATATTGAACTGTAATGCCAATCCTGACCTCAAAAGTTTCATTGAAAGCTGTAACAGAACCCATGAGCACCACACCAGAAATAAGTACAGTTTTGATATTCCAAGAGTACGACTTAATCAAACTAGAAATGCTCTACAAATCAGGGACCCAGAATGTGGATGACCTTCCCAACCATGTTAAAGACTGTACCTCTCTCAACCAGTTTAAGATTAAAACTAAACACTACCTGATTATTCCCTGTAACCTACCTTACCACTCTATTGTCACCCATGTATGTTATTTTTTTTTTTATTCAACGCTGTTTGTCTACCTATTGTATTTGTGCTGCTTTTTCTGTCATGTTCCCCCCTTTTTTTTATCTTTATTTGTATCTGTTCTCAATACATTTTATTCTTTTTGCTCATTAGTATTTAAGTTTTAGATATTAATGTTTTTCTTGCCCGAAACGCATTGCGTAATAGTGGCTTTAGGCATTGTATGTACTAGCTCTATCTATAAATCCACTTATGTAAAATCACTTATGTATGTACCTTTCCTGAATAAACATATTTATTATATTTATTTATATATCCAATACTTTTTTCAGGCAGGACTCTCTCTAGTGGACGTCCAACATCCTGATTCAGGCAGGGCTTTCTAGTGGATATTGAATATCCTGATTCAACCAGGACTCTCTCCAGTGGATATCCAACATCCTGATTCCGTTAGGACTTTCTTCAGTGGATATTGAACATCCTGATTCAGGCAGGATTCTCCAGTGGATTAACCATCCTGCTTCAGGCAGGACTCACTCTAGTGGATATCCAATATTCTGATGACATTGTAGATAGAGAATTTTCTACACAGTGATTCTAGACTGTTATAGGCTTGAAGATATAAAAGTATCTACATAATGACGAAGAAAAAATTCATAATTTTTTTATATCCATTTACTATTAAGCTCATTATAATTATTATTACTTGCTCATCAACTCATTTTTGTTATAATAAGTTGAGAAAACATGATGATATGTTTGATATTTGAATTGGCTGCATCTCGGTAATATTTGTGTTAAATGCTTAAATTTAAATTAGCAAAGAAGAGTTAACAGAAAGAAAGGTCTAGTGATGCGGTAATTCTAATGGTAGCATTTTGAAAACGATTCTATGGCTGGTTTTGATTTTGAGTTTTGTGAAAAATGACGATTTCGCTGAGGTGGCGATTTTTCCGGGCAGCTCCGCTTGCGCCATCTTTTGACAATTATTTACTGATTTAACTGACAGCTGAGCTGTGTAGCCGTCATGTCCCGCGGGCACCATCTTGTTCTATCTTTTGGTCATTTTTTATTATTTGATTTAATCATTGACTATTTTCTGTTTCTATAGGAAATTAGGTAATCAAAAATCAAAGAAAACAAAAGTTTATGCTGAAAAATCACCGGCTAGCTGAGTGATGCATCATACTGAACCGCTATATATATATATTTAAACAATAGTTATTGACTCAATTATTCTTTGTTTATTGTCTTTTTTTTTAGATATCCTTGATCCTGACGACAATGAAGCATATCTGAGAGCTGTTGATATCCTGCACTCTGAATATTGTAGAAGGCATCGCATCTATAGATATCTGCTTTCCTTTGATATAATTCTGGTATGTTTTTCCTCAGTGGGACTCCTATATACTCGTTACAGCCGCCGATTCCTTCGCGGGTATTCTACATCCTGATTATAATGTAGGAGTCTATCATCCTGATATATCCAATATGATTAAAATAATGAGGGCAAATTCCTCATAGTGGACATCTAGCATCATGATTCAGGCATGACTCTCTCCACTGGACATCCAACATCCTGATTCTACTAGGACTTTCTTCAGTGGACATTAAACATCCTGATTCTGGCAGGACTCTCCAGTGGAGATTCACATCCTGATTGATGCAGGACTCTCTCCAGGGTTATCCAACATCCTGATTCAACCAGGACTCTCTCCAGTGATTATCCAACATCCTGATTCTGCCAGGACTCTATCCAGTAGATATCCAATATCCTTTTTCAGGCAGGACTCTCTCTAGTGGACGTCCAACATCCTGATTCAGGCAGGGCTCTCTCCAGTGGATATTGAACATCCTGATTCAACCAGGACTCTCTCCAGTGGATATCCAACATCCTGATTCTATTAGGACTTTCTTCAGTGGATATTAACATCCTGATTCAGGCAGGATTCTCCAGTGGATATACAACATCCTGGTTCAGGCAGGACTCACTGTAGTGGATATCCAACATTCTGATGACATTGTAGACAGAGAAATTTTCTACACAGTGAACATTAAACATCCTGATTCTGGCAGATCTCTCCAGTGGAGATTCAACATCCTGATTGATGCAGGACTCTCTCCAGGGGATATCCAACATCCTGATTCAACCAGGACTCTCTCCAGTGATTATCCAACATCCTGATTCTGGCAGGACTCTATCCAGTAGATATCCGATATCCTGTTTCAGGCAGGACTCTCTCTAGTGGACGTCCAACATCCTGATTCAGGCAGGGCTCTCTCCATGGATACTGAATATCCTGATTCAACCAGGACTCTCTCCAGTGGATATCTAACATCCTGATCTACTAGGACTTTCTTCAGTGGACATTAAACATCCTGATTCTGGCAGGATTCTTTCCAGTGGAGATTCAACATCCTGATTGATGTAGGACTCTCTCCAGGGTTATCCAACATCCTGATTCAACCAGGACTCTCTCCAGTGATTACCAACATCCTGATTCTGCCAGGACTCTATCCAGTAGATATCCAATATCCTGTTTCAGGCAGGACTCTCTCTAGTGGACGTCCAACATCCTGATTCAGGCAGGGCTATCTAGTGGATATTGAATATCTGATTCAACCAGGACTCTCTCCAGTGGATATCCAACATCCTGATTCTGATAGGACTTTCTTCAGTGGATATTGAACATCCTGATTCAGGCAGGATTCTCTAGTGGATATCCAACATCCTTGTTCAGGCAGGACTCACTCTAGTGGATATCCAATATTCTGATGACATTGTAGACAGAGAAATTTTCTACACAGTGATTCTAGACTGTTATAGGCTTGAAGATATAAAAAGTATCTACATAAATGACGAAGAAAGAAATTCATAATTTTTTAATATCCATTTACTATTAGGCTCATTATAATTATTATTTCTTGCTCATCAACTCATTTTTGTTAATAATATGTTGAGAAAACATGATGATAAGTTTGATATTTGAATTGGCTGTATCTCGGTAAATATATGTGTAAAAGGCTTAATATTTAAAATTTAGCAAAGAAAGAGTTAACAGAAAGAAATGTCTAGTGATACGGTAATTCTAATGGTAGCATTTTGAAAACGATTCTATGGCTGGTTTTGATTTTGAGTTTTGCGAAAAATGACGATTTCGCCGAAGTGGCGATTTTTCCGGGGCAGCTCCGCTTTGCGCCATCTTTTGACAATTCTTTACTGATTTAACTGACCGCTGAGCTGTGTAGCCGTCATGTCCCCGAGCCACCATGCTTGTGTCTATCTTTTGGTCTGTTTTTTATTATTTGATTTAATCATTGACTATTTTCTGTTTCTATAGGAAATAAGGTAATTAAAAATAAAAAGAAAACAAAAGTTTTTTGCCGAGATATGACCGGCTAGCTGTGTGATGCATCATACTGAACCGCTATATATATATATTTATATAAACATGAGTTATTCACTCAATTATTCCTTGTTTATGAACATTATTTTGGATATCTCTGGTCCTGACGACAATGAAAGCATATTTGAGAGCTGTTGATATCCTGCACTCTGAATATTGTAGAAGGCATCGCATCTATAGATATCTGCTTTCCTTTGATATAATTCTGGTATGTTGTTCCTCAGTGGGACTCCTATATACTCGTTACAGCCGCCGG
Organism: Procambarus virginalis; assembly: GCA_020271785.1. Taxonomy (NCBI): domain Eukaryota; kingdom Metazoa; phylum Arthropoda; class Malacostraca; order Decapoda; family Cambaridae; genus Procambarus; species Procambarus virginalis. The sequence continues at coordinate 11,990,222 of WNGS01163555.1, forward strand.
ATTCCTTCGTGGGTATTCTACATCCTGATTATAATGTAGGATGTCTATCATCCTGAGATATCCAATATGATTAAAATAATGAGGGCAAATTCCTCATAGTGGACATCTAGCATCATGATTCAGGCAGGACTCTCTCCACTGGACATCCAACATCCTGATTCAGGCAGGACTCTCCAGTGGACATTAAACATCCTGATTCTGGCAGGACTCTCCAGTGGAGATTCAACATCCTGATTGATGCAGGACTCTCTCCAGGGGATATCTAACATCCTGATTCAACCAGGACTCTCACCAGTGATTATCCAACATCCTGCTTCTGGCAGGACTCTATCCAGTAGATATCCGATATCCTGTTTCAGGCAGGACTCTCTCTAGTGGACGTCCAACATCCTGATTCTGGCAGGGCTCTCTCCAGTGGATATTGAATATCCTGATTCAACCAGGACTCTCTCCAGTGGATATCCAACATCCTGATTCTGTTAGGACTTTCTTCAGTGGATATTGAACATCCTGATTCAGGCAGGATTCTCCAGTGGATATACAATATCCTGGTTCAGGCAGGACTCACTCTAGTGGATATCCAACATTCTGATGACATTGTAGACAGAGAAATTTTTTAAACATCCTGATTCTGGCAGGATTCTCTCCAGTAGAGATTCAACATCCTGACTGATGCAGGACTCTCTCCAGGGGATATCCAACATCCTGATTCAACCAGGACTCTCTCCAGTGATTCTCCAACATCCTGATTCTGGCAGGACTCTATCCAGTAGATATCCAATATCCTGTTTCAGGCAGGACTCTCTCTAGTGGACGTCCAACATCCTGATTCAGGCAGGGCTCTCTAGTGGATATTGAATATCCTGATTCAACCAGGACTCTCTCCAGTGGATATCCAACATCCTGATTCTGTTAGGACTTTCTTCAGTGGATATTGAACATCCTGATTCAGGCAGGATTCTCCAGTGGATACCCAACATCCTGCTTCAGGCAGGACTCACTCTAGTGGATATCCAATATTCTGATGACATTGTAGATAGAGAAATTTTCTACACAGTGATTCTAGACTGTTATAGGCTTGAAGATATAAAAAGTATCTACATAAATGACGAAGAAAGAAATTCATAATTTTTTAATATCCATTTACTATTAAGCTCATTATAATTATTATTGCTTGCTCATCAACTCATTTTTGTTAATAATATGTTGAGAAAACATGATGATATGTTTGATATTTGAATTGGCTGTATCTCGGTAAATATATGTGTTAAATGCTTAATATTTAAAATTAGCAAAGAAAGAGTTAACAGAAATAAAAGTCTAGTGATGCGGTAATTCTAATGGTAGCATTTTGAAAACGATTCTATGGCTGGTTTTGATTTTGAGTTTTGCGAAAAATGACGATTTCGCCGAGGTGGCGATTTTTCCGTGGCAGCTCCGCTTTGCGCCATCTTTTGACAATTCTTTACTGATTTAACTGACAGCTGAGCTGTGTAGCCGTCATGTCCCGAGGCACCATGCTTGTTTCTATCTTTTGGTCAGTTTTTTATTATTTGATTTAATCATTGACTATTTTCTGTTTCTATAGGAAATAAGGTAATTAAAAATCAAAAGAAAACAAAAGGTTTATGCCGAAAAATGACCGGCTAGCTGTGTGATGCATCATACTGAACCGTTATATATATATATATATATATATATATATATATATATATATATATATATATATATATATATATATATATATATATATATAAACAAGAGTTATTGACTCAATTATTCTTTGTTTATGGACATTCTTTTGGATATCAAAAAATCAAAAATTCAAAATCAAAATGTTTATTTAGGCAAGGTACATACATACATATCCTTGATCCTGACGACAATGAAAGCATATCTGAGAGCTGTTCATGTCCTGCGCTCTGAATATTGTAGAAGGCATCGCATCTATGGATATCTGCTTTCCTTTGATATAATTCTGGTATGTTGTGCCTCAGTGGGACTCCTATTTACTCGTTACAGCCGCCGGATTCCTTCGTGGGTATTCTACATCCTGATTATAATGTAGGATGTCCATCATCCTGAGATATCTAATAAAATTAAATTAATGAATGTAAATTCTCATAGTGGACATCTGACATACGTCTATCTTTACCTCAACATTTTATAAGTTAATTTTTGTCTGTATATAATGATGATCATATACAATTAAGGTAACATTGCAACTTTATAGGAAATTGTTAAATCCAAAATATATCTTGGTTCTTATACTTGAGATATTGTTACAATAAACGTTTGAAAACAAAGTTTATATCTGCATTTAAAATATAAAACATTTTGCGTTTATCAACGCATCTCTCTGAATTACAAATGTTTTTCTGAATTGTGAAGCCTGTATTGGCCGCCTGGCAGGACACTGATGCATTGGAAGTTTTAATGTGTCCGGACACCGGCGATGGTGTCGTATTGGATATTTATTTAACCATATCTTGGCTTTCATTTAAGATATATTTTCCTTGAAATGTAGTCACATTATCGTCTACATCTGTGTTTATGCTGACATATAGACCTTTGATGTTACTTTGCACATATGCAAATGAATTACACAATTAATTCACTTGTTTGTAGGCCTTCACACTCCCTTAGATAGCCATCACGTGAGTATAAAAAGACATATATATTTTTTTTTTGTCTTCACTTTCTTCTTCACTTTCACTTCAGTTATATTTATGCTAAAGTATTAACATGCAGCTTATATTTCTGTCTTTATTATGACATAGAAAACTTCATTTATTACAATATTTAGATTAAATTAACATTGATCTTCGAAAGATCATAGTTCCCATGGATAGGGAGAGCGTCGGCCAAGAAATCTTGTTTGAAATATGAATATCTTTCCTGTCTAATAAGATATAATCTCTGTGATGGATTCACAAAAACTATTTTAACTCTGCATTTCTGATAACATATACAAATATAAGTTTTATTTGTGAATCTCTATTAATTAAGCAATATATCAGAGTGTGTGTAGGGTTTTAAGTAGCGAACGCATACAAGCGAATAACGTTAGTATCTATATAACAAGATTATTGTCCTGCGGAGTTGATTTAACTTACAGACACTTTTATAAATAAATATTAAATGTTTTGTGGCTATTTATGAAAGATATTATTACAAATACCCATTCCACTTGTTAATATAATTAATTAAATTTGCGACAATTTGAGCAAAGAATTGCGACGACTGGATCACTGTGTACAGGAGGCTGATATGGCAGCAAACACTCTCCAAGCGACCATATATCTTAGATAAGTCGCTCCACAATTTTGTCGCTTGGACCGTCGACTTCCTATGGCGTCACCTGTTACATATTTACTTCAAATTTCGATATGAAATTACATTATTTCAGAATGAAAATAGGTTTGATCGTGTTCTACGTGCAGCACCAACATTACAGTAAGTAAATATACCATATTTCTTCATTACTTACGTAATGCTAGGAGGATTTGGGTACATTTGAGTAGATTTGGGTAATTCTACGGACCGCTTTTGGGTCTTTGTTTGGAAGACGTTCTGTGTTATTCAGCCCAGCCTCATATACAAAGATCCAAGCTCGTTAATTCCAGCCCGTCTAACAAAGACCCAATGTCTATTCCATGCACCCTCTAAACCTCCTGGTTATGAATTAAAAGTAGTTTACACAAGCCTCACAATTGATGACATCCGAACATTTCTTGAACAAGTGCTTCGCTCACGTCCTCTGTTCAAACCACAATGCTTCACTTCTATAAATGCTTCACCCATGTGAGCCTGTCCTCTAGACAAAGACCCAAAGTCCAATCCATGCACCCATCAAACCTACTGTTTTTGAATGGAAAACGGTTTACACACGACTCACAACTGATGACATCTGAATACTTCCCAAACAAGTGCTTCACTGACGACCTTTGTTCGAACTACAGCGCTGTAAATTAATTAATTAATTAATTAATTAATTAATTTATTTATATATATACAAGAAATGCTTCACCCACGTACTATAAATACAAATAGTCGGCAACAGAACCTAAACACCTTACCAGTGCCGAAATATGCACAATATGCTAATATATAATACCTGTAGTATTAAATTATATTTGAGAAAATTTTTATTTTTATTGAATAGCAAGTTAAAATTGATGAATGCGTCTGTGGGGTCGACCACTGGATGGAATGGACTTGGTCTGGGGACGGGTTGCCCACGTACTGTAATTCAAAAACAAATAATTGCCAAGAGAACCTAGACACCTAACCTATGTCTAACTATACAGAGAACTTTTATGTATAATATTAATTTATATATTAGAACAAACCCATTTTTAATACACAGGTTGTTAAAATTGATGAATGCGTCTGGGAAGGATGGCCGCTGCTTTAAACAGCCTAGTGTGAGGTCGGGTTATGTTGTTAGCCCTGTAGCTCTCAACCATTCTTGATATGAGAGTAGACTTAATTCTCGGATAATTTTTGTTGCCTAGTGATAAACTTTCTTCAAAGCAGATACTGTATGCCCATTTGAAGATGACTCCATGCTTGGATACAATAATCCAAATGGGGCACACCAGAGAATCAAACAGTTGAATAATTACCTTCTTTTCCTTAAAGGCAATGGTTCGTTTGACTATTCCTAGGCTTAGGCTTTCTTTTTTTTTTACTGCAGCTCTCACTTGTGCAACTTTCAGCGATTGGTAGATTATAACTCAAAGGTCTTTTTCTTCATCAATTTGCTGCAAAGGTAATGATGTTGACTTGGTAGCTGTGGTGTGCATTGTTATGCTCCACATAGGTCTTCCATTTTTCGATATTAAAAACCATTTGTCAATCTTCCGACCATTTGTAGAGTTTATGTAGATCTTCTTGTAACGCCTCAGTATCATTTTATTTTCCTACTTTACCATAAATCTTGGTGTCATCTGCAAATTTGATGTCATTTGTAATATTCTCATCTATGTCATTACTGTCTATAATGAAAAGGGTTGAACCCAATATGGAACCTTGCAGAACCCCACTCACCACATTTCTCGAGTTAGGTCAGGAGCTCCAGTCATGAACTACAGAATGAGCTCTTTTAGCTCATCCTGTAGTTCACAAACTCTCATGACATGTTCTCAAGATTACCACAGAACCTGAGTGATACAGAGTGTTTTCATGATCAGAATCTATATCTGAGCACAGAAATCTAAACAGCCTATTGTTGAGAGCACTTTGCTTTATGAACTTGGCCATATTAATTTACTGTGGTATCAACCTCTACTTTTAGTTCAGTAGGCTGTCTTAGAAGCTGAAGCCTGTGGTTATAATTTATATTTATTATACACAACACAACATTATTTATATACAACATTCATTGTGTTAGGGGACAGGCAGGCAACGTATATACAGTACTGTATACATGTTAGGTTTATATCAAGTTTCCCCCCTTACCCCCCAAGCTCGAACTACTGACCCCTCCCAGGATGCAACCCCACAACAAGCCAACTAACTCTTTGGTACCTATTTACTGCTAGTTGATCAGGCCATTAGGTGATAGGAAACACACCCAACAATTCCCATTGCAGTTGAGGCATTATTAGTAATATTTTCAGGTAAGTTATCAGATAATAGCTGAAACTTTTCCTTTTCTTTCACTGCAGTTCATGTGTGAAATATTTTCTAAAGACTGTTATTTACATACTTTTTGTACAATTAAAACCCAGTACAGTCCAAATGCCTTGACATTAATACTACACAACCAGAGGTGAATGATATTTGTTCTATAATTTTCATTTAAATTGTCATATGTGTTTCACACATTATTTAATTGCTATGCAGATGCCATTGGGGATGCTATTTACAAATATACACAACAATATTGTTCTACATATTTTTTTTAGTTATCATTACAGGGGGTGTATGAATGACACTAATAATGCTCAAAGGGTACATTGAGGGAAAAGGTTGAAACCCCTGCCATACCTCCTCAGGAAGGAAATAAGCTAAAAGTCAAATAACTCAAATTAACCGTAAGCATCCATCAACTCATCAACTGACACCACTTCCTCTTCCCCTCAAATTCAAAGGAATATATAGACTTGTAGTTTTGAGTAGTTTTATTTAGACTTGAAAATGTTCAGACAGAGAAAGGCTATCTACACATTATAATAAAGGATTCTTTGTCATGCTTTTGCAAAATCTTTGTTGGTAGTCTAATTATCTAGCACCCAAGTACATGTAGTCTTGTCTCCAGTTTCTTCCAAAATCAGTAGTCAATATATATATACTGTATATATATATATATATATATATATATATATATATATATATATATATATATATATATATATATATATATATATATATATATATATATATATATATATATATATATATATATATATATATATATATATATATATATATATATAAATTTAATTTAGGCAAGTCGCTGTCGACAACCACTGGCTTATAACTTCTATTTATAATTGATTTAACATTTTCCTAAATAATTGGAAAACAGAAAACATTATACAGTAATAAATTCAGGAATGTGTATACTGTATATAAAATTTTTGGTTGAAATCCAGCACAAGAAGAAATTTAAAAAGCATTTAGTTACAAGTTCAAATTTCTTATTGTCAAGAGGTTTTTTAAGTCACATCCACGTCCCAATTATTTGAATTGCTTCACAAGTTAAAACTGTTGGAAAAGCATAAACGTATCTGCATGATGCATATAAGCAAGTAAAACTCTTCTTGGTAATCTAAGCTGAATATAAAAGCACCCTGAAAAACAAATGATCTAAACAAATTTCAACAAATCTTGAAAATATATAGAAACTTTAATACTGCATTAGAAACCAAAGTAATGTATAAGAATGGATGGTGTGCATGCCAGCTGACATTTGCAGTAAAATACCTGAATGTCATAATCATTTGAATGCTAAATGTCACAGATCCAATTATACCTGACAAATTTTCAAAATACAGTACTGTATTAAAAATTGACTGATATTTCTTTTTTTAAATTTGATGACATTCTCACAGCAATTTGGCAGACTAGATGTCATCAAATTTTAAAAATGGGGATATCAAGGACATAAAATGATTCTAGTAGGTACTGCATAATTGGTATGATACTACCAGGCAACAGACTCGATATTATGCTATGAGGTTATCATAAAATAAACAAAGGTGGATATCAAGGACATAAGATGATTGTAGCATATAATGCAGACTTGGTATGATATTACATGATAAAGTACACTTAGCATGATACTACCAAGTAACACATATCTGGTATGATGCTTTCAGTTAAAGTAGACTTGGTATGATACTACCAAGTAATGCTGTTTGAGTGATTATGGTGTAATGACATTTATCTCTATTAGTGGATAAATACAGTAATGACATTTATTCCGAATAATGAAAAACAATAACACTAACCATTAATATAAGAATCAACCAATAATTTTTTTAACTAATTTACAGGAATATCTGAAACCTTGAACAATATTTTTAGACAACTGTTTAATGTCTAACATATGATGATATATGTGTACTTTAAGTTAAGTACTCTTCTCTAAGAAAATATATTTCAAGGTACAATTAATGGGTTATGTTATTATGAGTTATTGTTATTAATTGACACATTCTAGTATTGCCACATACATGCCGAGTGCCTTGGGCAAATGTGTATAAGGATTTTTAAAGATATGCATGAAAAGATATATGAATTTAACCTAGCATTTTACTGCTCTGAGATTATATTATAAACCATTTCTTTGATTTATAAAAGTTAAACAAAGGTTATTCAAAGATTTGGACATGCTGTAGATGATTTAGAAGGTAGTAAGAAGAGGAATTTGCCTGATCACTCATTGATTACTTGAGCTCAAAACCATAAAAGTTTAATTTACAATTTCTATAATAGATCAAGGATATACAAGTCAATGAGATAATCAAATCCTAGAAAAGTTATTATGAAAGCCCATGTTCACAAATATTAAGGATGTAGAGGACAATATACCATATTGCATCAGAAATATTACAGGAACAACCGTGGACATCTTCAAGAGGAAACTAGATTGATTCCTTCAAGGAGTGCCGGACCAACCGGCTGTGGTGGGTATGTGGGCCTGCGGGCTGCTCCAAGCAACAGCCTGGTGGACCAAACTCTCACAAGTCAAGTCTGGCCTCGGGCCAGGCTTAGGGAGTAGAAGAACTCCCAGAACCCCATCAACCAGGTATCAACCAGGTCAACCATACCGTATTGTTACCTTATACTTTATACTATAGTGATTTAAGACCAAACAGTAGCTTTACCCAACCCATAAAACAATATTATTGTCCCTATATTCTGAGTGGGCACCATGCCCTTGCTGAAAACATAGCTAATAAAACTGAATACTTAGGGTTTCTTTCTTGTGTGAGTTTTCATGTGTGTTATCAGATTTGAAGTTTGAGAAAAGTCTCTTAGACACACTGTACATTTATATGGCTTTTCTCCTGTATGAATTCTCATATGTTTTACTAGATCTGATTTATTTGTAAAACCTTTTAAACACTCCGAACAATGGTATGGTTTCTTTTGTCTATGAAATTTTTCATGTTTTACTTGATCTGATTTATTTGTAAAGTCTTTTATACACACTGAACATTGATATGGTTTTTTGCCTGTATGAGATCTCAAATGTTGTACTTGACTTGTTTTAGTTGAAAATACTTTCAGGCACTCTGAACACTGATATGGTTTCTCTCCTGTGTGAACTCTCATATGTTTCACTAGATCAGATTTATTTGAAAAGTATTTAAAACACTCTGAACACTGATGTGGTTTTTCTCCAGTATGAACTCTGATATGTCGTACTAATGCTGACTGACTTGAAAAGTGTTTTAAACATTCAGAACAGTGATAGGGCTTTTCTCCTGTATGAATTCTCATATGCTGTATTAGATTTGATTCATTTGAAAAGTGTTTTAGGCACTCTAAACACTGATATGGTTTCACTCCACTATGAACTCTGAAATGCCGTACTAGATCTGATTTAGTTGAAAAGTTTTTCTGACATTCTGAACAATGATATGGTTTCTCCCCTCTATGTACTCTCATATGCTGTACTAGAGAGGATCTTTGTGTAAAGTTTTTTAGACATTCTAAACATTTATGAGGTTTCACTCTTGTATGAACTCTCATGTGTTGTACTACAGCCGATTTCCGTGAAAAGGGTTTTAGACACTCTGAACATTGATGTGGTTTCTCTCCAGTATGGATTTTCATATGCTGTACTTGAGCTGATTTTTGTGAAAATAATTTTAGACATACTGAACACTGATATGGTTTTTCTCCAGTGTGGACTCTCATGTGTGTTACGAGATACGATTTATTTGAATAACATTTTTGACACAGTGAACACTCATATAGCATCTCTTTTGTATTACGTATCATGTTTTTCTCAATCAAATTTTCTATTTAATGGAAGAAAATCTCTGAAGTTTTATGAACCTCATAATACATGTGTGGTTCCTATTCTGAATTAATTCTCTATTGTGTGACTAGAGTACATTTTTGTGCTTTTCAGACATGCATAATACAAATGAAATCCATTTCATTATGAACCTATTGTCTCATTAGATAAGATTGTTATGAATTTCTTATCAATACAGAATACTGATATGCTTACCCATAAAATCTCAGATTTGTTACCAAGAATTTTTTTCAATTTTTTTTTAGTACAGCATTACAGCATAAGTTTCCTTAAGCACACTTAAGCATAGCTCGATTATGAATGAAAAATACGAAATGCAACTGAGCAAGATTTAGTGAAAGTAGTTTGTTAAGAGGGACTGTGACATTTTGTCTTAAAACAGCTCTTGAGGGGTACTAAAACTTTAATCTCTGAATTGGATCAGATATGCCTTGGATGATTTGCTGGAGTAAGATGGTGTTGGTTCTCCATAATGCTGCAAAATTGTAAAGCAGAGTTAGTAGGATGGTAAAATTTTTAATATTAATCTCCTTAGCCCTCTTTTTCTACATTTTCCATATCTTCTCTAGACATGCATGGATGTGAATCTGAAATTAGTAGTCTACACAAGCATCCACAAGAGTGAAGTGACAAAGCAAAGACAAGTGAGCATCCCACTAGAATGAAGCAACAAACAGAGCAGAAAATGAAGTTAACTCAGAAAGGGGATCGAAATCCCCATGGAACTGCCTGGGAATAAACTTCTGCAGCCCACAAGAACAGAGAACTACTGTTAAGCAAGAGAAAGCCCTGAAATGCACTGCCACCAATGCCCAAGGTATCATGAGCACCTGGATGTGGAATTGTCAAGCCCTGACATGACATGAAGAAATGCTCACAGTTGACAGACAAAGGAAGATTCTCCAAGGAAAACCCTGAAAAACCAGTGCAGGTGCCAAACAAAACTAATGGTTGTCTGCCATTTAAGATGCAACCAGGACCTCATACCACAGGCAGGAAATGGAAAAGTACCCACACAAAAATGAGGATGGATCCAATTCAGAAACACCATCAGTTTCACAGCTGAGTTACACTCGAAAAGTGTCAGGCTCGTACTGAGATAATTGAGATAGGACAAGTGAACATGTGTGATAAGGGCAGCCAAGGACCTCTCTACTGCAACTTCAATGAAACTCCAGGGAGGAACTCTACATGCCTATTGGATCCCAGAGCCTCAACAGAAGGAAGAAATTTGACAACAGCTAGGGAAGCACCAGAATTCTGGAATCAATTCTGGTGATCGATCAAATATGATCTGGTAACTCTTAAAGCAGCAGGTAATTGAGCTGAAAAGGAAATTTGAGATTATTTTAATTAAAACAAAAATACATAACTAAAAATATAAAAAATGACAAAAATAGACAAATATATCTTCTTAAATAAAATTAATTTGAATTAAAGTTTCATTCTGTAATTATAAATATTACATAAATTATTAAAATACCTGTTATACAGTAGCTACATTTTTAGCCCAAGTAGCAGTACAGCTAATATTCCAGTATTGCCAACTTTCTCACTTTAGTAATACAAAATCTGAGTTTGGCACAAGATTAAATTTCATCCATCCCAACCCAAGGTGAATTTCTAATTCAGCCAAACAATTAAACCAGGGAAAATATAAATAATAATTAAACACAGAATATTATATTAAATTATTATTCCTTTCACCATCCTTTATATATTTATGCCTACAAAATACTAATAGAGATACAGTATAATACCAAATTCAAAATAAATCCTAAAAACATATAGCATGCCAATACAATAAAAAATAGAATGTAGAGTGTAATAAAAAGTTCTTTTTTGGGCACCTGTGAGATACACTACCCATTGGAGGCAAGAACCTTTGAGTATCTCTTTCCACATCTAACAGGCAAGGAGCACTCATGAGTCAGTTATCGTCCAGTGTAAGGTGAAAAGCCTGCAAAAGCCACAAAAGGTTACAAAACACTCAACCCCTCTCCAACAAAAGTTTGTACAAGTACTGAACTAACAAAATCAAACTGTCAATTACCTAGCTAGCACATCAACAAACTTTCCCCTATATAATAATAAGAATATTTATTTACAAGAAGGTATAATGGGTGTGTGAGATTAAATAAGATTGGTATTTTTACATTCTTGCAAAGTCACTAACATGCAAAGCATTTCGGGTGGTAGAGGCATAGCCCATACTGGATCTGAGTGAAGAGACCAACCCTCTCTCAAGCTCGAGAGTGGGTTGGTCTCAATTACCCACTCTCTCAAGTTTGCCAACTGTGTGAAGAACAAATATTGTCAGTACTGTAAAAGATTATACTATGAGCAAGTTTTTTTACTTGAATTTTGTAACTAGTTCATCAAGATTGTAACTTGCTTAGCTAAATGAATTGTGGGGTTCAGTCCCTGAGCCCATTATGTGCCTCTGTAACCCTTTCCACTACCGCCCACAAGATGGGTATGAGGTGCATAATAAATGAACTAAACTAAAAAAAAAACTTGCTTACATGCACCAAGCCTTAAAAAAATCATCCATTGTACTTGTAAATATTACAATATATAAATAAATATTTTTTTTTTTTTTTTTTTTTCTTTTTTTTTGAGATATATACAAGAGTTGTTACATTCTTGTACAGCCACTAGTACGCGTAGCGTTTCGGGCAGGTCCCTGGAATACGATCCCCACCGCGAAGATCGTTTTTTCATCCAAGTACACATTTTACTGTTGCGTTAAACAGAGGCTACAGTTAAGGATTTGCGCCCAGTAAATCCTCCCGGCCAGGATACGAACCCATGACATAGCGCTCGCGGAACGCCAGGCGAGTGTCTTACCACTACACCACGGAGACTAAAATGACCAACTAGTTCACCACATATGTAAATTGCTTAGATTAAAGAACTGTAGTCCAGTTTCTGAGTTCATTATGTGGATAACCTTTCTGCCCCCATCCACGAGATGGGTATGGAGCCATAATGAGTTAATTAAACTAATTTGTGCAAAGTTTTTGACTGCAATGCATTTATAACCTACTTTAAACGTCAGTTCATCCAGCTGTAGCCATATTACCTTAGCACTTTCTTCAGATAATTACCTTACCTTACCCATCTGAGGCATGCCCAGTCCATTTAATTACACAAAGCTACCCAAATCTACTCAAAGCTACCTAAAGCTTCTTAGCATTATGTAAGTAATGAAGAAATATGATATATTTACTTACTACAATATTGGCACTGAATGTAGAACATGAAAAAATCCTATTTTTACTCTGAAATAATATCATTTTTTATATGAAATTAGACTAAACTAAGCGGCAGGTGACGCCACAAGAAGTCGACGATCCAAGAGACAATGTTTCGGCTTTTGGGTAATTAGATGAACCCAATTTCGTTATAAAACGACATTATTTCAGAGTAAAAATAAGTTTTTTCATGTTCTATATTCAGCACCAACATTATATGAGTTAATATATCATAGTTCTTCATTACTTACGTAATGCTAGGAAGCTTTGAGTAGCTTTGGGTAGCTTGGGGTAATTAGACGGACTAGCCAATTTCCATGTTCTGGCATCATTACAAACTTTGCCAAGGAAAATTTAATTTATTAAATTTCAACTTACCTCACAACAATCTCTGCAAGACAAACCATAAAAAAAATCTCAACTGCGACCCACACAGGGCGAATGAGCCCAGACTTTGCTTTGCAAAGGCTTTTCCTTCTCGATGCCTGCAGGAGTTATCCTCTGTGGGAGACACTCCTTCTGAGTAAGTCAGACTTCTTCTTCCGTATGATACGTGTAGTTTGTGTGAAGGTTTCCTCTTTCTTCTTATTATTATTCGCGATACGTGCAAATTGGGTGAAGAGATTTCTCCACCTAACATTGGCTGTAGAAACACAAATGGTTGTTGTTGTTTTGAATGATCGATCGGTTGGTTCACGAAATTTTGTCGACATTTCACATAAGGTTCGATAGAATATATGATGTCAAAAATATACAACATATTACATTACAAAACTATACGTATTAATTTTTAATTAATTAAACATATTTGGTCCATCATATAAATGAACACGTTGTACTGAACTGGTTAAAGTAGCTTGAGCTACCTCATCCCTTTGTGAGTATTTATTCCTCAATACATGCATTTCAACGCGTCGGGAAACATCTCTCGTCACGCAGGGTGCAGTTGCACCTCCACAGATCTCCAGTATCAGCTCTTGATATTGGTAATGGCTCAAAAGGGCCACCACTTACGGGCTATTCATGCCTGTGCCACCTTTTGGGTGTCTTCATCTTCATCCTGGACACACTCATGGGAGACATCTCCCGTCACGCAGAGTGCAGTTACACTTCCACAGATCTCCAGTATCATCTATTGATACTGGTGATGGTCCAAAAGGGCCACCACTTACGGGCTATTCATGCCCGTGCCACCTTTTTGGTGGCTTAATCTTCATTTTAACACATTAACAAGGGAGACATCTCCCGTCACGCAGGGTGTATTCGAACCTCCACAGATCTCCAGTATCAGCTCTTGATACTGGTAATGGCTCAAAAGGGCCAGCACTTCGGGCTATTCATGCCCGTGCCACCTTTTGGGTGGCTTAATCTTCATCAATCAATATTTCAACGAATACAAGTCAGTTGGCACTGAAGACGCGTCACACACATGTTACCCATTTCGGACACAAAATTATTAAAAATTTGTACGTTCTGTATACAAATTATTGGTCTCTAATAAAACCACAATATAATCCTATTAACAGCTAAAAAACTTCCGCCTAGCAGGCATATGGTTATTAAGTGAAGTTCATAAATATATATGTTATTAAGTTCGGTGATGTGATTGACATAATATAGGCTTCATGGGAACAACGCCCGCCAGTGTAAACACACGTTTATAACCTCCTTAACACACTACGCAGTTCTAATTAAATTCCCCCTAATGGATTTCAACAAATCTCCCGCCCCCCCCCCCCACAAAAAGCTAGTTGTTCCAGGATGAGTTTCTATTACCTGAGTCAAAATCAGCTTGAAGACCAAGAAAACCTACATAAGTCTTTGGGTCCCGTCTGATGCATTTTTTTCACGACCAAGGATCGCATTCACTGCAAAAAAAAAAAAAAACTACCACTTATGGGCTATGCATGCCCGTGCCACCTTTGGGTGACTTAATCTTCATCAGTCAATCAATCAGTCTGATGAAGTACTCAACAAAGCATAATTTTGTACGTCTCCAATGGAGAGAAAGCCCTACAGGTTAGGAGTGGGTTGACTCCAAGTATCCAAAATTTGCTTACTGTAGGTAATGCATGCACATGACTGTAAAGCTGCCGCCCAGTTGGGTGGGTGTGCAGCAAGACTAGTAACTGTGTGACTCACTATAGATGTAAAGTGCCTTGTATAGTGACTGTTGTGAGCCTCTTGTAATGTCACTTGTGACACCTCTTTGTGTCACTTGTGACACAAAGATTCTTGAAGTGTGTATTTGTGTGGGTGATTAGATATGTATGTGTATGTATATGTGTATACGTATATATATATGTACATGTATGTATGAGGGTGTGTACATGTGTATACAACATTGATAATTTTGTAACTAGCGTCAAACATTGTTATTTGCTTAGCTAAACGAACTAGAGGGTTCAGTTCCTGAACCGATTATGTGCCTCTGTAATCCTTTACACCACCGCCCACGGGATGGGTATGGGGTGCATAATAAAGAAAGAAATTGAATTCCAAATCAGTAGGCTCATGATTTGCATCATTAGCCTACTGAGAACAATCTTCTCAAGGATCTTGCACATGCAAGAAGTTAAAGTTTTCTGCCTAAATTTGTGCGAGTTTTGCTTAGTATGCTGTAGGGTTGACACAGCAGCAACAGAGGAAGTTGCTGATCTGCATAATGTGATCAATGCGGCATCAGAAACCCAAACTCTTATAATGCAAGACAGCTAATTTCAGACCACGGACATGAAAGAGTTAATAGGCGTAGTGCTGGAGAAGGAAATATAATGACGGGGATGATAGTATGCTGACGGAGACGAAAAGATAATAGCAGAGAGGGATTAGGAAGAAACACCACCGCTCCTGTGCCAGGTAAGTCCACCACGGGCTCACCATAGCTCGTGCTACTTGCCCCGCTCCTGTGCCAGGTAAGTTACGGGCTCACCATAGCCCGTGCTACTTGGAACTTGTTCCGAGTAGCTGAATCTATAACAACATAGGAAGAAAGAGGGAAGAGCAATGAAGGATCAGGAAGGAGCATTAGCTGACAGAAGACACGGAGGTGAGGAGTCAGGATGTCAGGAGGGAGTGAGAGGAATCAGGGGACCCGGAGGGTGTGAGAGGAGTCAGGGACCCGGTGGGTGTGAGAGGGTTCTGAAGGAGACCCGGAGGGTTTGAGAGGTGTCAGGGGACCCGGAGGATGTGAGAGGAGTCAGGGGACCAGGAAGGTGTGAGAGGAGTCAGGGGGGTCCGTAGGAAATGCGAGAGGAGCCGGGAGGGGGGGGGGGGGTAGAAATAGCCTAAGCTACTCTATCCCTTTGAGCTGTATTTCTTGCTTATCTCAATAAACATACAGTACTTGAACTTGAACTTGAGCCGGGAGCAAGTGAGAGAATAATTATCTTCCGTCGGTGCAGCGTTTATTTAGACATTTCTCACCTTTCATCCCTCAAATGTCATATTTGATCTATTTATTTTTATATTTACTTATATATTCAAAATTTCTTACATTCTTGTAAGAAGGGGAGTGAGGTTTATCTAAGCTTATCCTGATATAGATAACAGCATTACCAATGCCAGAGCAGTGATATCATTGCAGTAAATTCATTGTTCTTCAGGGTTGGAGAGCAGTTATTGCGTCTGACTTGCGATCTTCTCACTCCAAGTGCTGGTTTGAACTTAGGTTCAAGCCAGTTTCCTGGGTATTGACCTGACTTGACTGAAGCTAACTCAATAACAGGAATCTGGCAAAATGGGGGAATTTTGCCTTCCTGCCTCGCTCGGTCTGTGAGAATTGTTCGTAAATGAGCTGACAAACTAATTTCTCTTCCTGTTTTACGATTGTGAAATTTTGCACTTGCCTTGATCCAAGATCACAAAGAGGTGTAGTGCCGTTCGTCGGGTGGTAAATGTGACAATATTTATTAACAGAGTATTTCTTTTTTCACATTTTATTTTGGCTTTAGCGTACTATCCTTGCACGAGCGAACATATTACAATGTGGAATAAAGGAACTTATATCGCTCTAAATGACTCTTACACAATTTTGCATCGCATATTTAACTTCTTTTGTTTCTGAATTCCAGCTTAAGGTTGTACTTTCGTTGAACCTCCTTTCTCTTGAAATCGTTTTCTTGTTTTAAGGAAACGGAGCAAATAATTTTCTATATTACTTATACCTTTCATTGTAGTATATTCAGCTAAAAAGGATTATTCGCCTGAATTTACCTGAGGGCCGTTAACACTCTAGTGGCCTCGACGAAGGCAGGAATGTCCAATGTACCCCCCCTTCCACTTTCATATTGAATTTTGTAACTAGCTCATCAAGATTGTAACTTGCTTAGCTAAATGAATTGTGGGGTTCAGTCCCTGAGCCCATTATGTGCCTCTGTAACCCTTTCCACTACCGCTCACAAGATGGGTATGGGGCGCATAATAAATGAACTAAACTACTTCCACTTTCATTTGCTCTGATGATTGTTTCTAGGTAGATTTTATAGGTTAACATTGTTTTGGCATTTACGGCTTCGACGGGTAGGCGGCTTGAGAATATGATTAATAATTACTTGGATGAAGTTCATTTCACCACCGTAAACAAGGCTGCAAGTGTTTTACCACTGAAGAAGAGGCAGCCTATTTTTTACTTAGGGAGAAGCTGCATATACTCACCTAGTTGTCTTTACGGGGATTGAGCTTCGGCTCTTTGGCCCCTTCTCTCAAGTGTCAATCAACCTGGGTACAGATTCTTTATCATATCTACATTTGGAACTGTGTATGGAGTCTGTCCCCCACCACATCACTGCCTAATGCATTCTATTTGTTAACTACTCTAACACTGAAAAAAATTATTTCTAATGTTTCTATGGCTCATTTGGGTATTGAGTAAGTAGTCAAATGTGGTAAAAATGCCTGTTTTCTCTATATAGACAGTAGAGGAGCGTTGGAGTCTTTAAATAGCAGACGACCAGTATACCAGAATATTGTGATCGAGTGTAGAGAGAATTTTTTTTTTTGCAGGGATATTCCTGCGCGGGCCCTAAGCCTCTGGCTGTCCCACTAAGTGTTGCTTGTTTCTGTTTTACTTGGGCGGAGTATGAGTATTTATGACTCGTATGGTCGCTTCAGTAAGATTTTGCCATATGTGTTTAACAACTCCTTCTGCTCTGTTGAATCTAAGTTAAAATCTTAATGGTTTTGTAACTGTGCACTGTGTTAGATAATGTTCCAGTGGTCTGTCGGGCAGGGAGAGAATGGTAAAACATTAGACAAAAATGGGTAAAAAGTAAGATTCATGTGCATCCCTTCACATGTGAGAATACTGTTGAATGAGGGAGTTGATGAGATAGCGAAGACAGCCTCGGAAAAACTCTTGTCGATGTCGTATGTCAATTTTTTTTCAAACAATTAACTCTGTTAAAACAAACAACTCTGTTAACTTTTAAAGTACAGTTGAAAAAGATCCTCAAGCCAAATGGGGGGACCTTCGACAAGCCGCCGGCTTCTTGTCCTCGTCGAGGCCACTATGTTATGGCTCTCAGGTAAACTATATATTCCGGTGGATATCCATTCACGTTGTGTTCTAGTATGTTTGTATGTTTCTAGTATGTGCTCTCTCTAGTATGTTTAGGTCTCTAGTTTGTCTCACCAACGAGAGAGCTGTCTGCTTCAGACCCGTCCTCATGTTTAGATAGTACTTTTTGTAACTATGTGCACCATAGTACATATATTGTCGTACTAAGCAATTAGAAAGTAGAACTTTGTATAGTTCAATTTATAGAGTCTGAAAAAATTAACCTAAAAAACAAACTTAAGAATTCTTAGACCTAGTATAGCACACAGGGGCCTGACGGCTGAGTGGACAGCGCTCGGCATTCGTAGTCCTCAGTTATGGGGTCGATCTCCGGTGGAGGCAGAAATAAATGGGCAAAGTTTCTTTCACCTTGATGCGCCTGTTCATTAAGCAGTAAATAGGTACCTTGGAGGGAGTTAGACAGCTGCTCTACAGGCTGCTTCCTGAGGTTGTGTAATAAAAAAAAGAGGCCTGGTCGAGGACCGGTCGCGGGGACGCTAAACCCCCAAAAATATCTCAAGATTATCACATAAGTACTATGGTTAGGCCTCATATAGCGTACATTAGACCTAGGGAGGCTAGGTTGGGTCAGTATAATTTGTCTTTTGCAACATCAGTAGAAAATAGTTTTCCGTTTNATTTGTTATGACTCCTGACAATTTTTTTCCATGAGTCCTATTACATCAGGTTTTCTTCTTGCGCCCTCTGCGCAGTTCACTTGCTTTATTGGTAATCCATCAATGTTTGAGTAGATTACCTTGAAGCTCACTTTCTAATATCCAATTTCACCCTCGCTCTCCACAAGTGTAGGAAGTTGTTCCATGGTCATTTCTACTTGGGTAGGCTCATCTTCCTGTGAGGTAGTTGCCAGGGGGTTCAGGGGGAGGTGGAGTGGGGTATGGAGGGCTTAGGTCTTGCTCAGGCCTGCTTGGAGCAGGAAGAAGTCCTGGGAGTGAGGGCGCACGGATTGCTTGGGGAGAGAGCATGCCCTCCTGTGGTGTAGTTGACAGGGTTTGGGGGGAGTTGGAGTGAGGGATGGAGGGCTTAGGTCTTCCTGGGCCTGCCTGGGGCAGGAAGAAGACCAGGGGCTGGGAAAGCAGGGGACACTCAGGGTAAGGGGAGAGGGAGGATTTGGCGATATGATGGGCATTGTGCTGGGGCAAGGAAGGGTTTGTGCTGGTTTTAGGGGGGGCCCCTATTGGGTGTTGGGCTGGGGTGTTACAGTCCCCTCTGGGGTTCTTGAGTTGCTAGATTGGGTTCCCACTCCCCTCTGGGATTGCTGGTTGGAGGCTGAGGTTCCCGGTCTCCCTTCCTCTCCATGCGCCTTTTCCTTGCATCTGCTGCCCTTCCTAACTCGTCCCTGGTCATGTCCCTCTGAAGATATACCTCTTTGTAATTCCTTGCATATCTCAGTTTGCTCTTCTTTACTAGGATGTCCTCTTTGATGACCTCGCTCGTGAATACTACCTTGATCACTCTCTTTTTGTCTCTGTTCTACTGGTCAATCCGGAAAAACTGTTCTATGTCTCGTTCAGCCCCCTTCCATTCCTATCTCCTTTGATATCCCTGCCACTGCAGCTCTGTCTTTAGTCTCCATTCTTCCTTTGTGGAACCTCTTGTTCCTTCACACCTATCACTACTACAGCTCTTTTCCTTTCCATTAGCTGGCTTGTGCATCTAGCTGCCTCCTGTGAGGTTACTGCTTTCATTACAACTTCCTTGACTGTGCACATAGCATCTGGGCTCTTCAGTATGTCAGCAAAGGTTGGACCATTGTAGGGGTCCCTGGCATTGCTACATCTCCTGGTACCTGGGGGTTGGCTACCTGGGCCATAGTCTGAAGAGGGCCTGATTTTAGGCTTTTTATCTCCTCTTGTGCTGCACTTAGTTCTATCTACAGCTTACATATAGTTTCCCTCAGGTCCTTCAATTCCCATTGATTTCTTTCCATGCCTTAGCAATCATCTCCATTTTGACTCGTCCTGTCCCTCTCCTCCAGCTTTGTTCTGTTGTCTTACCATCCCGCTTAACCTGTGTATGTGTATGTGTGTGTGTGTGTGTGCTTACCTAATTGTACTTACCTAATTGTGCTTGCGGGGGTTGAGAGCGGGCTCTTGGTCCCGCCTCTCAACCGTCAATCAACTGGTGTACAGATTCCTGAGCCTACTGGGCTCTATCATATCTACATTTGAAACTGTGTATGGAATCAGCCTCCACCACATCGCTTCCTAGTGCATTCCATTTTAGCTACTCTGACACTGAAAAAATTCTTTCTAACGTCTCTGTGCTCATCTGGGTACTAAGTTTCCACCTGTGTCCCTGTTCGTGTTCCACCCGTGTTGAAGAGTTTGTCTTTGTCCACCCTGTCAATCCCCTGAGAATTTTGTAGGTGGATTTTGTAGATCATGTCTCAACTTACTCTTCTGCATTCCAGGGATGTGAGGTTCAGCTCCTTTAGCCTTTGCTCGTAGCTCATTCCTCTCAGTTCCGGGACAAGCCTGGTGGCATACCGCTGAATCTTCTCTAGCTTTGTCTTGTGTTTAACTAGATATGGACTCCAGGCTGGAGCTGCATAATCCAGGAATGGTCTTACATAAGTGATATACAGGGTTCTGAAAGATTCCTTACACAAGTTTCTAAAGGCAGTTCTTATGTTGTCCAGTCTAACATGTGTGTGTGTGTGTGTGTGTGTGTGTGTGTGTGTTGTGTGTGTGTGTGTGTGTGTGTGTTGTGTGTGTGTGTGTGTTGTGTGTGTGGTTGAGTGCAGGGGGTTTTGGTATAGGGGGAGGGGTAGGGGTAGGGGGGTGTCTTGGGACAGGGTAGCGTGGGAAGGTGGGGGAGGATGGGTAGTCGGTCACCAGGGGATTATGTGTCAAGCCCCACCAAGTGAGCCAGGAGTTGTATATTTGAGATATTGAGCCCTACTTTAAATTTAAATTAGGTATTTTAAGTCACTCTGTACACCTTATTGATGACCTAGAGAGGGGTACCTACCATCAGCTCGCCCCGAACAAGCACGCCTAGGTGAGTATGAAGAGATGTCCTTATGACGGGGTTGGTCGCCTATCCTCTCTTCTACTCTGGTTCAATGCTGTCCCCACGTGCTACTGTTGTCTCCACGTGCTCCTGGTAACATTCGTTCCTATCTTCCTCACTGTTCGTCACCACTATGTGCACTTAGTATACGATCCTAAACGGTGCCACACGGTGCCTAACACACTTTGGGGGATCAATCACTATTACGCTACAATCCGCTTCACAACACTTCACTCAGCAAACAAATCGTAGGTCCTGCTAGGCTGGGTGGCTAGGCTGACCCATCGGTACACACTGATCTTGCCACTCGACCTTATTTTTGCTTTCTTAATTGCTCTACCGCTGTAGGAGCTCACTATACACTTGATCACTGCGCTTGTATACACTCCTGTGACAAAAAACTATTTTCTTGTCTCCGTAACACTTCATGTGTGTGTGGTGTGTGTGGTGTGTGGTGTGTGTGTGTGTGTGTGTGTGTGTGTTGTGTGTGTGTGTGTGTGGTGTGTGTGTGTGTGTGGTTGTGTGTATGTGTGTGGTGTGTGTGTGTTGTGGTGTGTGTGTGTGTTGTGTGTGTGTGTGTGTGTGTCTGGTGTGCGTGCGTGCATGCGTGCGTGCGTGCGTGCGTGCGTGCGTGCGTGCGTGTGTGTTGTGTGTGTGTGTGCGTGCGTGCGTGCGTGCGTGCGTGCGTGCGTGCGTGTGTGTGTGTGTGTGTGTGTGTGTGTGTGTGTGTGTGTGTGTGTGTGTGTGTGTGCGTGCGCGTGCGCGCCTCACCTATTGTGTTTGCGGGGGTTGAGCTCTGGCTCTTAGTCCCGCCTCTCAACCGTCAATCAACAGGTACTCACCTAATTGTGCTTGCGGGGTTGAGCTCTGGCTCTTCGGTCCCGCCTCTCAACCGTCAATCAACAGGTTGTACAGGTTTCTGAGCCTATTGGGCTCTATCATATCTACACTTGAAACTGTGTATGGAGTCAGCCTACACAATATCACTGCCTAATGCATTCCTTTGTCAATCACTCTGACACTAAAAAAATTCTTTCTAATACCAATAATAGGAAACCATTAGGACGGAACATTTGTGATCAAAATGTTTCAGACAAACAACACTCTAATGTTTATCTCTGATATGATCTCTCATGTCTCTTGCAAGAAAGTCTGTATGGTTAACATCATCACTCTGGACACTGGTAAAGTTTGTCTCCAATATTAACACATTGTGTTGTCACATGAGTCTTTTTCTACACAATGTGTAACTGTTTAGACACACTGAGAACTGTTATGACATATCTCCAGTATGAACTTTCTCACAATGTCGTTTTTTCATAACAAATTTCTGACTCTCATGTCTAACATGTCTAGTATTTGATATGAATTTTTGTGTGTTTTTTCAAGGTTCTGTTTTGTGCTAAATATTTCTGACACTCTGAACACTGAAACGGTTTATCTCCTGTATGAACTCTCATGTGTGAAACAAGATGGCTTTTAGTGGCAAAATATTTCTGACACTCTGAACACTGATACGGTTTATCTCCTGTATGAACTCTCATGTGTGTAACAAGATAGCTTTTAGTGGCAAAATATTTATGACACTCTGAACACTGATATGGTTTATCTCCTGTATGAACTCTCATGTGTGTAATAAGTGAACTTTTACTGGTATAATATTTCTGACACTCTGAACACTGATACGGTTTATCTCCTGTGTGAACTCTCATGTGTATAACAAGAAAGTTTTAGTAGCAAAATATTTCTGACACTCTGAACACTGATACGGTTTATCTCCTGTATGAACTCTCATGTGTGTAACAAGATAGCTTTTAGTGGCAAAATATTTATGACACTCTGAACATTGATATGGTTTATCTCCTGTATGAACTCTCATGTGTGTAACAAGGCGGCTTTTAGTGGCAAAATATTTCTGACACTCTGAACACTGATACGGCTTATCTCCTGAATGAACTCTCATGTGTGTAACAAGGCGGCTTTTAGTGGCAAAATATTTCTGACACTCTGAACACTGATACGGCTTATCTCCTGTATGAACTCTCATGTGTGTAACAAGAGAGCTTTTAGTGGTAAATATTTCTGACACTCTGAACACTGATACGGCTTATCTCCTGTATGAACTCTTATGTGTGTAACGAGATTGCATTTAACGGCAAAATATTTCTGACACTCTGAACACTGATACGGCTTATCTCCTGTATGAACTCTCATGTGTGTAACAAGAGACATTTTACTGGTCAAATATTTCTGACACTCTGAGCACTGATACGGTTTATCTCCTGTATGAACTCTCATGTGTCTAACAAGATTGCTTTTACTGGCAAAATATTTCTGACACTCTGAACACTGATACGGCTTATCTCCTGTATGAATTCTCATGTGTGTAACAAGAGAACTTTTACTGGCAAAATATTTATGACACTCTGAACACTGATACGGTTTATCTCCTGTATGAACTCTCATGTGTGTAACAAGATTGCCTTTAACAGCAAAATATTTCTGACACTCTGCACACTGATACGGTTTATCTCCTGTATGAACTCTCATGTGTGTAACAAGAGAGCTTTTAGTGGTAAAATATTTCTGACACTCTGCACACTGATACAGTTTATCTCCTGTATGAACTCTCATGGGTGTAATAAGATTGCTTTTAACAGCAAAATATTTCTGACACTGAACACTGATACGGTTTATCTCCTGAATGAACTCTCGTGTGTTTAACAAGACAACTTTTAGATGCAAAATATTTCTGACACCCAGAACACTGATATGGTTTATCTTTTTTTTCTGATATCTTTTTTTCCATTTAGCAAACTTTACTAAAACAATACTTTTATTTATTAAACTTTTATGAGCTTGAATGTAAATTTATATGCTAAGTAGTCCATATACAACTGCAAAGTAGATAACTTTCTAATGCCTGAACAGTAGAACAGGTTGCAATAACAGTAAGATGTCCACCTAATAATTCTGTCAGTAGAATAGTAATAAAAATCAGGAATTATCCAAAGAAATCAACAGATGCTTCTTGTTGGACAGGATATTACTGGTGTCAGGGAAATATGGAGCAGTAGTTTGTTCATCAGTATACCTGTGAATGTTTTGAGGGACTGATCACAGGTGTCAGGGATGATATTGGGCGATAGGTGTCTTTCACAGAATACCTGTGGAGGAGAGAAATGAGACAATATTATTTACTATTCCAGAACTAACAAAGCATAATACTTGAGCAGAACGTTCTTGATATTTTATACTTAAAATGTTTCCATATATATTTAAGTTTGTGAACTTAGGATACTGCTGTACCACCGATGACAATTTTATACAAGGATTGTATTTGGCTGATTTGAGAGCTAAAGCTTCATCAGTAAGACTGCTCCTATTATGAGACTTGATAAAGTTCATTGCTGGAAATAATGATTTGCATGAAAATGTCGATGAAAATACTAATAATACTTCCCTCGAGACATTTTTTCAGTCAAAATTTCAGGATTGGCATTCCCTGTTGCAAAGTCACAATTATCTACATTAATCCAATCACTAACCGATCTCTTTCAATATTTTGTTACGTCGTCTGTACACTTCATGAACTTTTTAGATTCTTCAGATGACCTGAATTTAGTTAATTTTGGGTAAATTAATCTGCAGTTTAATCACTGATGCTCAAAAAATTATTTTTAATTCTCTAATTTCCTGTTTACTCGTGAATCTCTCAAAGCAATTTAGTTTTTTAGGTTTGGGAAATAGTTAAATTGTTGTAGCATTGTTGACATCATGTTTAAAAATTTTAAATTTATTCAAAAGCTTTGATGTTATTAAAAGCATAATAAATAAATAATAAATAACATTTTCTCTTAATAAGGGAGGTAAATAATAATAATTGTCATTAACTTTATCACCCTTCACTGTTAACTTTCAAGTTATATACAACCTATGGTAAAGTGCCATCAACTGTACTACATAACCCAAGTAGTGTCTCACTATGGCAAGATAAGGTGTTAACATGGAAACAGACAAGTGATCAAATGGTAAATGTTTGAAAAATATCAAAGTAAAACTGATAATGTAATTATGGACAGAAGCATGTTCAAATAGGTGATACAAACAATAACCCTGTGGGGGTACCGTTGGTTGAAAGCGACTGACATTACATATACAGTACTGTATAACAATAGTGCCTTCAGCTAACAGTGCCTTCTGGGAACCATGATATACAAGATAAAAGACTGAAAGGCAAATGGAGGTGCTTTGCAATACAGTAGACCCAGAGACTGGAGAAATTAACCTAGATGACATGAAAACACCCTGACATGTTTTATAGCTGGCTTGCAGAAATTAAAGAACCCTTGTACAATAGATCATTCATGGAAGGTAATGTACAATAATGTTACTCTGAATGCTACAGACTCGAGACAGAACAATGGATCTGGAATGACGCACAAATACTATTCTAGTCCTTGTATTATGACTAGACAATGTGCAGTTGATTGATGGAAATAGTTTGTCTATGAGAAACAAATATTACAGATTTTTTTTTGAATGAATTTTCATGTGTGTTGCTAGATTTGAATTTTGTGAAAATTCTTTTAGGCACACTAAACACTGAAATGGTTTCTCTCCTGTATGAATTCTAATATGATTAACTAAATCTGATTTGCTTGAAAAATCTTTTAGACACTCTGAGCACTTAAAAGGTTTGTCTCCTGAATGAACTCTAATATGCCGTAATAGATTTGAATAATTTGAAAAGTCTTTTAGACATTCAGAACACTGATATGGTTTTTCTCCAGCATGAACTCTAATATGATTTACTAAATCAGATTTATGTGAAAAGTCTTTTAAACACTTTGAACACTTATAAGGTTTTACTCCTGCATGAAGTTTGATGTGTCGCACAAGATTTGACTGATTTGCAAAATCTTTTAAGCATACTTTGCACTGATATGGTTTTTCTCCTGTATGAATTCTCATATGTTGCACTAAAGCCGATTTTTGTTTGAAGTCTTTTAAGCACACTGAGCACTGATGTGCTTTTTCTACTGTATGAACAAGAGTATGTCGTACTAGATCTGATCTATTTGTAAAGTCTCTCAGACACACAGTGCATTTGTATGGTTTCTCTCCAGTATGAACTCTCATGTGTTGAACTAGAGCTGATTTTGCTGACAAGCATTTCTGACACACTGAACACTTAAATGGTTTCTCTCCTGTATGAACTCTTGTG